>JASKUP010000051.1:555000-895000 GCA_030448955.1 Trichopoda pennipes
ACAGACATTGCAATACAAAGTAACTCCCGCTTTCTTGCAACTTTTCCATTTGCTGTTGGAACTTTATTAAATTTCAGAACGAATATAAACGTATCAGAATTTGGTATCCAGTGCATACCCAAAATTCGTTCGATAGTTTTTCCAACGTCTACAGTAACATTATTATTTTCTATATGTAATTCTTTAGCCACCATTTTCGAGTTCGTTATCATATTATGCATCTTAAACCCTCCTGCTTTGTGAATTTCTTTTATCGCTCGAACAACCTCTTCAGTGTCAAAACAGTCTACATAATCATCGATTATAGTGTTTTTCAATGATACCTTTTACAGCTCTTGGATATTTTTCTACAAATTCTTGAGCATTTTTATTTTTTACGTATTAAGCCATAGTTGGTGAGCAAGTAGCGCCGAAAGTCATCCTTTGCATTACGTATGTTTAAACAGGCTTAGAAAGTCCATCTCTCCATAGAAAACGCTGTGCATCCTGATCCTCGGTGGCTGTGACTACTTGATGGAACATTTCTTTCAAATCCCCGCAAACAGCAACTTTTGATTGCCTAAATTTAAATAATACAGATAAAAGAGGTTGATTAATATCAGGCCCGGATAGAAGTGCTTTATTTAAAGAAAAATTCTCATTCTCTGCTGCTGCGTCAAAAACTAAACGTAATTTTTTCTTGTTATGATTCATAACTCCAAAGTGTGACAAGTAAAAGGTTTTGTTTGAACGAATTTCAGCCTCTTCTTCTGACATTATCCTCGCATATCCTTTTTTACATATTCACTTATTTTAGAATAATATTCTCTGGAAAAATCTGAGTCTTTAGCCATTTTTTCTCAATAGTGTTTAAGCGCTTGAGAGCCATTTGGTAAGAATCCGAAAATGTTAGAAAAGTTTCACGCCATACCAAGCCACATTCAAATTTTTCTCCATTTCGCTTGGTAGTACTATTAGGAATATTCAAGGCTCTTTGATCATCTCTACATATCAATGTCTTATTAGGTACTTTAATTCCAAAAGTTTCTAATCCAAAATATCCTTTCAAGAGATTCTCCACTTCTATAAAAGAATCTGATTCCGTTTCAGATTTAAATGCGTGACAAGATACAAATTTCTGTGAAGATTGTTTTTATTGGTCCATATACCATATATCCTAACCTTGTCTTAGTTACGATAGGCCCAGTTGAAGATAACATTATGGGTGACTCAATGCCTACAGTCAAGAAGGCATGAGCAGGGCTGACAATCATTTGTGGTTTTACGTTGTCATAGTTGTGAAGAAAAATTTCAGAGAATTTAGAGTCTCTTAGCTCTTGAGAAATCATAGACGGATGTGACATAACTCTTATCGTATTTCTTTGAATTACTTTCTATACTACTTATGGTTAAATTTATAACCTTTGTGTGCTCACGATTAACTTGATTGTTAATCCATTGAAGTTTCAAAACGTCACTTTCACCAACTATTTCCAAATCGTTAACTATTTTTTCATCGACCATTGAAACATTTGCACCATTGTCGATGAAGGCATAAATTACTGTACTATTTTGAGGTCCATATAACCTTACTCGTATAACTTGAAACAGAATTCCATTTTTTCTAACATTAACGCCAACAAGACAATTGCGAGCTTGAATAGAGATATTACTATTTAATGAATTTTGATTATTTTTTACGTATGATACAAAAATAGGCGGACGGTCTTTATGTAAAAGTTTGTGATGAATACTAGAACAGGAATTTTGTCCGCATTGCTTTTTTATAAAGCATTTTGTTACTTGATGTCCTTCTTTAAGGCAACTGAAACAAAGTTTTAGACTTTTTACTTTTTCCCATCTTGATTCTATAGAAAGCTTGCAAAATAATTCACAAAATGCCAATGATTTGCATTGATTTTTACAAAGTTTATACGTTTTAATTTTAACTGAAACACAAGCATATTTTGTTTCTTCAGTAATTGGAGAAAGAAAATCGGTTACCATATTTATAACTTTTCGTAAGCAATTAAGCCAATTTGAAAAATCAACAATAGTGGCCATGTGTCCCAAAGTTAAACACTTATCAGCCCATTGCAGACGTCTTGAAATCGGAAATCTTGATACTAATTCACTTAACAGCACTAAGTAATGATTTCCGCTAACCGATTCTAAAAATGTTGTCATATTGGATACCTTATTCGCATAAGTTATAAGGGAGTTGAGATCAGATTCTTTAACCGGATTCAAAGAACGAATTTTATGAATTTGGGATTTTGCCATTCTTTGCTTTTTATCAAAAGCTTTTGAGAAAATTTTATACCAACAAATGTTGTCTTACATTAACGGCAATAATTTACTTTCCAGTATGCAATCTGGTTTTCGTCAGAACCATAGCTGTATTACTGCTCTTGCAGAAGTAAAAGAGAGCATACGACTGGAACTGGAATGTGGAAATATATGTTTTTTAGTGCTTCTAGACCACTCTAAAGCATTTGACACCGTGGATCATGACATATTACTAAGAAAATTAAAATTTTTTTTCAGATTCTCAGACACATCGGCCAAGCTAATTAATTCATATGGGTCTATGAAATAACTCCCACGAAATAAGTCCCACTTTTAAAAACGAAATAAGTCCAACCAAAAATTGCTTAAAAAATGAAATAACTCCCACGAAATAAGTCCCACTTTTGAAAGCGAAATAAGTCCCACCAAAATGAAATGATTTAAAAAATTACCTGAAATGAAATAACTCCCACTCAAAATGAAATAACTCCCCCTCGAATAATATATTTCTTAAATGAATTAAGTCCCACTTTCACAAACGAAATAAGTCCCACTTTTTCACTGTTTAATGCGATTTCAAATAAGAAGTATTTGGCTCTTCGAAAAAAACACACGTCGAATACTATGAATAATCAAAGCAGAGGAATAATAAAGAAAAATCGTATGCAAGCTTGCAGAAGGCTTTTTAATGGAATGGATATTACGAATTTTGATAGAGTTCCAGAATTTATTATTAATTCTTTTTTCGGTCAAGGAACGTATAGAGAACGCCTACAAGTAACAACGTTTGGATTCGTAAATGGATTAAGTACAGATCAATTGTTCTTATTATTAAGATGGAAACCGTTTCGGAAGAACCATCAGATTAAAATTATCGACCTTTATAAATGGCTTGAAGATCCAGTGCATGGTAGACGGTATTATAGTTTTAACGTGGCATTGGGATTAGTTGTATTTTGTAATGGTGATATTAGAAAACATGGAACACGAATTCCAATTTCTTACTAAAAATATAATAAAACACATACATACGTAATTACGTCAACAATTTTTTTTAATATTGTTTTTCCAGTAGTTAAGTTCGGTACATATTTGTACACATTTCTTTAAAGTTTTTTTTATTATAGCAAGTATAAAGTAATTAATAACAAAAAAAGGAGAGCCATGGGAGACAAGGACAAAAAATTATAGTTGTCCCTTTTACGAAATGTCCAATATATAATTTTTTGCATAAGAAAAAAATGAGAAATAAAGCCATAATGGCCTTATATTTCATGGCTCTATCGCACCCCTCCATAAAAAAATCATTTATTTATCAGATAAATATTTGAAGGGTTTCATGAACTTCTGCACGACAGAATGGACATACTAGTTTACTGGTTTTATCAATTTTGTGAGTTTGCATTGTAAGACAGCATTCACTGCAAATTTTCAAGTGCTTACAAGGAAAAAATAAGATATTTGGCTGCTTTATGAAACAAACAACGCACATATTATTATTAATTGTATTCTGGTTGGTCTCAGTATGGTTTAACGACTCGTCTTCAATGTCCTCTTCCAAATATGAGAATTCTTCAAAAAGATCTTCATCAGGCTCAATTTGTACAATTAAAGTATTTTTTGATAACACCAGTTGGTCAAGGAATTTAGAAGGAGTTATAGTACCTTGTAAGAGATCATTCTTGAATTTCGAAATCATATCTGCTTTCAAAACACAGGACTTTTTAATACGCTTTTTTCCCACACTACCATTGGTATTCATGAATAGTTCAAATTTTCTTACTTTTTCAAATTCTTGCATCTGTAAAAATGCTACAAATTTTAAAAAAGTAGCTTTCTTTGGAATGATTTTTCCTATAACGCTATTGTAAGCTTCTATTGCAGACGTAGTGCGGATTTCAGAATCGAAAACTGAAAAGTTATGTGGACCGATCTGTAATAATGAAATCATTATAACACCTTTTATGTAAAAGGGAATATTGTACCTTTTGCATCCATTGATTCTCAAAATATTTTATAAATGATTTGAATCTATCTAAAGCGTTAAATATTGCTAAATCTTCGGTTAGTAGTTGGAAGCTATCCGAAATGTGCATTCCAGGTAATAATGGAAGAGATAGAAATTTGTGATAAATTCTAGACGCTTCTTTATTTTGCCGAATATATTGAGCGAGCCCTTTGTCCTTCATGGTTATGAATCGACGCAATGCCTGGCAATAATGAAACCAGCAACCAAATATTTTTGAATCAGGGAAACTTTTTTCAATTGCGCTTCTCAATCCTGTTTCATAATCTGTTATAAAAGTTGCTTGTGACAGATCAATAATGCTCCTTTGTATACAACTAAATAAAAGCTGATATGCTTTTAGAGACTTTGTGGTCATCAGTACGAAAAAAAGGGGAATACCTAAAATAGAAAAAATAATAAATATATACATATGTATACATAATATAAATCTATATAATTATGAATGAAATTAATTACCGAACCAAAGTATTCACAATGTAAGATTAATAGTTGTTTAAAGCTTCCTAGAGGAAGTACAGAAAAAGTACCATCAATTAAAATGTTTCTTTTCGAATTAACAGGAAAGCATTCTTTCATCAGTTCAACAGTTCTTTCGGAACAAAAAACGCAATATGCAAAGTGTTTTTCTTGGTAGCATATGTTAAAAAACTGCCATTGTTTATTTCCATTTAATTTGGAATAACCGAATTTATTATAAACTGCTGCGTCTTGGAAAACTTCCTGCACTTCTGCCGGTGTTTTGGGAGAATTTTTAATATTTTTATTCGCAATGTATTGCAAACTCCGCTGTGTTTTATCAAAGACAATATTTTTGCTTTCGTTTTGATTTCTGCAAAGACTTTATTAAGTACTTACTTAATAAATAATAATTATCATGTGGGTGGTACTTACTCCATGCTAGTATTCACAAAAATATTGCGAATACTTCCAGCGCAATTGCTTTCAGTTGGCTTTTTATTAAGACGTGCGCATTTTGTTTTTACATTATTTAAAAATTTTAGTTCTTTGTACAGAGCCTCTTGATTATCGTGATTGTGCGCTTTATAATTTTTTGCTTTTATGCACTCGCTGCCAAATAACATTATTCGTGATGGACAATCCTTTACATAACAAACATAAAAATGTTTTTCTAATTTAGTGCACTTTTTAATATATAATTGTTTCTCAAAAAAAATATAAAGAAGCTTGCTGTTATTTCTCTTCCCTGCAATTATTTCGTATGTCACACTCATGTTCACTATTGAAATTCACAAGCTTAACTAATCACATTTAACAACAAATTTGAAACAATACCATTCATTTGGTAAAGAGCAAGAAATAACGGAACTTTTCGAAAGCATATTCTACAAGAAATTCAATGAGAAACAACGTGAAGAGCAACAAATAACGGCAAAAATTATTAACCATTCACTTAAAATACAAAATAATGAAAAGGAAATAAGTCCCACTTAAAACGAAATAAATTCCACCAAAATATAAATTTAGGGGTATGAAATAACTCCCACTTTACAAAACGATTTTATTTCCACTTAAAACGAAATAAGTCCCACTTAAAAAAAAACGCGTAACGAAATAAGTCCCATCAATTGACGAAATAATTCCCACTTTTAAAAAAGAAATAACTCCCACTTCCAAAACAACAATTTTTGTGGGACTTATTTCGTTTTTAAAAGTGGGACTTATTTCGTGGGAGTTATTTCATAGAGGCATTCATATATATCGAATCGCACACAGTCGGTTTTTGTAAATAAAGTATGGTCGAACAGATTGTCACTTATCAGACGCGTGCCACAGGGGTCTATTCCTGGTCCACTATTATTTTCAATATATGTGAAATTAAGCAATTGAATTGAGCAAACAATTAATTGCTCTGGGCGTCCATACATTTTTGCAAAAATGTTGATTATGGAAGTAACGTTTCTTGAATTGGACAATAGAGGCTCAACGGTGTCGCAAGCATTTTCTACAAGAGACTCTCTCAGTCTCATATTGTGTAAATCAGAGTACTCAAACTCAAAAGTTGAAGTTTTAAAACATTAATTTTATTTGGGTACGGTTTTCCGTCGACCCTCGTCAAATTTGGTTTGTGAACAAACCGGTTTCGGCTGTTTGCCATCTTCAGTGTTCTTTTCGTACTAGTTGCGTTCTATTGTCAGTTGTGTTTATATAGTTCGTGTCTCCCTTCGTGTTATTGCGTTCGTCCCTTTCCGTCCTTTTCATTTGCCTGCATCTCTCCTTTTTCGTATGTCTCTTTTTACCTAATTTGTCGCTCCCTTTTTCATTCGTTTTTTTTTTCTTTTCTAACTAAATCCTTTTACGGTCACGCTTGTTGTCCGTTTTTGTCCATGTGTGAACCTATTGGGTTTTTTCTTTTTTTTTTCTCTTTTATGTGACATAATAATCTGTAATTGTACGTTTATGATGTTCTTTATCGCTTTGGTCTTGTGCACCTGCGTAACGTTTTTGTGTTGGTGTAGTGTTTGTTTTCCTGTAAAAATGTTTCAACGGTTCAAATATTGTGTCCGAAGCAGTGTTTATTTGTTCATTTATTATTCGTCCGTCAAAAGTTTTTTATTTGTATATTTCCATGTTTTCTAATACATTTAGTCTCCTTCCTTTGTGCTGAGTATGAAGCAGTTTAACCGTTGTCTTTATATGTCCTGGTGTACATTTGTTGTTAAATATATGGTTCGCAAAGTTTGATTCTGGAGTTGATTTTGGTTCTCGTAGTTTTTTGTTATAGTCTCTAATGTGTTCCCTAAATCTGGTCTTAATTTTTCGTCCTGTTTGCCTGATGTAGCTATAATGGCATGTACAAATTAATCTGTACACTCCTTGTTTGTCTAGTATATTTGCCTCGGTTGTTTTATTCCGTAGTATTCTGCCTAGGTTGTTTCTTGTTCTGAATGCGGTATTGATGTTGTGTTTTTATATAAAGACAATATTGAAGGACACCTTAGACCTGGAATATAAGCATACAATAGCCAACACTACAGAACTGATTGATAAACTGGAGAATGTGAAAATAACGGAGGGAACGAAACCGGTCTCTTTTGACGTGAAGGACTTGTATCCATCAATTCCGGTAATGGATACATTGAACATTGTTCATAGGACAGTAAAAAACAAAACGGAGGACAAGGAACTAGCAATACAAATTACAGGCACACTAAAAGCGACACTAGAACAGAATTACTTTAAATTTAACGAAAATATATATAGACAAATAACAGGACTTGGGATGGGGAATCCAACATCTGCCACCCTCGTGGAGATATTTATGCAGAACTTAGAAGAGGAATACGTAAAGGAATTAAGGACCAACTTCGGAGTAATATTCTACGCAAGATATGTCGACGACATCATATGTATACTAGAAGAAAATAACGATGAGCAAATTCTAGATTACTTGAATGGAAGACACAAGGACATAAAATTTACAATGGAAAAGGAAGAGGATGGGAGGATTAATTATCTGGACCTAACGATCAAGAGGAACATAATCTCGAACAGAGTCGAATATGAAATATACAGGAAACCAACAGCAACGGACACAATAATACACAACTCATCAAATCAGATGAGAGAACACCACTAACACGGCAAATGTACATGAAGAAAATGGAAACAATATACACCATAGCGGAAAACAACGGATACAAAAAGTGCCTCGTAGATAACATCAAGAAACAATTTAGAACGAACAAAGAACAGGAGAAGGAAAAGAAAAAATGGGCTACATTAACATATATGGGAAAATCAACGTACAAACTGGCGAAATTCTTTGGAAAACACAACATCAATACCGCATTCAGAACAAGAAACAACCTAGGCAGAATACTACGGAATAAAACAACCGAGGCAAATATACTAGACAAACAAGAAGTGTACAAATTAACTTGTACATGCCATTATAGCTACATCGGGCAAACAGGACGAAAAATTAAGACCAGATTTAGGGAACACATTAGAGACTATAACAAAAAACTACGAGAACCAAAATCAACTCCAGAATCAAACTTCGCGAACCATATATTTAACAACAAATGTACACCAGGACATATAAAGACAACGGTTAAACTGCTTCATACTCAGCACAAAGGAAGGAGACTTAATGTATTAGAAAACATGGAAATATACAAACAAAAAACTTTTGACGGACGAATTATAAATGAACAAATAAACACTGCTTCGGACACAATATTTGAACCGTTGAAACATTTTTACAGGAAAACAAACACTACACCAACACAAAAACGTTACGCAGGTGCACAAGACCAAAGCAATAAAGAACATCATAAACGTACAATTACAGATTATTATGTCACATAAAAGAGAAAAAAAGAAAAAACCCAATAGGTTCACACATGGACAAAAACGGACAGCAAGCGTGACCGTAAAAGGATTTGGTTAGAAAAGAAAAAAAAACGAATGAAAAAGAGAGCGACAAATTAGGTAAAAAGAGACATACGAAAAAGGAGCGATGCAGGCAAAGGAAAAGGACGGAAAGGGACGAACGCAATAACACGAAGGGAGACACGAACTATATAAACACAACTGACAATAGAACGCAACTAGTACGAAAAGAACACTGAAGATGGCAAACAGCCGAAACCGGTTTGTTCACAAACCAAATTTGACGAGGGTCGACGGAAAACCGTACCTAAATAAAATTAAAATTAACCCCGTCGGAAAAGCCAAGCACATATTTTAAAACATTCATAAAAAGTTTGCCATTCTTCTGGTAAACCTCTGAATTTTGGAAGCGCGTATATTTTTTTCTGACGATTTTGAATTAGACTTGATGATGGATACGAAATCGTTTTAGAGTTACCTGAGCAAAACATTTGTAGTCAATGGTTGTGGCAAATTTGGAGGAATAGAGTCTGATATTTCATTTGATATAATACTTCTATTGAATAATGAGTTTATCTCTCTGTTGGAATGACTTACGTTAGTAGACGGGTTAAATACCATATCATTGGAAATTAACGGTGGAACGTTTTGACTATCATTACTTTTCGTAGAAATATTTATAATTTCATTTGATAAGGAGGAGATGGACTTTTGTATTTCTTTATTAATTAACGATACCATAGATTGCATGGAATAAATTTGGCGTTGCATTGCTTCCATATTTTTAGTTTAATTTGATGTTACCTGATATAAGTTCTCATTTGACAGTGTGTTTGCTTGGGATAAATTCTCACTTGACGGTAGATCTAATTGAAGATCGGCTAATGAAATTTCTGTAATATTATTACCAGCTTCAATTGAGGAATCATCTTGAATATGAACAGCAGTCATATTAGGGTTATTAGCTTCATTGGTGTGGGATCTTTGAGGGGAATGACTTAAAGGCATTTTTAGCACGTGTCTACTTCTTAACTGAAATCCAGTTTTGAAAACGATTCACCACCTTGAAGTGAAGCAAAAATTTCATCAATTAAAATCTGTCAAATATTTATTAATGGTAACCTTATAGTCACCATAGTTGTACCCCATTCTGAATGATCAACCGGTTCTAAAATGTTGCTTGTTATTAATTCGCTCAAATTCCTTTCAATTTTATCTTTCCACGCTAAAGGAACGGAACGTGGTTTACAAAAGACAGGCCTTGCATTTGTTAATAACATTTACTTGAACAAGCTCGAAATTAAAATTTCTTAAAAAATTTCTTCCAAATAAAGGACTGTTATTATTATTTGTAACAGTCAGTTTAAGTTTTTTGCTTAAACCATTAACTTCAATTGTTTCAACGTATTCTCCCAACACTTCTATTTTATTTCCATTGTAATCGACTTATGGATCTTTATAGGACATAAAACTTACTTTTTTATTTAATGTTTTTGATATCAAACTGCATGGATCATCAGAATCACATATCACGTCACCTATTTTACTTAAAACCTTGTAAAGCTCTGTTGAATTGCCACAAACTTTATTGTTATAAATACTGTAAATTGAAAAATCATTAGAATTATTTTCAGTAAACTCTTCACTATCTACATCTGATTCAGATACATAAGTTAAAGCTTTTTCCTTAATTCTACAAACTAAAGCTAAATGCCCAATCTTACCACAACAATTACATTTACTTTGTTTAAATGTACACAGGTGCCCCTGTAGGTTAGTAGGTAGTGTAGTGTACTAGATTGTCAGTATGAGGTTTGTGGGTTCGATTACCAACGAAGACCTTGGATTTTTTCACTATAAAAATAACAAGTGACTGTCGGTGGGGCTGCTCAGTGATGAAGGCATAGTCACTGGTCGCTGTGCTTTGCATTGTTGCCTGAAGTCCTACTTCTCTTTAAAAAAAAAATATTAGATTTATGGTTTCGCCACCCACAGTGAAAATAGGCATTGTTCGACTTCTTCTTTGGATTAAATTGTTTATTTCCATAAGGACCTTCATGATGACCTTCATAGCTTGTTGATTTTGCCGTTTTGTTGTTGAAGTTTTTAGTTTTGTATTTACCTCCTTTGACATTTCCAACCTGCATAAAATTATCATCTTCTTTGGCTGCCAACTTCAATTATTCGCTCAAATATTTATCCCCATATTGAAACGATCCAAAACAAAAGCATTTAAATTTACAAGAGAGTGCTAGTTTCTTTGCTCTAGCGCGCCATTCCGCTACTGTTTAATTTTCACCTTGTGCTGCTGCGTGAAAGTCTTTTCGCTCACGATAAACTCTGACTGGTGAAGTATAATGCGTTTTTAATAAGTTACAAAGCTTTTGGATACAGGCGCATCTAGACTACATAAATTATGTAGTGTTTCATACGGAATTGTTCCTATTAATTTTAAAAGAGTAGCTTTCTTTGCATTTTCTTCGCTACAATTCATTTCAGCAACATGAATATCAAATTTCTCTTTCCATAGAACCCAAGATTCATTCCGGGGAGAAAGTTGAGAAATGTTTGGATGATAAATCATAACGGTACTGCTTTGTACATTGTTTGGCATGATGATTGCTTTTTTCTTTTTATTTATTTAAAAGAACTTGTTTTAGTTAAAACTTCACAAAAAACAAAAAAAACAGGCACACGAGATATCTAAACTTGCTGCATTAAAATTCATCACAGGGAACCCGGACAATGATAATTTCAAGATGGAAACAGCTATAAACGTCTTAATAAAAAATAACGAGAAACAGCGTTTAATTCATGCTCGAGAAATTTATTACAAGAACACATAATGGAAAAACATTTTAACATCAAAGCATCAAAGATATACATGGTCAACTTCTGCTGCTGGGCAGCAGTTTTCAACCACTGAAAACTTTTCAAAATCACACCTACGTAAGAATAAACCGTTGCCAGAATCATCTAGACATAAATATTTGTCAGTCAAACAATGAAACGGACACGTGTATAATCCCACTACTAAACAAATGCAGTCATACAAGAATACAACGACAAACTATTAGAAATTGGCAAGGCTTGATATTATAAGACGGCAAAAATGCCATTACAGTGAACTCGCAGAAACTTGAACACCCAGTAAACATTTTTTTTTTTTAATTGACTACTCTAAAACGTAACCAAAAGCTGAAGAGTCTAAAACGTGCACTGTTTATCGAACGTTAAAATTCAGTTTTGGGATTCCCCGCAGAAGAATCTCGTAGTTTGTTTGTTGTAAACAACTTTTGTTTCTTGATAAGAAGTTTTGGTATTAAGTGGTAACTCTTCAAGAAAAGTCAGATATGTTAGAGCTTTTAGGGAAAGGTTGTTCACCTGTAACTGGTTTGTCGAAAAAGTATAATGTCGCCAAATCGACGATATGTTCAATAAGAAACAAAAATGATGCAATTTCGAAATGCGGTATTAACACATTTTCTTGTTCTGGAAAACGGCGCATTCTTCGGAGCTTCCAAAAATGGAAAGATCTCTGTAGTACTTTAGAAATTAGTATCTTAGAAACCCTTTTGGACCCCATAGTAGCATAGTACATATATTAATATATGGCAGGAACTTACAAAAAGTAGAATCAAAACATGTTTCATAGGTGGAAAATAACGTAGTTTATTTTAAATTAAATAAAAGATAAAAGAGACTAAAATATGTTATAGAAAAAATGCAATCTAAAACGTGAACAAAATCGAAAACGTGAACACCCTCGGTAAAAATTAGTTCACGTTTCTGCGAGATCACTGTATTAATATCAAAACTAATGGTATAACACAGTGACACAGTACAACAGACAATATAACTTATAGAAATATTCATGACAATCGAAGCGGCTCACACAACGCATGTCTAAGATTATGAGGTAACAAAAATTGCAAACGCATACTGCTATACAGACGCCAACGTTCAGAACATTTTTTTAAGATTTATTACGAACAATAAATAGAGATGTTTAGGAAAGATCGGGAACTTGTTTAGCTCAGTCTGCCTAACACTAAAAAGTGTATTGAATAAATTAGAGAACAAGTATTAAATAAAGAATATTTTTCCATTGATAATAAGGTAGGTTCAATAATAAACATATTGTCACGGTAATTCCTTTTAATAAACGTATACCACACTTTAGAGTTTTAAATTAAATTAAAACACACCAAAGTCACATGATGGTAACTTCAACACTGTAACGCTTAAAAAATGATTTATTACCTTGTTGTTTTCCCTCAACGATGTTTCAACTTGAATTTAATTCATTTGCCAAGCAAATGGTGCTTATATAGCTGTTTTAAGCTATTCTCAAATAAACAAGTATATTCTACTTTAACATCGCCCCTATTTTTTTTTTTATTATCATTCATTGTAGGCGCCTTCTTAGCTATGTGATTTTTTGTTCTGTGTTAGGTGTTTTTGTTTTCTTTTTTTAAGTTTGTTCGTAGAATTTATAATAAGCACGTTGTTGTTGTATAATATATCTTAGAAAACTACGCACTATAAGTCAATTCGTTTGCTTTTTTACTGATAACTATTTTCTACCTCGGCCATATTTGGCCAGCCATTCCAAGTAAACCACTTTCATTTTTGGACTCGGACTATAATAATGTTTTCGGTAAACTACGTCACTCAATTTCTTGATCACCTTGTGTGGTTCCTCCCAGTGGGTTTGCAATTTAGGGGACAGTCATTTCTTGCGTCTTGGGTTAAATAGCAGAATCATTTGGCGTTCTGTAAATCCCTCCGCCTTTACTGCTCGATTATACCTATCTTTAATTTTGTAACTGCACATTTTAATGCAATTACGGGCAAACTCTAAAAGCCCATGCTCGTCATTGTGCGCAGGCTCGGTGTTGAATTAAAACACTTAATAGCTTCAGTATAATTAATTATTTATTTTTATTCAAAGCACGTGTCTTCTGATCAAGTACAAAAAATCGACTGTTTTTTAACAAAGATAATATCCCTTGATGCCAATCAAATGTATGGTTGCAAAGATGTATCGAATTGTACAATATATTAAAAAATGTAAGGTAACATAAGTAATATAAATACATAGAATATAGTTACAAACATTCACCCACCCTTTGAAAGCTTCTGGCTTTCAAATTTCTAAAAACAAAGGGCAAAGTTTCGCTATGGGCCTCTTATATATGCCCTTGCATGTTTTTACTATCACTACCCTCACCAAAGCGTCTGATCCAGGATGAACCTGAATAATCCGTCTGATTGACCACTGATTAGGAGGAAGATTATCGTCCTTGATTAAAACAACGTCATTTATCTGTAAATTCTTCAGCTTTTGCGGCCAATTTGGCCGTTTTTGCAATTGCCCCAAATATTCCAATGACCATTTTCTCTAGAATTCGTGCACCAATCGCTGAACGAAACGCCGCCTGTCGTTGAAATTCATTGTCGTGTCATTGAAACCCTTATCTGGAACCACTGCAGTTGATGATCGTAGAATCAAAAAATGAGATGGTGTAAGTGGATTTAAGTCACTCTCAAATTTGAGGCAAATAGGACATGAATTCAAACAACTTTCAATCTGACAAATAATAGTATACATCTCCTCAAATATTACGGGAGCATTCGTAAGGACGCGATTCAAATGAAATTTTGCTGCTTTCACGCTGACCTCCCAAATACCACCAAAATGGGGGGCAGATGGAAACGTAAGATGCCACTGAATGTTCTGGTCACTCATCTCCTTGTTTATACTGTACTGAGTATCCTCATGATTTAAATGTATATGCAGCTCTCTTAATTCCTTGTTACACTTCTACGAGCAACAAACTTACGAAGAGCTGCAATAAATGCTCTGACACCAACTCTAGATGCACTGCCCTAGTTCCGACACACACAAATACAGCGAGTCACGATTTGTATAGTTTGGAACCCCTTCCCTTCCAAGAACGAACGTAAAATGGTGCCGCATAATCCACGCCAGTATTAGTAAAAGGTGCGCACTGTTGTACACGGTAATAGGGAAGCGGAGCCATTTATGGTTTCGTATCTGTGTCCGTATGGTTTCGCTCTGTGTCTCATACATTTACTGCATTTGTATATTACACGCTTTTAAAATCCAAAATCTCAATCTCAGCAAATACAACGTTTGCCTGCGACCTGTATGCAAATATTTCTGATGATAGTAACGTATCAATAACTCTACTAAAGAGTAAGTTTTGCACAAAATTATCGGGTGTTTCTGGTCATATCCTATCTGGGCGTTTTCTAAACGTCCACCAACTCTTATTAAGCCATCCTCATCTAAAAAGGGAACCAAGTCGCTCAGACGTTTGTTGGCTTGAGTCTGTTTGCCTAAGGACAACGAAGATATATCCTCCTGAAATGACTCCCTCTGCAACTGTGTTATTAACAATATCTCAGCGTCCCTTAACTCTGATGGTGACAGATAACTGGTGATCTTGTTGCCTTTTTTGACCTTGCAATTGTATGTGAATCGTTTCATAAGTGCTCGTATACGAATAAGTTTATTATAGTCTGAAAACCTGTCAAAAATATTCCATTCGCCCAGAGAAATTACACCGACGTTATATTCGTTCCTCTCTTCAATGTCTTTAGTCTCCTTCAGGAGAAGTGTGACGTCTGATGAAATATCTCCGTATCTCATGTGGACCCTTCCACCACAGTTCATTGTTTTGCAGTAAAGATGACAACACACCTCTCGTAGCTAAGTCAGCGGGAATATTTTTGCTTGGTATATGACGCCACTGTTTATAAGACATATGTTCAATAATGAATGATATGCGGTTAGCCACATAATTTTTCCAACGTCTTGAATGATCAGATAGCCATGGTTAAACAACCATTGAATCGGACCAACCAAATAGTTTGTTTGAATCTAATTTGTAAGCTTCCTGCACCTTTATGAGCTATGTGCAGATGGGCTGCACAACAATGCTCGATATTGGTGTTGGTAAGAGAACTACATGATTTGGCTTGCTAGCTTTTAGATTTTTACTTGCTGCTGAAAAATATTGGGTTGACAAAACCTGTTGAGGCTCCTCGTTTATCTGACGTTCGGTGTTTTAGAATCGTGTAATAATGTGTTATATCGTAAATTACAAATCTTGCATGAAGATCCATTACTGTTAATTCCATAAACTTTGGACACTGATACAAGTGATGAGCTGAATTACAGCAAACGCACATTTGTAACGATGCTGCATAGGCATTTCTCTGTGCACGATAAAGATTCTGCGACCTGTTTGTGTTAGTCCAACACATTCCAACTCAAAAATTCTGTCTTCCTAAAACTTTACAAAATTCTTAAACGAAGTTGTACGCTCCCTAGACTTATGTCTACACCATCCTTAGGATCCGGCTTGCGTTTCAAATGAAAAAGGAGAATTGCATCCCAATGCTTCACCGGCTCTACCAGAACTATTAACGCGTTGATGCTTTCATTTATGTTATTATAAAACCGTTTAATTTCTCCAAGACAGACAGATTTAATAGGTGGTTGATCAAATAGTAATTAGAAATACAACTTAACATGCTCGGATTCATTGAATTTGTTATTTAATAACTCCCAGGCAATAGTGTAATTATCGTTAGTTGGTTCTCGCCTCGCCTTTTAATTTTGTCTGCAAATACTCCAGTATCTCGACATCGGACAGGGAAGTTCTGTTGTGAATTAATACCTCGAAGAGGTCCCTAAAACGGATCCATTACGAATAAGCTCCATCAAAGTTTGGTATTTCTATGGTAGGCAACCTCGGCTCCTGTGTCCGAGTTACCTCTTGATTAAGTGATGAAGAATGCAAACCCTGATCGTTTGCCAAACGATTAATCAATGACGAGAAACTAATTTGTGTTTGAGAAATGGCCTCCATGACTTGACCGATATTAGGCCCACTATTCCTTTAACCAAAAATATTTGTCCATAATGTCACTGCGATATTGAGCCTCAGAACTATACGCAGGCTCATCAGTGGTCAATGCATCTATCTCATTCTGAATGGACTCAAAATCAGTGAAAATTGCATCTAATTTGGCAACTCGCACCTTTATAGCATCAAGAGATACTTCCTGATCAAAACATGCGTTAAAAATACGAGTAATACAACCTTTAGTAGCTGTCGTTTGTTTTTAAATGCCTCCACGTCGGCAATGTCTGTATTACAACAACTTTATAATAATTAATAAATTTATCCGATAATAACAATATATATATATATATATATATATATATATATATATATATATATATATATATATATATATATATATATATATATATATATATATATATATATATATATATATATATATATATATTTATGAGAATCCAGCAATAGATGTCTTCCAAGTGCATTCCACTGCCAGTTGAATACTTCTACACAATTAAGTGTTCAGGTTGCCATACCTTTAACTTGCAATTCTTATATAATGTTGACGGTAAACATCGACAGAGGTTACTTCAGTCGCTTTCAAACTTTATTCGTGCCTTTATGTTCCTGCTATTGCTCACTAGATGGCTTCTGTACTGTGTTGTTAATTATGCAGTTGCTGTATATACTTTACATATGTGTATGTAGCTTGTATGTTTGTATATTAACATGTTGTTTCCAATTCACCGTTTGATATTATCATTCATCCGGCTCGAATGATCAAAATTATAATGAATTAAAACACTTAATAGTTTCAGTACAATTAATTATTTATTTTTATTCAACGCACGTGTCTTCTGATCAAGTACAAAAAATGGACTGTATTTTAACAAAAATAATATCCCGTGATGCCAATCAAATGTACGGTTACATAGTTGTATCGAACAATATATTAAAAAATGTAAGGTAACATTAGTAATATAAATACATAGAATTTGTAACTCAAACACTCGGTTTAACGCCAAATTTTAAATCTGCTGGCAGTTTTAATTGTGTCCCAAGCACGATTTTTGTTGGACTGCGTGACTTTAAATCATGGACAGCTGACCGGTATGCCAGCAAAAAATTTGCTACATGCTTATCCCAATCGTTTTGATCTATACTGACCACTTTTTTCAAATATTCCTCTGGGGTACGATTAAATCTTTCTATCATGCCATTAGAGTGTAGATGCAGTGGTATCGTTTTCGCCTTTTTGATGTCACATATATCATACATCTCTTTGAATATGGCTGACCAGATATTTCGTCTCTGATTAGAATGCAGGTCAGTTAGAATACCGTATCAACACACTCAGTTAAAGCATTCAGAACCGTTTTGGACTCTTGGTTTCGAATGGGATACACTTTTGCTGAAATAATGCTTTACCACTAGTACGTTACTGAAAGGGAATGAACCTGCGGTATCCATAGCTATCCATTCAATACTTTAACTTATTAATTAATTAAAAGTAAGTAAAACAATCTTTAAAATCTATTACAACATTTTTAAAAATTCAACTTAAAAAAATTATAACTGCTGGTGTATGTAACACCAGTTAAAAAAATAAAGTTTTTTTATTTTAGTATTATTTCTAATAATAGTTTTAAACTTCTTGAAAGAGCGTAAATTTTATGGAATCAAAGAGTAAAATTAAATGTACTAATAAAATAAAAAAAAATAAATTTCTGAAATATTAAGCAGTGAAAAATATATGTGAAAACCAGCAAATAAAGGATGCAAATCAATAATGTGACTTTTACACCAGAAAAATATAAGAAAGAAAAATATTTTTCCAACAGCTGAAACTTTTACAAGGACTCATTAAGGATAACACCGTAAACATAAAAAAGCTATTGGTGAGATATCCAACCGCTCTATAGATTATTGAGAGTCAATATGAGTGAATCAACAAAGAATTTTAAGGTGAGGTGTAGTTGAATAAGTAACGTCTAATTTAACACAGAGAAGAATATAAAAGGAAGAGGGATGACAACTGGATGCAGGCGGGTTCAAAAGCTTAGTTTTTCAACAAGAAAACAGAGACAGAGAGCCTTACTGTTTTACTACCGAAACACTGAGATAACTAGCTTAGCTTATGTATTAATCTTTTTATCGGTCTTTTTAACTAAATTTTAACGATATATTTTTTCAATATTTCTCTTTCCCATGGAAAGCTTTTAAATACAAAAATTATTAACAAATTGAAAAAAAATTTTGAAAACATTTGACAAAACATATAAAATAATTTTCTTCATACATACATAAAATTAAAATTTCAAATCTTTAAACATACAAAAAAAAGGAAACGGAAATTAAATAACAAATTCTCTCTTATGAAATAATTATAACAAATTATGTGTCTTTTGAATTAGGTACTTATAATTCTGCGCTAAATTGTCTGTGTCTGTTTTGAAATTTATTCTCCTTACATTTGGTACATTAACAATTTCTAACATTTCGAGACGAATTTCCTCTTATTTACGGAGATACAGCCATTTTAAGTTTTTAGTGAAATCTTCTTAAAAATAGGCCGTGTTTTCTTTCCTGACGCTATAACTCCAGAACGCACGAACCGATTTCGACGGTTTTGCATTAGTTGGAAAGTCTCGGGCTCCGTGAGGTTCAGGAACAATTTCAAGTGAAAAGCAGGAAAACAGCGCCATACATACATACATAGCATCTATGTATCAGAGGCACCAGGCACCAGTACGTGGTGTGTGGTATCCCTCACGAAGCGTGGCGAACGTTTGCTAGACGTGTATATTTATTCTCTTGGCTTTATCTTTAAATTCCAATGAATTTCTAATATTATATATTGATTGTCCTGTTATTACCTTAAGAATATTCGTTATATTAATGCAAGAGCAAATAAGCCTTAAAGGAAAATTCTGTTTATGGATCTTAGGTACTCCATATAGCTTTGGAGAATTTGATACATTAGTCTTAAGTCTATTTATCTCTATTATTGAAATGATATCTTTTTTAAAAAGTTCATCAATTAAAACATTTTTTGTTTTCTGCAATTTAGCAGTAGGATCCTTATTCAATATTGAGTATTTTGCAGAATCGTTAAGAATGTCATTTATTCTCGAATTATAATCGTCTCTGCTCATAGCAACAGTAACATTACCCTTGTCAGCATTAACAATTAATATTGTTCCTATTAGTATTCAAACATTTTTTAGCAGTTTTTACTTTATCTAATATAAAAATATCCCTTGGTGTATGTCTAATGTTGCTAATGTGCCTATCAGTAAACATTGTAAGTTTCGTCCGCGCTACTTCCTGATCCTCTTTTTCTTGTATAGTCTAAAGCAAGTCATCTCCTTCTGAAATGACCTTCTTCGTAGGAAAATTTTTCTTTTCAACTAGTAATGAAAGAAAGAATCCACTTAACATCCACTAGAATATCTATCTCAGCTTTGTTGGCAAACCAATCTTCATTAACCTTAATTCCCAATTCCTTTCTTTGAATATCAGAAAGATTCCTAAATTTCCTACAATGTGTGTCAATCTTTTTGTCAACAATATGAGTTAATCTATCTATATATTCTAAAAATTCTATTATCTCATCTAATGTCAAATGTCCATAAATATTATATACTAACATCTCTATGTTCCTATTTAAAATTTTAAGTATGTCATGTTGTTTCCTAATTGCTAAATTTAACATTCTTTTGTGTAAATCTTTTGTGTACATCTTTTGTGTACCTCTCAATAGTGTGTTGATAATTTGGAATTTCTTTAATATTAAAAATATTCACTAAATTATTTGTGAAATTTCTAATAAATTTTGGTGTAATTCCAGTTTTCCTACATCTTATCAAAAATGTGATTGATGCTTTCGTTCTTACAATTTTTTCCATGGTAGCCTTATATTTATTGATTATTGCTCCAATGGAATTATTTTTCGATATGTGTTTAGATTTTCCGACGGGGCTAAAATTACTTTTATTTGGGTACGGTTTTCCGTCAAATTTAGTTTGTGAACAAACCGATTTCGGCTGTTCGCCATCTACAGTACTAGTTGCGTTCTATTGTCAGCTGTGTTTATATAGTTCGTCTTGTTCCTGTTTCCCTTCGTGTTATTGCGTTCGTCACTTTCCCTCCTTCCTGCCTGTATCTCTCCCCCTTTTTCGTTTGTCTCTTTTTACCTAATTTGTCGCTCCCTTTTTCATTCGTCTTTCTTCCTAACTTAATCCTTTTACGATCATACTTGTTGTCCGTTTGTGTTTATGTGTGAACCTATTAGGTTTTTTTCTTATGTGACATAATAATCTGTAATTGTACGTTTATGATGTTCCTTATTGCCTTGGTCTTGTGCACCTGCGTAACGTGTTTGTGTTGGTGCAATGTTTGTCTTCCTGTAAAAATGTCCCAATGGTTCAAATATCGTGTCAGAAGCAGGGTTTATTCGTCCATTTATCATTCGTCTGTCAAATGTTTTCCGTTTGTATATTCTCATGTTCCCTAATACATTTAGTCCCCTTCCCTTGTGCTGTGTGTGAAGCAGTTTAACTGTTGTTTTTATATGTCCTGGTGTACATTTGTTGTTGAATATATGGTCCGCAAAATTCGATTCTGGAGTTGATCCCGGTTCTCGTAGTTTCTCGTTATAGTCCCTAATGCATTCCCTAAATCTGGTCTTAATTTTTCGTCCTGTTTGCCCGATATAGCCATAATGGCATGTACAAGTTAATTTGTACACTCCTTGTCCGTCCAGAATATTCGCCCCGGTTGTTCTATTCCGTAGTATTCTGCCTAGGTTGTTCCCTGTTTCGAATGCGGTATTGATGTTGTGTCCTCCAAAGAATTCCGCCAGTTTGTACGTTGATTTTCCCATATATGTTAATGTAGCCCATTTTTTCCGTTCATTCTCCTGTTCTCCGTTCGTTCCAATTTGTTTCCTGATGTTATCCACGAGGCGCTTTTTGTATCCGTTGTTTTCAGCTATGGGGTATATTGTTTCTATTTCCTTCACATACATTTGCCGTGTTAGTGGTGTTCACTCGAGTCTTAATATTAACTGCCTGATTGCTGCGTTTTTGTGTTGCTGGGGATGATTTGATGAGTTGAGTATTATTGTGTCCGTTGCTGTTGGTTTCCTGTATATTTCATATTCGATTCTGTTCAAGATTATGTTCCTCTTGATCGTTAGGTCTAGAAAATCAATTCTCCCATCCTCTTCTTTTTCTATTGTAAATTTTATGTTCTTGTGTCTTCCATTCAAGTAATCTATAATTTGCCCATCGTTATTCCCTCCTAGTATACATATGATGTCCTCGACATATCTTGCATAGAATATTACTCAGAAGTTGGTTCCCAATTCCCCTACGTACCCCCCTTCCAAGTTCTGCATAAATACTTCCATGAGGGTGGCAGACGTTGGATTTCCCATCCCTCGTCCTGTTATTTGTCCATATACATTACCGTCAAATCCAAAGTAATTCTGTTCTAGTGTCGCTTTCAGTGTGCCTGTAAGTTGTATTGCCAGTTCCTTGTTATCCGTCCTGTCCTCCACTGTCCTATGAACAATGTATCCATTACCGGAATTGATAGATACAAGTCCCCTACGACAAGAGACCAGTTTTGTGTTCTCCGTTATTCCTACACTCCCCGAAAGCCCGCAGACCGGTGCAGATTTGTAACCAATCATGGGTCTCATCAGTGTGGTCTGTCCGTGTACCCCCGGCAGTGCCATCATAGAAGATGGCAAACAGCCACAACCGGTTTGTTCACAAACCAAATTTGACGAGGGTCGACGGAAAACCGTACCCAAATAAAAGGAATTATTTTTCTTGAACTTCTTGTAGCACATCATGGATTTGGAATTTTGATTTTTCTTGCTCACAAATCTGTTTTACAAATCTTTTTATCCAAATTTACTATTGTGAAATGTTCACTTGAATTGTTTTCTTCTTTTTTGATTGTTCTTTTTAAAATTTTGATTTTTTCTTTTTTATAATTGTTTATGAAATTTAAAGATATTTTAAAAACTACAACTCCAGTTAAATTTTGTATGACTTTTATGGAAAGTGGTTAAAATAAAACTAGAAAAGCATAACGAAATAATTTGTAGTTGAAGGATTTTCATTTTTATAATTCTGCTTAAAATGAGCATGTCTGTAATTTGCATGTTTGTTAGTTTTTAAATATTCTGTACCAAAAATAATTTTCACTGATATATTCCTGATAATAAAATAATACAACACATATAATATCATTTTCTAGCACATTATTTGCAATAATTTGCAGTATTATTGTTAGCATTTTTATTTATTTACTTCCTTTGTAAATCATATAAAGAATCTTTGTACTTACTTTCTTTTATAAAGGTTTTACCATGCTAAACTGCTTTGGATAGCAAGCAAACAATTCAGAAAAAAAAGTATTATGGAAAAACCTGTAGAATTAAAACAAGTTTAATATCAAATCAAATAAATAATGAGCAACAACTCTTGTTGCATAAAAACAATTTTTTTGTTTTGTATTTTTGCTGTCATGTATTATATTTTCGCTGAAAATGTTATTGATGGCTGGTTTCTGGGGTTTTTTTTTTTATTTTGTTATAGTTCTTATAAAATAATGTAATTAAGAAGTGAATATTCAAGTTATTTTTATTGAAAATTAAGGTTTACGAATAAATAAAAAATTTGCAAAATAATTTGCTTTCTTTTGACGCAATTTATTGTGAGCGATTTGTTAATGTATGTGTATGCGAGTTTTGCGAATTTTTAAACAAAAAAATGTTTCACAGGATATAGCGGTTTAAAGCTTGTAGCTCTAAGCTAGAATTCTATAATCATAAAATACAGCGAATGCAAAGAACTAAGAAGGCCTATTACTTCTCTGTCAGTTGCGTTGTACTGCTACAGCTTACCACGGCTTTTTCATTTTAGACCCGTGGCCGCATTGCACTGTTCGCAATTAGCCATCCAATAGGCTACAGATTGTGGGCAGCCTACCTAGTAAAATCCCTGTTTTCACTTTGGGACCACTATTAAACTGCTTCATTACGTCTTTTATTTTGAAAGATTGCACAGCCATCTGTACTTTCCCAATTTCAATATAAGCTGCTATCTACAACTTTTAGGATATTCTACTGAGCCCAGCACGATTTTTACAGAGGGCTTTCTGCCGATATTTCACCACGGTCCGGTTTTGTGTTCTAAAACTTAGCCAATATAACTTTCACCAAAAAGGGGTCTTTACTCTGGGCCTTAGACTAGTCCTTTCCCGACCAAATTTGGATATGTCTCACACCAACTGGACTTCTTTTCCTCGACTTGTGTACAGGGCATCAGCATTATGTGTTTTTCGCTTTTCTTGTGCATGATGCTTAAGTCATAGTTCTGCGGACGTTCAATTGTGAGGCCATCGATTATGGGAGCTAGATCTTGCCCCTCAACGGTAGCTAGATTTAATTTAACGGTGACTCATGCGATTTGGTGGAATTCGTCCGTTCGTTGTCCCTCCGTGGCGAAGCAGTTCTTGACCTTTTCTGAAAAGATATGCAGTTGCACTGGAAGTGGGCCACATTGGCGCGAAACTTCCTTCGAAAAAAGCTCTGAGGGTTTATATTGCTGGCGTGCTCAGACGTGACTTTCACTAGCCCCTCTCGAATTTGAATATTGCGCATTTTCGTTTTAAATTTATTATTGTACATGTAGTCCGGACAATTTTTAGTCAAGCTCTGTGACTCTCTGTTCCACAGCATTCACTCGTTTACCGAAGACTTCTGATATTTCTTAAAGTTTCTCGTTTACTTCACATATAAGACTTTCCCCGTTGGCTCTAGAGTTTTCTTGCATTGCATCAATTTTCTCTACAGATTTTGGGATTGTGTCATCAATTTTTTTACTATTAATCCTAGAACTTTCTTGGGTATAAACATTTGCGTTTGTAAACGCAAATGCAAAAATCGATGGTAACTTCACCACTGTTTTCTTTTCTCAACGATGTTTTAACTTGAATTCAATTTATTTGCCCGGCAAGTGGTGCTTATATGTAGCTGTTTAAGCAGTTCAAGAAAATTCCACCTTAGCATCACCCCTTATTGTTGTTGTTATTATCATTTATTGTAGGCACCTGCTTGGCTGTGTGTTTTTTTTTTTCTCTGTTAGTTGTGTATTTTTTATTTTTTGCTGTTTAAGTTATTTTATTTCTTAAAAAACTAAGCAGTTTATAATAATTTGTCATTTGCTTACTTTTTTACTAATAACACTTTTTTTAACTTAAAGAAAACATCTTTTTTTTTCTTTTAGTGACGATAATTAATTAACACACTTATTTGTTTAGGATAAAAATTAAAACATATTATCTTTGTAAGAAAGAAAATAACACAACATTTTGATCATAGGCAATAAGAAAGTAATTAGTATTTAATTAAGCACATGTTGAGTAATTTAAGTTACTGATAAAATACATCCTAATTGTGAGATTTAGAATAAAGAAATAATGATAAGGTACTTTAATACTTAAGAAAGTATCATACACATTGTTAGAAAGTTTAAAAAATATAGTAAATCGGACTGACAGGTTATTAGCGTTTTTTTTAAACACAACTTGTTTTTAATATTCCTTGATAATGATTAACGACGTTAACCGAAATATTGGAAAATAAAATTAAGTAAATAATTTTATTATTGTTTTTCATTTTTAACAACTGAAAAAACATAGGTCAACTATTGAATAAACACACACGAAAATATAATAAAGAAATAAAGACGCATATCCGTCACAAAAAAAATATTTTTTACCTCACCAAAACAGCATTTTGTTAAATAATCACATTGTTTCTAAAACTACTAACGTAAACACTCTACTAGCATGATAATAAATGTATCTTATTAAATTTTCTTTATATTATAACATTCAGTTGTATGGGCTGTTATCTTTCACCGTTTGTTAGGACTGCCACTGGTAACTTAGGTTAAATTTGTGATATTTAATTTCAAGTGAACTGTCGTCGCTGCTTATGTATTTATCGTTCAATGTTTGTGACAATACCATTTATCTATTAAATAAATTATTGATATTTAAATTAAAGTTGACTATTAAAATCGGTTTTTATGTAGTTATTGTCCTAAAGGTCCGTTGGGGCGACAGTTACAAATTCTTGAAAATTGCTTACCAATGCTACTGATGACACAATCAAACTGTTATTTCAATTTAAACACCCACTGGGCAATTTGGACACGTCGTACTTGTACAATACAAGTGGAATACAAATTAAACAAAACTTTAATAATATAATTGTCAAAAAATAATAACCTTATTGTCGTTAAATTAGAATTAAAATTTAATATTTTTCTAAAAAATTGTATTTAAAACTCAATAATATCAAATTCAATACGTTACTTTTTTTGTTTAAATTTTTTTTTTCAATTTTCTCTTAGCGTTATATTAAACAAAGTAATATATGTAATTAAAGGAAATACAAGAACAATGAGATAAGGAATAAAGTTCTACATTTTTGTTTGGAAGGTGTGGAAATTGGCGAGATAAATTACAGTGATGATATTAGGAAAGCGAGAAATGCCACCAGTCAAAGCAAAGATCACCAATTTGTATCATGAAAAACTCTTCGATATTAAGTGGTTTCCAATGGAAACCCTTATAAAGAAATGGTTGAAAATATATAATGTTTTTTTGTTGTTTTATAATGTTTTGCTGTGTTTGTGTTGAAGAGTTTTAGAGTTTTGCTGTCTATGCTATAGTGAAACTGAAATATGAATATGCTATCCACCGCAGTAACGCATTTCAAATATTCTAAACCAGAAAATGTTCCAGGGAATGCGCCTGCACTTGAAGCATGGAAAACCAGAGATGAAAAGGCGATGGCGATAATAATTTGAAATATAACGTCAATGCAGACTGGGTTTGTAAAACATTTTACCACATCCAAAAACGTATGGAATACTTTTCCAGAGGTTCACCGTCCAAAGTGCCCATTATTTAAAAAAAATATTGAGCATGCGTATGATGGATGGTAGGTGTATTCAGCGTTATGTCTGTAATTTTGATTTTGTTATTGAGAAGTTGGCTGAGGAGTTACTCTCGAGGAATAACTGCCCAGCTGGAAATGAAACGAAGTACTTAGACAATAACCGATGACGTACATATGACTTCGTAAGCGAAGCAGCTAAGTACTGACTATGTAATGGAGCTGTAATCGAAGTTGTCATAGGCAACTACACAAATTAATTTGTAATGTAAGGGAAAAATATATTTTATTTATTTTTTTTTTTTATTTTTTATTTCAATTATAATTGACTGCTGTTATTATTGTTATTTACTACGAAAATGAAAAGTGCCGTTTTATTTGTTTCTGCATATGCGTTTTGTAGTAGTGTGGACCTTATTTGCAGATATACATATTTAAAAGTGAATTTTGCATATATGTCTGTTGTTCAAAATGTATAAAATATGTACACAAAAGATAATATTTCCTTTTCTTGGATGTTCGTACAAAAGTGTGCGCTGCATTTCGATTTGTTATGTGGGCAATTTTGTGGTAAGTATTATTGCACTTTAAGAAATGAAATAAGCCCTAATGATAAAATGTATTAACGTAAAATAAATAGCAAATGTTATTGCGTCGCATACATTTTATATGTATACATATAAACTTCAAAGCGAACCATGCATTATTCTTTTTATTACAAAATCATTGCAATAGTGGCACCAAACGTTAACCCTACCTTACATGCGCAAGTAAATTTGTAACCAACGTTGCTTACTACTCCACTTACGATGTAAACTGAATAGTAGCAGCACTTGGTGACGTCGTCGCTTACTTTGTAAGCGAGAGCGCACCGATTAAACAGCCTATGACACTTTTATGTTAAATGTAAGTGGCGAAGTAAGCGAACGCGTCACCACTGACTACCACTTAGTATAGCTTATGTAATCGCTTATGTAATGTATATTTTAACAGCTGGGTGTTTGTGATAATGCTCCTAGCCAGCCTGCCTAAATCGTAGAAGGTAGTAAAAAATAGAAATACAAATGCAGATTGCAAACTCAACAACAACAACATAAAAAAAAAGAGATGCTATAACTGTAAACGAAGAGATCACTATGCTGCTAGCTGCAGAGAGCACAACAAAGAGATTGAAAAAAAATGAGCAATACTGATTTACATATAAATACACCGTGTATTGACAGCGAGGCGCCATCAAATTTGTGTTGTGGTCGCGACTTATTCGATGAGTTCAAACACAGCCTTTTTGCAATTTAGACGTATTTTTGGGAGTTTTAGTACGCGAAAATACTTATTTTCATTCTTTGTTCTATTTTTTTAATTGTTTTATATTTACTTTTTATGTTTTGTTTAAATAAATTTAATCCTAGTTAACGACAGTAGTGCCAGTGTAGTTAATCTGGCAGCGTAGCATTTTTATGTCTTTTTAAATTTCACACGAGTTACATATACTAACACACATTTGTTTATAGATATGATTTACATAGAAAAACCCAAGTAATAAAGCAAATGTTTTTTTCGGTCGTAATTCCACGAATTGCGATAAGGACAATTTAATTACTGGTAATAAGATATTAATAGTAATGAAATTGACCGTTCTGGAACTTCCGCCGAAAATTAACAAAAAGAAATCGCTATAAAAATGATAGAAAAGTAAGTTAAGAGAGTCAGTCGTATTTTCTCCCTTGCATAGACGTGTTTTAAAAAATAAATTAAAATTAAAACCAAAAACCTTGTGTTTTTTTTATATCAATATCAAAGTGAAAAAAAAAACAAAAATAAAACTGGCGCAGTCGGTAGGATTCTTTTTTTAAAGGAATCCAGTGATACAAATCAATTTATTTTTTTAAACAAATCCAGCGAATCTTACGAGACCCTCCAGGATTATAAAAAAAAATAAAAATCAACTTTAGTGCAGTGAACATTTAAAAAAAGTGGACACCACTAAATAAAAATCAACGTTAGTGCAGTGAACATTTAAAAAAAAAAAGTGGACACCACTATATAAAAATCAACTTTAGTGCAGTGAACATTTTAAAGAAAAAAAAAAGTGGACACCACTAAATAAAAATCAAATTTAGTGCAGTGAAAATTTAGTAAAAGTGGACACCACTAAATAAAAATAAACTCCGGTGCAGAAAGGGAAAAGAGGAAAAAAAAAGAGAAGAGGCTTATATGAAAGTGTACTCAAAAAGACAAATAAGATTCGATGAACACAGAAGGATGGAAGAGCAGGCTAAAAATATGATATCGGCAAATTTGATGGAAGAGTTGGCCAAAAAAGATCTTTAGCTGGAACAACTACGTCTAGCATATATGGAACTGCAACAACAGCAACAGCGACAACAATTGCCACCGCAGGATGCAGCAGCATACAACAGTACCAGGGAAAACATCCTGAAATCTATCAATCACCTTCCTACATTCACGGGGACTGGAGATGTCACCGTCAACAGTGTCTTTTGCAGCACGGAGTATCTGTTGTCAACAATTAACGAAGAAAGCTTAAAAAAAGAAGCTGTCCGAGCAATTTTTTACAAAATCATTCAAGGCCAAGCAAAGGATGTAGTAATTAATCTACCCGAACCAGATAATTGGGAATCAATAAAGGAAACATTGAAACTACGTTACCGGCCCAGTGTGGAACCTCACCAAATATATAGAATGATAACCAACTTGAAAGTAAACACGGTAAGCGAATTGGTGGTAGAAATTCAGAATATTAAGTATAAGGCCGACGAGCTGACTGTGTATCACCGTAATAATCATTATATAGATTTATCAAATGTAGATAGCATATTAATAAACACAATAAAGGAAATGACACAGGGAATTCTTTTGGATAAAATTTATGAAGAAAAATGTATTAATAATATATTAAAGATACTAACAAAACGAGGATACTTGTATTCGACCTGAATACAGAAAATTTAAAATTAATAAATATAACAATGCGAATCGAACCTATAGTAGAAATCAGAATATTATACAAGGCCATCATAAATATAACAGTAATAATGACAACATGAATAACCACAACATGAATCAATATATTAATTCAGGACGCTATAGAGTTCCAAACAAACATACGTCAGGAAATTACAGAAAGTTCGAACAGGTAGAACTCCCTAAGCCAAATTCCGGCAAATATCGCTGGAATCAACCTAGGCAGGATCAAGTCGAACCGATGGAAATGGAGAATATGGAGATGAATAAATTTAGAAGATTCCCACGGGTAGAAATATCCAAGCTAAATGTCAGCCAAAATAGCTTGACTCAACCTGGGCAAGACCAAAAGGAATCAAGGGAAATTTATAATAATCGACCTGATATAACAGGAAGCTCTAAGCAAATTTACGATCAAGATAACCCAGGCAGACAAAGTCAGAACTACAAAAATAATATTTTTTGAAAACAACATCCGATTATTTACCCCTCATAACAATTACTATAAATAAAAAAGAATTTAATGCTTTAATAGATACAGGGGCTAATATAAGTATAATAGATGAAAATATAAAAAATTTTAGGAAAACTCCATTACAAGAGCCAATAGAGTTTAGCACAATACATGGAAAAGGTACCATTAATTACGAAACACTGACAGATGCACCCAAAGAATTTAACGTAACAAACGCGAAAATAAGATGGAGAGTTACCCCATTGACAGGACGAAGATACAGTTTTATAATAGGAATTGATTTATTAAATTGCTTTGATACCATGATAAATTTGATAGACGGAAACATTTCTTTTAATAACAGGAAAACCAACTTTATAATAAATCCATATAAAAACCTTCATATATGTACTTTAGAAGGGTCAGACTTTGAACAGAATAGAATCCAATTGGATCATCTTAACGCAGAAGAATACAGGGAAGTTATAAACATTTTAAAGAGATTCAAGAAACTGTTTTTTAAGGAGGGTGACAGATTAACTAGTACAATGAACATACACCACGAAATCAGGACAACGACAGAAGAACCGATAAACTCTAAATTGTATAGATATCCTCCGCACCACGAAGCAGAGGTAAGACGACAGATTAGGGAAATGGAGGAACAGGGCATAATAAGAAAAAGTTGTTCACGGTATGCAAGTCCTTTAATAGTTGTACCTAAAAAGATCGACAATTCGGGGGAAAGGAAATATCGAATTGTCGTAGATTATCGAAAGTTAAATGAGATCACCATCGACGACAAATTTCCACTACCAAATATCGACTCAATTCTGGACAAGCTGGGACGGGCACAGTATTTTACAACTCTGGACTTAGCTAAGGGGTACCATCAAATTATAATAAAAGAACAGGACAGAGAAAACAGCCTTTGTGACACCCCGCGGACTGTACGAATTTATAAGAATGCCGTTCGGGTTAAAAAATGCCCCAGCGACAAACCAAAGGCTTATGAACGAGACATTACGAGATTTTATTAACAAGACTTGTGTTGTGTACCTTGATGACATATTGATATTTAGTACCTCATTGAAGGAACACGTGAGGGCAATAACGGACATATTCAAGGTACTGGAACAAGCAAACTTAAAAGTACAGATAGATAAGTACAATTTCATGAAAAAGGAAACTGAATTTTTGGGGCACATTTTAACTAGAGAAGGACTAAAACCCAATCCAAATAAAATAAAAGTCATCCAAGAATTAACATTACCAAAAACAGAAAAACAAATAAAAAGTTTTCTTGGACTGACAGGATACTATAGAAAGTTCGTAAAAGATTATGCCAAGGTGGCCCAGCCTATGACAAAATATTTAAAAAAAGGAGTAAAGGTAAATTTAAAAGATCCCACGTATATAGAAGCCTTCGAAAAATTAGAAATTTTTAATCAGTTCACACCCAATCTTGAAATATCCGAACTTTGAAAAGCAATTCACTCTCACAACAGATGCATCAAATTGTGCAATTGGTGCTGTCCTGTCGCAAGAAGGACATCCAATTTGTTTTGCGTCTAGGACATTGAATAACCATGAAAAAAATTACTCAGCTACAGATAAGAAATTTCTAGCAATTCTATGGAGTGTAAACTATCTACGACCATACCTTTACGGACGAAAATTTAAAATCTTTACGGATCATCAGCCTGTTAAGTTTCTGCATTCAAAATACAAAGGAAAAGACATGTCACCAAGGCATCAAAGATGGCTATTGAAGTTGGGAGAATATGACTTCGAAATCGAATATATAAAAGGCAAAGAAAATCGTGTAGCAGATTTTCTAAGCAGAATAGAAAATACTAATGAAAACGAAAGTTCACAAAACCATACGGAAAATTTAAATATGGTAAACAACATAGAACAACAATCCACTCAGCAGAGGAAAATCTACAGGACCATTTTTTTGTTAAAGAAGAAATAGTAAATAAATACAAAACACAAATTATAATAACGAACAATAAGATCGAAGAATTGAAGGTCTTGCATGGAAAAAGAATACTTTTTGTATCAGAAAGTGATTTTGAAATGTTGGGAGAAATATTTAAAAAATATATTATTAAAGGCATGGTAGGAATATTTTCAGAATTGTCAGGCAGTAAATACAATTTGGTCCAAGAAAAGTTAATAGAGATATTCTCTAATGATAGGCAGATTAAATTTATAAAGTGTACTATGAGAGCACAGGATATAGAAACAGAGGTAGAGGCAATAAAACAGATATCCTTGTATCATATCAGGGAAAGTATGCATTCAGGGATAATGAAAACTTACAAGCAAATAAGAAACAAAATATATTATCCAAAGTTAATGGAGCTGATTCAGTTAGTTATAAATCAGTGCGAAGTATGTCAAGAAGTAAAACATGATAGAAATCCAGTTAAACCAAAATTTTTAGCTACAGAAACACCATCAAAGAAAAACGAAATAGTACATATTGATACGTATGTAATGACAGTAATAGATAAGTTTTCTAAATTCGGAGCTGTATATTCGTTGAATGATAGAAATCATGTAACAATTATTGAACAATTGGAGAATCATTTTGCTAAGATAGGTAAACCAAAGAAGATCATTGCAGACAATGAATTCAAAACTGCAAGAATAAAAGAATTTTTAAGCAATGAAAATATCGAATTACATTTAACCAAACCTAATAGTCATACGGGCAACGCTGATATAGAGCGTCTACACAATACAATGGCTGAGAAATTTAGAATATTATATAAAACAAATAAGGAATTGCCTGTAAAACAATTAATTCAAAAGGCAATTCGAAATTATAACGACCGTTATCATTCTAGTATTAAATTTACATCTAATGAAGTTCAGCAAGGAAAAATAGATGAAAATAAAGTAAAAGTTAATTTGGAGGAAAACAAAAGAAAAGTATTAGCAAAACTAAATAAATCCAGAGAAGAGTATAATGAAACTAGGGAAGAGGGATTTATAAAAAACTACAAAGCAGTTAGGCATAAAGAACAGCCTAGATATAGGAAAGAAAAATTGAAAAATGTCCATCCTCTAAACATTAAACGAAAATTAAAATTTACAGATATTGGTAATAACAGCGATACTTCTTTGGATACCACAGATCACAAGACTAATGACCACTAAAATATTGACAGAACAAGTAGGATTTATAAACATTTACATGAAAAACCTGGATATAATACTTCATATAGTAAACATTTCTTTCAATCAAAATTTAGTAACTGTAATATTAAAACAGGACATTAGGAGACAGAAGAGTAATGGAGACAAGATTAAGTACTGTTAATAGAGTTTTAGAAACGGAAAACGGTAAACATACATATTTAAAACAATTCAGGAATATACAATTATGTAAAAAATAAAAAAATAACACCTACGGGATAATGTAATTGCAGATCCAAGTATGTCAATTTATAATGAGATAGAAAAATATTTGATAGATTATAACAAGCTAAAATTTATAATTTATGTTTAATTTTTGAAATAAAACTAGTCGGAACCTTTATAACTCTTACGCTAAGATATAGACTATGTAAATAATTGCATGTGAAAATATAACATATAAGTAATAAACATATGTATAAAGAATTTAAAATTAAGTCATCGTTAAAAAAAAAAAAAAAAAAAAAAAAAAAAAAAAAAAACAACTTTAGAAATATTAAGGCATTAAAACTCAAAGTAATATATTTTATATAATTTTAATTTTTGTAAAAGAATTCAGGAGAATTCTAATCAAAAGAAGGGAGAAGTTACATATACTAACACACATTTGTTTATAGATATGATTTACATAGAAAAACCCAAGTAATAAAGCAAATGTATTTTTCGGTCGTAATTCCAGGAATTGCGATAAGGAGAATTTAATTACTGGTAATGAGATATTAATAGTAATGAAATTGACCGTTCTGGAATTTCCGCCGAAAATTAACAAAAAGAAATCGCTATAAAAATGATAGAAAAGTAAGTTAAGAGAGTCAGTCGTATTTTCTCCCTTGCATAGACGTGTTTTAAAAAATAAATTAAAATTAAAACCAAAAACCTTGTGTTTTTTTATATCAATATCAAAGTGAAAAAAAAAACAAAAATAAAAGAACAAAATAAAACTCACGCATATCCAGTCAGTAAATAATAATTTGGCTGCACTAGCATGAATTCACACTTTGGTTAAGTCCCAATTTACATTGGACGATTTTTGTCGCTGCAATTCTTAGTTTGTTGTTGTAAATAATGTGTGTAAAGAGAATAGGGGAAGAGAGGAACTCTTATTATTTACAACAACAAACTAAGAATTGCAGCGACAAAAATCGTACAATGTAAATTGGTTGTAATATGGCAGCGAAGGCAGTTTTGTATTCGCACGAGTGTCCGATCAGTAAACAATAATTTGGCTGCGTCAGCGCCTGCATAATCTCACATGGTGCCGCAACGTGATCGAAGTTGGACAATTATTCTTGACTACGCGTTCGTGCTATTAATTAAATTGTTGTAATCATTTATTCTTATAATTAAATTGGTGAAATTGTTAGATTAAGTTTTAATAAAATTTCCTTGTATTTAATAATTAGAAATATTAATTATAGTTTAATTACTGCTAGTGGTAACCAGCTTATGAATTTATATTTTTTTTAGTAAGGAGAATAAAAATCTGCAACTTCAATTCATGGTTAGGTTTTTCCGTATATTTTGTGTATTATCATTCACTTTGAATGATTGAAAAAAAAGTTAATCGTTTTTCTAACTGAAAAGAATTTTCGTGTTACGAATCTACTTTTTTACGTTTCAAAATAAGCAGCGTGCTGTTTTCCTCCGCTTCTATGGGCAATTGCATTTAATTATTAACGAATTCAAAACTTTGTAGTTTCTACTACTTGTCATAGTTTACCTACATTCCTGATAAAATTTTCTTATAGTTTTTCTACAACATTCGGATGTGTTTAAGTTTTCTACAAAAATCTCAAAATTTATAAAAATAACCGTCAAAATCGACAGTTAAACAAAATAATATCATCAAATTTAGGTGCCCCTGTAGGCTAGTAGGTAGTGTACTAGCTTATAAATATGGGGGTTGTGGGTTCGATTCCCAACGAAGACCTTGGTTTTTTTCACTACAAAAATAAAAATTGACTGTCGGTGGGGCTGCTCAGCGATGAAGGCATAGTCGCTGTGCTGTCTTATATACGGCAGTTAATTTCCGACTATCCTTCTACTTTCACCACCTGTTTCATCTATTCTCTATCCCTTTGCTAAAGAATGTAGCACGGTACTTGACTAAATAGGCATTGTTGCCTGAAGTGCTACTTATCTTAAAAAAAAAAATCAATTGTATTCATAATACATGTGTTAACTTATAAGTATTTCTAGCAATTTGCGTGTTTTGAGTTGGCAATAACACCTTAATTGAAAATTATAGCTAAAATATAGTTTTAATTTACTAATTATTTGTACAAAAATTTGTAATAATTTTTGGTTTATTTAACAAAAATATCAGTTTTTAGAGTTTAAAGCTAAAAAATAAAACTACGAAAGCTGCCCAGGATATTAAATTAATTTGAACTTTGCTTTTTAGAAATTACTGATAAATATATTACCTGTATATATGGACGTCCCTCAACCATGTTTAAACCACTGTGAGGAAACTTTTGCATTTGATCAATTACTTCATTATAGCGCTTGCTTTCTACGTCCACCAAACGAAAAGCAGTTATGTTGACACTGTTGTACTTGAAATCCTCAAGATCAAATGTTTCCAGGTCCTACAGTTAAAATAAATACATTACTTAATAAGACTACATAAAACAAATAAATAAATGCTTTTGCATGTTGATAACGGGATTTAAAGCAATATTTCTTTTTTACTTTTGTGCTGTTTTTCAGTACACCTTTTTTATAGAGCTTGTGGATAAAACAAAATGTTTTATCCAAAAATTAAATTCGTCTGAAGTTCAATTTAAAGGGTATTCTTTTAAAGCTAAAGTAAATAATAACTATAATGTGTTAAAAAGTGAAATTTATTAAATAAGCAAGTTTCGTTGTTACTATATTCGAAAAGAATCTTAAACAACATTTAGAATCTTTTTTGAAAAAGTACATTCACACCGCTTTAAACTAATCGAATTTTTAAGGGCCTGTGTCGCTGGAAGTCCGTTGTTTTAGTTGAAGGTCTATCGGTTATCGAAAGAATTTAATATTCACTGTAGAGTTTATTGACACTTGCGAGTCCAATATCGCTTCCCCAAGTGTCTCCCCGTTGCACCCATGCGTGGTCCATGAAACGCTCCAGGATGCATTGTCCATTAAGCATCATGCAAAAACACTCGTCAACCTCAACTGCAGCTATTTCACATACAAATGGTCAGCTGATAGAACAAAAGTTCTATCAATATCCTTTGGGATAATGGCCTTCCCTAAGTTTCAACGTAAGGTTCCAGAATATATTTATTTTATGAGGAAGTAATAATAATAATAAACAAACAAAATTACAAACATGTAGATACTTAGGTATATTTACAGAGGAGAAAAAAATCAAAACTTCATTAAAAGCTAAGCTGTGCGTTATGCGATCGCAAATTATTATTAAAGTGACTAAACATGTGTGTGAAGAGTGTTATTATAATCTGTTAACGCCAGTACTTACAAAAGTTGTAAACATATAATGATAACGATAGTCGTTCATTTGAAGTTGCAAAATCTTAAAAAATAAAAAAAAATATAAGTTTAAATAAATTTAAGTTAAGCTCAATTCTACTTACTGTCCGGAAAAAAATTTTAATATTTTCAGGATCTGTATCCACTATTATTTTATAAATTTCCTTTTGTCTTATCGCTCGCAAAACTTGTCTATATGTATCAGGTGTCACCTGTCGTATATACATTTCTGTTGGCATTTCCGCTGTTGCATGCATTAGGTCTTGTTGTTTAAATAAACCTTAGTTTTTCAAGAAAAATAAAGAGGAATTATTTAAAAAAATAAATAAATTTGTAGGATTGCGTTGTTATTAACTTGAAAAAAATAAAAGAGCTTAAATAATGTTGTTCAACGTTAATATAGGCAACATTAGTTCATATCAGTAATAAAAAATGTATTTTTATGATCCTCACAGAACTTAATCACGATTTATTTTTCATATGCTTATACTAAGAAATATTTTCATAACGAAGACAATAATAGGATGGGATTCCGTATCAAACATCTTCTGGTGAAAAATAAATTGGCCATATTAAAATATTCTTTGCAAAGTTTTCAGAATCTCGTTAATACCGACAATTTTTTAAATATATTCTGTTCAGAATGGTTTCAAATTTTCTTACTGTATAATTTGTCCATACTAGAACAAAAATTCTGCAACTGAATGTTTACTTATTCGTTAAGATTTATTTGTGATAGCTTACATCTTTAATAAATAAAAATTAATAATAATAAATAAATAAATTAAGCTTACAAACAATTTGCTTGAATGTAAACACTAATCAAAATAAAAATGACATAATTTTTAGGTTGCATTTATGATTTCCGAAACGTTTTTTGTGTTCCCCTATAAAACGGACTCAAAATAAGTTTCACCATTCAAGTAAATTCTGCGGAAAATTTTTAACATAAAATACATAAAGAAACAAAAATTGGCAAAAAAAATTTAAACAAACCAAACAAAAAACACAATCATCTGAAATTTGATATAGTATCAAATTATTCAGGGGAATAACGCAGTACTTCCATAAACGGTTCATAATTATATATATATATATATATATATATATATATATATATATATATATATATATATGCATACCGCATGCTTTGATGACAGTTTTTCAAGCCATCGCATAGTTTGAGGACATTTGCATACTTTGAGGACAGTCCTCGAAATTTTATATGCCTTCCGCATAGTTTGAGGACATGTTACTTTGGGGACATTTTTTTAGCATTTTCCAATTGCACCGTCTATTGATTTGTTTATATATAAATAATATAAATTTAATACGCGTTTCCCTCTATACACCCAATAAATGCCATATAAATTGATTTTAAAAAATTTTCATTAGGAATTGTGTTGCCATACTTATGCTAAAAGTTTGTCAAAAATAACGTTTTTTTTTTGTCTTTTGACGCCGTTACAAATTGGCATAATAAAGACTTTGTACTAATAAATGCGCCTTTTTTGCAATATATGTTTTTATATCTTTGCAGAAACACTTCTGCAAGAAAACAGAATTGTTGGTGATGTTGACTTTTTTTGCGATTACACCTAACACTCTTTTAACACACATTTGATCAAACACTGCTGAGATGGAAAAATTTATGTGTATACAAAATATTTTAATTTAGCATAATTTTCAAAAAAATTTTTTACAAATTTTGTTTAGTATCAGGGTAGGGATACGCTGTCAGGGAAATATACATACTAGTCTATAAAAATACAATATGAATTTTTTATCTAATATACATATGTATATAAATATTGAATTGAAAAAGGTGTTTAACTTAATGCCGCAAAACGTACTATTCACAATCGTGCCATTAAAAAATGTATTGTTATTAATGAGAAATTTGTGTCAATGTTTGTGCAATAAATTCTTAAGTTAACTCTAATTGGAGTGAATTTAAAAGTGTTTAGCCGTAATAATTTCTCTATTTAGCTAATATTTTTATGGTCTGATTTCTGAAAATGTGTAAAAAGAGGATTGTGTGTGATTCTTGAATTTAATTAAAATTCATCAAAAAATTAATAATAAAATGGTTATTTGGTAAAAATCGAATAGATTTAAAAATCGAATCGATTTATACACCAGCAATAAATTTTAAAAGGATATACATATAAGTATGTAACTACATACAGGAAACTTTTGAGGAAACAAATTTAAAAGTTGTTTTCCACTACATACCTACACCTTTATTTTTTTATTTATTTTATAGAATTTTCCAAATGAAAAATCTATTCATTGTACGACCCATGATTTTTATATAAAATTCATAGTATATTGAAATTTATAAAAGTATTATTAAATTAATTCTGGAGGTTAACTATGGTTAACTGCAGTGCAACCAAAAAATATCATGTATTTTTAGTGGCATTTGTTTAAATATGGAAGAAGTTTGCATTCTAATCCCACACATTTAGATGTATGTATATAGAGTGCATTACATAATTCAATTTTTTTCCAAACAAGTAAGTAAAAATGCAAGACATATTTGGTACCCTTCAGTAAAATTGCAGTAAATTCGGAAAAAGTACTAAAGTTTGCGATAAATGATTTACGGAATCATTAAATTGCTCCGAACATAAAAGGTTACTATTCCATTAAAAATATTATCAGACAAAAGCAGAAAAATTACAAAAATATTACTACTAAATATATAATAATTATAGTTATTTGACCTTTTTAATATTTTTTAGTAGTTTTTTATTAAGCACTATGTCGTTATTTATAAAAAAAATTTAAAAAGAAAAAAACTTTATTTTATTATTTTTCAATATTTTTTTATACATTCTTCTTTTTGTTTATCCTGATGATGTCAACCAATGGTTTGGCGAAATATTGAAAAACAATAAAAAATAAAGTTTTTTTGAAAAATTTTTTATTAAATAATGACCTAGTAATTAATAATAAACTGCTAAAAAAAATATTAAATATATTATTAGTGAGACTTCAAAAATTTTTTTCGAAGATTTTATATAAAAATTCCAATATCCGAGTTAATAAAACTTATGTGTCTATTCCGTATTCGGAATGGAATAAAAATAAAAAAATCGATATGATATTCTGAATTTTAGATATCGCTTCACTATTTCGAAGTTGACTTTTGAGGTTTAGAAAATGCAGAAGCATATATTTTAAATAAAATATTAAACACACAAAATTCGTTTAGTATATACATTCTTATATTATTGAACAAGAAAATGTTGATGTAATCTAAAACTGATAATGAATAAAAAGAAATAAGGAATCAATTTCCTTTATTACTCGTTATTTCCAGTAACAATTGAAAACAACTTTTAGTTATTGATTGCTTGCGATGTTAATTACTTTATATGGATAATAAACTTATATAATTGGTGTATTTAAACTAACTTTAAGACAATCAATATTTGAATGGTTAACAAGGAAATTACACTATGTATATTCCAGCAACTCTTCATTATTGATAGAACTTCGAATTTATATAGTAGATAATTACTAATTAAATTTTATTTTGTGGCTTTAATTTATTCATGGATGAAATAATTTCAGTGCCTTTTTTTTAAACTCCTAAAATCTTTGAAACATTTGGCATCTCTCAATTATGTATCTATTTTTCAACTATGTACCATTCATAGCATTGATTTGCCTTGAAATCATCGCCATCTTTAGGGAAACCCCATTTTTACATTGGACAATGCTGTCATCACAATAGCAATTTATACAGGAATTATCACTAATACACGCACACTTTTGCATTTGCCAAGGCAAATTTACTTATAAGGTATTGCTACTGTGCTGCCATACTACACTTTACAAAAAAGTCATTATGTTATTATATAGTTAAAATAAAATTGCGTGTTTCCCTGTGGAATGAAATTATTTTTGTAATAATGCAACACATTTTTGATGAAGCTTTTAGTTTTAGAAATTATTGTTTTTTTTATAATAATATAGGAAAAATTTGAACATATGTAATTAAATCAACATATAAGTTTTCGAAACATACACAAAAAGTGTATGATTAAATATGTACTAATATTTTAAACGGTCTTTTTAATTAAATTTTAACGATTTATTTTTTCGATATTAAAATTTAATTTTCCTGAAGAAGCTTTCCATAGGAAAGCGAAATATCGAAAAAATAAATCGTTAAAATTTAATTAAAAAGACCGTTTAAAAGATTAGTACATATTTAATTAAATTAAAAAAGATCAAATAAAAATAATAATAAAAAAGTATATGTTAATGTGGTCTTGCCTGCACAATAAACGTTCTTAAAACATGCATGAGAAGGCAAAGCATACTCGATTTTTATATGTAATACTCTTCGCCAATAGGAACTTTATTTAAAAGTTCAATGTATCGAAAAATATAATAACTGGACTTTTGAAATTTCGCTCAGTGGTTCATGGTATTGGTAGGCATTTACTCGTGAAATATCTTTTGAGTTTGAGCGCACAGAGTCATATATCTCGAAAACAATTTAGGGAGCGAGATTTATTATATTAAAAACAATATTTCCTGTGATCGGTAAGCATTTTCGTGTGAAAATTTTTTTGGGAAGACAATTGGAATAACAAAACGTTGTTTTATATTCTGATTGATTTTTCAAAATAATTTTCACTTTTAGTTAATGAAGGATATAGCTTCTTTAATTCTCAACTTTTGTTGACTTGGCTTATATCAAAAAATTTTTAAGACAGAGCGGTTAAAAATATCTTCTCATAAAAGTAAGCAAAACTAGGAAAAAAGAAGTTTGACAAAATAAAAAACAAATCTTCAAAAATTTATATCTGATAATAAATTTTTTTGATTTATTAAATTATGGAAAGTCGAAAAAAATTATGTTCGATTGCCACAAAGTAGAAATATATTTTTCAAAATTATGTTAAGTTTCTGATTTCCTCAATAACAACGAAGTCAATATTATATTATACCACAATAAATGCTGAGTAACCCTTTTCTAACAAAACTAAAAACCTTTTTAGTTTTGTGTTTTATACTATATTTTTATACAAGAATTTTTTCCTCTATGCTATCACCAATAACATCTTCCCCCATTAAAATTTGTCACGTTTCAAATATTACCTGTAACCAGAGTTTTATACCTATCAATATATTTGAAACATATTATATTCTTTGATTTTTTAATGCATTTTTGGAAACACTAAACGAATCGAATTTAAAAAAAATTATTTGTATGTCTTAAACATGAGAAGTTAATAATAATTTTTAACTATACTTACAAAGTATAAAATCAATTATAACTATTGATATATATGTACATATATGTTCCTGAACTTTGAAGTAACGACTACGATTTTGTTATAAAAACTTCATTAATTAAAAAAAAAAATGTAGTAGGCAAACTTAAATTTAATTATTTGAATTTGTTGTTAAAAAATTCGAAATTTAGTGTGACAAATCTCAGCGGATATAAATTGCAATATATCGCTTGGTTTAAGTTAAGTTTACTGTCAGAGTTCAAAAATGAAAAAATCGATTTTTAAGCAAAACATGTCAAATAAATATAAATAATTGTGGAATTTTAGAGATCAGATGAATTATGAGAAATTGGTTTTTTAAAATTTTTTTGCTTTAAAATCCAATAGCTAGCTACTTTTGAGTTCTGCCAGTAAACTGAGCTTATTCTTATTAGTGGCATTTTCTTTAAACTATTTTTAACGTAATATATTTAATAATTTTTTATCAAAGAATTTTTCATGTTATCATGTTCATTAATGTTTTTCATCTGCAGATCTAACAATACACAATTTAATGCTTTTGATTTTTCTTTATATTAAAAATTAATTTGACTTGATTTGAGATTGTTATTTCTGCAAATAACAAAAACAGCCATTGTTGCCTATAGTGCTGTAAGTTATTGAGATTTCAAAAAGATGTAATAAATATTTACAGCAAGTTCAAAGGTTGTTATTTTTAATAGTTTTAAAAACGTAGGAACAATATTCGCATAAATCAAAAATAATAATAAATAAATTTGTACAAATAAGAATAAATCCCAATTTTCAATGTAATGTAACCATTAAAATTTATTTATTTTTTAGCTTATACACATCTGTACATATTTTATAATACGATGTAGTAAACTGTATTTGATTGTCATATGCATGTCATTTGGTTCAGTTTAATATAAATAAAATAGATCTTTACAAGTAAGATGACTTTTCAAGAAGAAAAAAATTTACTTTATTTCAACAAATATAAACACTAAACGGTAACACTGATCGTAGTAGAAATCATCCCTTATTTTAACCTTTGCAGACAATGCATATTTACTATTAGTGTTTGTAACATGCTTGCAGATTTGATCTAATAGTGCTGACAACTTTTTACTTTTTTAAATACCCAAAAAACCAATTGATATTATTTACGCTAATTAATTAAATTTTTTGCGTTCACAAAATCAATTTTGTTTTTAAATTTATTAATAAAAATTAAATATATTAAAAAAATGTAAGGTTCAAATGAAATGCGTACTTTTATACAGTTTTACAAATGAATGTCTGAATTGTGGAACTGCAGAAATGAATATTATAAAAACAAAAACATTCACAATAATATTCGACAATATCTTTGGTTCAATGACTTCTTTATAAAATAAAGTTGTTCTGTGTGTGATTGTACGCAAGTTATATAACTTGTACACAAAACCCTCACTTGATTACCAACAGATCGCAACGTGTATGGCTTACATAAGAGTCGCTGCGTCGATATTGAAATTTTTTTAAAAAGTATAATAGCTAACGTTTTACTTAAATCTATTACAGCATAATAAAATATTAATAAAGCCAGTTTTTTATGTATGGAAATATTTTTTATTAACAAGGAAATAATTTAGAGAATTAATGGAATATGAACTAAAATCCCATTAATATAAGGATTGGTTTTTTCTGCCATTCAGTTCCAATTATATAATTTGTTAATGTCGAAAGAAGAATGTGAATTACGACTTCTTTAAGTAATTCAACATGTTTCCATATATGTACAAAATAAGTGAATTCTTTACCACTCGCTATTTTCAGCATTAAAAAATCATTTATGTTTTCTATTGTTTTAAATATATATTAAGTAAGTCAAATCCAAACTTAAGCAACTTTTATTTTATTGCAATCGTTATAACTGTATACGTATATCAGTGTTAGAAAGTATTTAGAGGTATTTACAAATCCCTTTTTGCCCAAAACTTGAAAATTTACCTTTATTTTATCACAATGAAAGTAATGACGTTTCACAAGTTATTTCTAATGTAAACATCATAAACTAATAGCATTAAAGATATTTTAAAAAGTTGGTAAAAACCCATTTTTAAGAACAAATTTTAGAGTAATTTGTACCGTGTATTTAAATAATGCGATAAACTACACTATGCTACTTTTTTAAAAAACATTCATTTGTTTGGTAATTTGAAAATTCAATCAGTTCAAACTTTATCTTATCATAAATCACCAATTGAATTGCTTGTTACCGGTTGAATATATCGTTTTTTTTTTCATATTCTTAGCCATCGATTTTCTTGTGCTACATTTCATTGAAATTATTGAGTTTAGAATAACGATATTTTAATTAGGCTGAATTAGTTATAAATGATAAGATAATATTATCATTTTATTATTTTCAGTTTTATTCGACCTTTTTTATTTTTATTAAATGTGTACTAATCTTTTTTTTTATAAAATGGTCTTTTTAAATAAATTTTAGCGATTTATTTCGATATTTCGCTTTCCTGTGAAAAGCTTCTTCAGGAAATTATTTATTTATATTTAAAATTTATTTAAAAAGACCATTTTATAAAAAAAAAAGATTAGTACACATTGAATTATCATTTTATAGAATTAAAGTAACCAATATTTCATAATAAAATATATTTATTATTATATATAATAATTATAGTTATTTGACCTTTTTTAATATTTTTTGTAGTTTATTATTAAGCACTAGGTCATTATTTAATAAAAAATTTTAAAACTTTATTTTTTATTAGTTTTCAATACTTCGCTAAACCATTGGTTGGCATCATTATTTTTTATTAAATAATGACCTAGTGCTTAATAATAAACTATTAAAAAATATTAAAAAAGGTCAAATAACTATAATTATTATATATAATAATAAATATATATAATAAATATATAATAAAATTTCATAATCGCTATGGTTTTTTTTATAAAACACGTTGGCATTACTGAACAAATACATACAATCCTGGCTGCAAAAATTGACGGCGGCAACAAAAATTTGTAAAATTTACAAAACATCTGGCAATAAATTTTTACTTCTATATTGCGTATAGTATGGGGACATGTCCTCATAATATGCGCAAGCTTGAAAAGTGTCCTCGAAATATGCGTTAAATATTAGAATTAACTTTAAACCTATTTGAAGAGGATTTAGTGAAAAAATATCGGGATATATAAATCGATTTCTATGAATTCTGCATAATTATCTCAAAAAAAGTACATAATTTTTGTGTCCCCAAACTATGCGGTATGCATATATATATATATATATATATATATAACAATTCGAATTTGTAAAGTTAGCTTCACAGATTTAATCAGTAACTGTAGAGACATGAACGAAGGTAACATAAACTACTTTCATTGAAGTTTTTGCCTACAGCCCCAATGCAAGATCGTTTAACCAAACAGAACAAGGTCGTCTAGATTAATGTTACATAGAGTTAACATTGCAGGTCTAAAAATTGAGAAGCTTCGTGGTCAAAGAAATCCTGTAAAGCCTCTTTTGTTTTGGAATCGGTGACCTAATAGATTTTTTTCTATTTGGTAATATGTTGTTTGTTTCTCCTCCGCCAGTAAATGAAATAATATTGCTACTTTCCGTCCTAACTAGCTGGTTCGTATTCTATGGCGAGCGCTTTCGATGCGAATGCATCATTCTCAAGCCGCGTTTTAGTTTGTACTGGTGAGTCAGTGTTGGCGTTCAGGCAGTTCTGTTATTAGGTTCGTATATATTCAGGTAAGCAGAATGCCAGCCACCTGGCATTTGTATGCAAAGTGAATTTATCCTCCGTCTTTTACTATTATGTAGGTACGTGTATCCGTCTGAGGGTGTTTTACGTTTGCCCGTTTGCATGAGTAGTTGTGAAAATTGTGTCTAAGGTCGTGTATAGGCCCTATATAGGTTTGTTTGCAGGTACAGGAAGCCTGGATACCCCGCTGGAATTAAATTTGTCAGTTGTTTCTATCGTTGTTCTGAGATTATGTCTGAGGGTGTTTCCACTTTTTTAAGCTGTAAGTATTCCTTCTTTGTGAAAAAGGTTAGTTAGTCAGCATATTTCTGGTCCTGTGTAAGTAAAGATGTGCCGTCGCGTTGTATCGGCTGTCTCTTTGTCTTCTTTATTTCTGTTCTTAGTGTTGTATTGTCTAAGTAGTTTATCGATGGTAGTGGTTTTGTAGATGTAATTTATAGCTATAGCGTAGATTATGTCCAGTTTGACATATATAGGTTTTTTTGTATGTAACATTAATCCAGACGATCTTGTTCTGTTTGGTTAAACGGTCTTGGATGGGGGCTATAGGCAAAAACTTCAATGAAAGTAGTTTATTTTACCTTCTTTCATGTCTCTACAGTTATATATGTATATATATATGTATATATATATTTCTGGTCTTGTATATATATATATGCATGTATATATATATGCATGTATATATATATGCATGTAATTTATATATATGCATGTGTATATATATATATATATATATGCATGTATATATATATGCATGTATATATATATGCATGTATGTATATATGCATGTATATATATATATATATATATATATGCATGTATATATATATATATGCATTTATATATATATGCATGTATATATATATCCATGTATATATATATATATATATATATATATATATATATAGATATATATATAGATATATATATAGATATATATATAGATATATATATAGATATATATATAGATATATATATAGATATATATATATATATATATATATACATAGATATATATATATATATATACATAGATATATATATATATACATAGATATATATATATATATATACATAGATATATATATATATATATACATAGATATATATATATATATATACATAGATATATGTATATATATATATATATATATACATAGATATATATATATATATATATATATATATATATATATACATAGATATATATATATATATACATAGATATATATATATATATACATAGATATATATATATATACATAGATATATATATATATATATATACATATATATATATATATATATATATACATAGATATATATATATATATATACATAGATATATATATATATATATATATATATATATATATATACATAGATATATATATATATATATACATAGATATATATATATATATATATATATATATACATAGATATATATATATATATATATATACATAGATATATATATATATATATACATAGATATATATATATATATATGTGAATAAAAAATATGCATGTAAGCTAATTGCATTTTCGAATACAAATATGACACGTCATCAGCAATGAATATGAAGTATAATGCAAATAAGTGATGTCAATTGACCAATGAAAATTTCCAACAAGCTGCAAAGTGTCCACTTACAGCATTTTAACTTCTTTTCTTTTTCTTGACTCATCTTATTTTGATTATATTCTAGATTTTGTTTTTTGAGCTTATTTTGGAAAAAGCCTGTAGGAGTTGAGCTTTGTTTGCATAATATTATAAGCTAGCTTGCACTCTTATCGGTTCATTGATATTATAAACCAACTCATCATAATAGACATCTACTTTGTTGGCTAAAACAATTTTTTCATTATAATAATCAATAAAACTTTTACTAAGTTTCCAAATGCGCGCTTCGAATTTACGGCGCATTGTTAACTTACTTTAATGTGCAATTTGCACATTAATAAGACTTTTACAGTGTCTTCGGCGACACAATACATATCAATTATGTTTTTTAATTGGGTTATCCATAATTCTGGTAGTAACCCGTCATCATAATCTGGCAGCATGTCTTTTAAAATACTGAAAGATGCACTCCGTCTACTTTTGTTCGCATTGGGACAAAATGATTCTTCATCATTTGATGCCACACACTAACTGTCTTCTTGTCTTTTCCATTTTCAGCATTCTCCACTGTTTTATTTTCACGTTCCTTTTCAAACAAAGCAATGTATTTTAACAAATCATTTTCCTTTTTTAGCAACTCTTTTTCTCGCATTACAATTTACAATTGTTTTTTAGCACCCTTCCGAGTAATTCAAAATCATTTTTTCTTTCATTTATGGTAAGTTTCGATCATCCGTTGGGACTCCGTTTAAATTAAATTCTACCTCACACTCATTTGTTTTTTCTCCACACGCATCCTCATTTTCAATATTTTCGATTTCTGCACATTTGTCATAACCTTGCTCAACTGTGTGTCTTTCGAGTGTTCCCTCTTTTTTCTGCCGGTATTTCATTTAATCCTAATAGAAGGTCATTTTTTGTACCCGAGGAAGGCAACAATGGATGCCACAGCCAATGACGTAGCTGCGCAATCGTATAATTCGTATTCACGTTTTCTACATTCAGCGACAAAAACAACAATTTCATTTTATTTTATATTGTTCTTAAATTTCGTTTTATTTTATATTGCTCTTGAATTTCTTTTTATTTTATATTATTCGTAAATTTCTTTTTCTTTTAAAGAATTTTATTTTTCTGGATTATTACAATAAAGCTTTATAATATTGGTATCCCAGATCTGAGACTTTAGACTAATTAAATGAAATACGGCACGTCTTTACTTCTTAATTATAAGTTTATTAATGATCTGCTGTTTCTATTTGCAATTTATACATACCACTTAAGATTATTCATTTTGCTTATTATGTAGCTTATTATCTACATTAGAAATATAAAAGAAAAATAGAGATAGATATACTATGTATAATCAATAAAGCCTATGTGCAATTCTGGAATACATAAAACATTTAGGAAAAGTAAAAAATAAGTTAACACTATACAAGTTAAATAGGTAAAGTGGTACAATATGAACAAAATACAGTGGGGCTGCAAATATACTACAACATAAGATTAAAGATTTAATGGGGTGATGGAAGTATTGTTTGACTGTTCTAAGGCATTTGATCTAGTTGATCATAATATACTGATAAGAAAACTTGGAACAATAGAACTAACTTGAACAACTTACTTACGAAACAGAACGCAATTTGTAAAAGTAGCATGCTACCAATATTCTGTGGAGCTCCTCAAGGAAGTATTATTGGTCCTCTAGTTTTTAAAATTTGTTTGAAATGATATACAAAATATAAATTTTTGCTACGCTACACATGTATGCGTAGTTTTAAAAACTCATACTGAATATGATGATGCTATTTTAAGGAATTTAATAATGCAATAAATTAATATTACGTAGTTGGGACAGCAATATCTGACGCAAACAGTAAGCAACTAAGAAGAAGTAGTGTTTGTGGACATTCGATTTTAATTTCCATATTTTGAAAGTGAGAAGAAAGACCTCTGGAGGGAGTTTATTCCACATACGAACTGTTCTGCTAAAAAACGAATTTTCCCTGTAATGCGTAGTATGATTTACTGGCCAATCGACCACAAACGGATGCGCTCTCAACGAAAATCGAGTCACATGCAAAAACATGCAAGTTTAAGGAACAAGTTCCCTGATTTCGTTAGAGCACTTACCATTGTAGTACAGAAGTATAACTTTTTTGGCATGTATAGATCACCGGATGGACGAGTGTCACCGGAATCAGAGTTTATTGAATTTTTTGAGGAAGAAATGGATAAAATGAACGGAAATGAAAAAACCTAATAATGGGCGATTTTAATATTGATTAGTTGAATAACAACATTTACAACACGAACATTCAAGAAATAATACAAGATAACTATTGCAAGCAAATAGTAACGCAACCCACAAGAATAACTCCTACATCACCAACGTTATATGTAGTATAAAATAAAAATAAGTGACCATGAATCCTTAGAAATTAATATCCCTATAAAAAACAAACTTGAAGCAACTAAAAAAATTTTAAAAAAATTATACATTTTGATAATAATCTTTTTCGCGGACATTTGCTTAATTAAAAGCAATATCGAACTAAACACAATATCGTCAAATCCACTTCAGAACGAATATCCTTCTATATTAAATAGAAGTATTATCGACAAGTAGTAATAGTAAGTACAATGATAACCACTAAGAATATATCAGACTCTACAACAAATAAATGATTCAGTTATAATTTAAGACGTATGAAATAAATATAAAAAAACTTGTATCAAATGGCTGTATGGTTTAACAGTTTCGTCCACTGCAACAATTATAAGCAGTTGAAAAATAAATATATAGCAAAACAAAGTTTTTTGGAAAACAAAATAAAAAAACTATGTGGCGAGCATTAAAACGATTTGTACTACGAAAAGAAAATTGTAAAATACGAGAAATACAATTAAATGGGAAAATAATAACTAACAAATTACAAATATCAACCGAACTAAACACATTTTTTATAACAAGTGTAATGCATGTTGTTGAAATTATAGCAGCTGTGTCATACACAAATTAGATTGCAGATGTTGGAGTATTTCTTAGATAACAAACCAATATACAAACATCCTACCGGCTGCGCCAAAAATGTTGAAGAATCCTACCGGCTGCGCCAAAAATGTTGGTGTATCCTTTTTGGATACCAACTTGTTGAAGTGTGATTTATGCCTTTCTATATAGCAACCCTGGAGGGTCCCGTAGGATTCGCAGGGTTAGAAATAAAAGGCAAGGTTATTCAGTTATAATTACTAACAAACCTGGAGGGTCCCGTAGGATTCGCAGGCCGCTACTTTATTCACCTATAACCTAACTTCTACCTAGTGTCTCACAGTTCCTATTGAGCTGTGGGTTCGAACTACTATGGTCAGTTGTACTTCACAAATCATTCTTAATCTCAAACTTATTTACTATTTATACTATTCATTAACAATAAACCAAAATAAACTTGAAAACAACAATAATAATATAAGTAGTACAATAAACTTAAATAAACTTGCTGACCAATAATAAATAATAGAAACAATAATAATATAAGTAGTACAATAAACTTAAATAAACTTGCTGACCAATAATAAATAATATAAACAATAATAATATAAGTAGTACAAAAAACTTAAATAAACTTGCTGACCAATAATATAATAAAGAAAACAATAATAATGTAATTAGTATAATAAACTTAAATAAACTTGCTGACAAATAATAATAAAATAATTAATTAATTATGCGAGGGTGACTCGCAACATCCCTCCCCTCTTTCAAAAGTTGATACTCGATCAAATTAATTTAATTTAGCTTAAAACATTTATCAAGAATTTTTCTATTTGTTTATAAATTTTTACTTAATTTTTCACATTTTGTTTAATTTTTTTGATTTTATATTTAAATTTTTAATGATATATATATAAAATATTTGAGCGCTTTTCATTTTTAATTATTTAATTTTTATCTATTATTCAATTGTTTAGTTATTTACTATTAGTTGTTAAATTTTTAGTTTTCAATTTTCAATTTTTCAGTTTTCCTTTTACTATAAAAATTTTTAATTATTTAATTTCTTAAACATTTATTCTTTAAATAATAAAAAAAAGAAACATATTTGTTAATTATTTTAATTTACATTTAACATAAAATGTTTTTAATTAAAATTTTACAAGATTTTCCCTTCCCTGTTCTATTTTCTTCCCCTATCCTACGATTTGTCCCCAATTCTAGTAACATATTAAATTAATCCTGAGTCAAGTTATCCACCCGTGTTCCAATATTCCGATCTACTGCCGGTTGCGAATTGCGCCGGAAGCGTTGTGAGTCAATTGTCCATTATCCTCTCCACGTATTTGTACGTAGGTATATAAATGTAGGTGTGTTCATAGTCATCCACCTTTCCCATCCACCCGCAAAGTTGTCGTCGGGCCTCGATCCATCTCTATAGGCCTTAACCAAATTCCGGTGTAGGATTTTTTCTCTTTCCCTCACCGTGATCTCCACGTTCACCGGCGTTGTCAAGCCCGTTACTTCGTAGGGCCCTAACCACAGTGGGGATAATTTATCTTTCCTTAGTTGATTCTTTACAAGAACTTTATCTCCAATTTCCATGGTGCTGGCTGGAGTATGTTTGTCATACCGGTTCTTGGCGGTGATTTTGGCATTCATCTGCGCCCGGCGAGCTAATTCATAGGCCTTTTGAACTTGATACCTCAGTACTTTGGAATAGTCGTAGTGGTTGTAGAGGGGGGTACTTCTCTTAAGGTTTGCCGGTAGTGGGATGTCAAACCCGTAGAGTACCCTAAACGGGGTCTGCAGCGTAGATGCATGCTCTGTGTGGTTATGCACATGCATGGCTGGGGCCAACCATTGATCCCAGTTAGACCCGTCCTCTTTCGCAAAACTTCTCAGATACTCCGCTAAGGGTCGATGGCTTCGTTCTAATGACCCATTAGGGAGGGTAGGGAGTGATATGCTGCTTTTTTATTCGTAAAAGTTTGCACACACTCCCGAACAATTTTGATGTAAAATTTGTTCCATTATCAGTCACTAGCTTTGTTGGTATACCATATTTGGTGATGATATCATTATAAAAAACCCTTGCCACTGTTTCTGCCTCTGCGTCTGGCATGGGTGCACAAAGAAAAAATTCTGATAAGTCATCCTGGAACGTCAGGATATATTTGTTCCCCATGGAGGTGGTCGGTAGGGGCCCAACCATATCCATATAGACTTTTTCAAATGGTCTTCTAGCGGTATCGGTCAGCACCATTGGTTCCCTGTTCAGAGGCCCGCTTTTATTCGTCTGACATTTAGGACATTTTCTGATGTAGTTTTTTATTTCCTGTTGCATGCCTCGCCACTTATACTGTTTTCTTATTCGGGCGTAAGTTTTCCTCGCTCCCTGATGCCCGCCCAATGGAGTGTCATGGAAACTTCTCAAGACCTCTCGAATGTCTTTTTTATCGGTTATAGTAACGGCTGTGTCCACCATATCTTCCGCGTGTTTTTCCTCCGGGTGATTCGCCATGTTTATTTCCTTCGCTTTGTTTTTCTGTTCTTCCGAAAATTTTCGTTGCGCCCTCGTGACGACTTGTATTTTTTTTTGTCCTCTAGCGGCAACCGGCTCAACGCGTCTGCGTTTAAATTTGTTTTTCCCGTTTTATATACAATGTCGAAATTATATTCCGATAGCTTATGTCGAAACCGCGCCAGTCTGGAGGTTTGGTCCTTGAGGTTGGATATGCCTTTGAGCGGTTGATGGTCGGTGAAGACCGTAAAATGTCGTCCCAATAGATATGGGCGGAACGTGTGGGTAGCCCATGCTACTCCCAACATTTCTTTCTCAATGGTTGAATACCTTTTCTCGGTGTCGCTTAGGGTTCGGCTAATGAACGCAATGGGGTGATCCTTACCATCCCTCTCCTGTGACAATACCGCTCCTAGTGCCTCGTTGCTGGCATCCGTAGTTACCCGAAATGGTTGTGAAAAATCTGGGTAAACGAGAATTGGAGGGCTAGAAATTTTCTCCTTTAACGTGTCTAGGGCTTTCTGACACTCCGGTGTCCAAATAAACTTGCTGTTCTTTTTCAAGAGACTGGTTATGGGTGCGGCCAGCGTCGCCATATTTTTGACGAACTTCCGGTAATAGTTAATTAGTCCTAGTAGAGCCTGGACCTGTTTTATGATCCTAGGGGCCTTCAGATTTCTAACGCTCTCTACTTTTGCAGAGTCTGGGAGCGCTCCTTTCTCTGAGCACTTGTGCCCCAGATAAACAATCTCTCTTCTCAAGAACTGGCACTTCTTAGTGTTCAACTTTAGCCCGTTTTCACGTAGGCGGGATAAAACATTAACGATTTTTTTTTCATGGTCCGCCACAGTTCTTCCATAGATGACTATGTCATCGAGATAGACAAAACAGTCCAAACCCTGAAGACCCGTTAATATTGAGTTCATTACCCTCTGGAAAGTTGCTGGAGCTCCCGTCAGCCCGAACGGCATTCTGTTAAATTCGAAATGACCCTTGTCAGTGCTAAAGGCCGTTTTTTCTTTATCCTTCCATCTAGTAGCACCTGATGATATCCACTAGCCAAATCTAACGTAGTAAAATATCTGCTGTTCCCCAGTTGATCCAGAATTTCGTCAATCCTTGGAATAGGAAAAACTTGCTTGATTGTAGCTTCGTTCAGTTTTCGGAAATCCACTACCATTCTAAACTTCCTCTGGCCGTCTTGTGATTTTTTGGGTGCTAACAGTAGTGGTGAATTCCACGGCGATATGCTGGGGCTAATAACGCCCTCTTTTAATAATTCCGATACTTGCTTGTTAATTTCGTCCCTATGTACATGTGGCAATCTGTACTGTTTTTGATTAATAGGTGGCTGGTCATACTTTATTGGTATTTTATGTTTTATTAGTTTTGTATAAGGTAGCTTGTCAGTTAGTAGCATGAATACATCCTAGTATTGTTCGCACATTCTGCTCAATGAGGCCCATTCTTCTTCATTCCAATTTTTTCCTCTCATTATTATTTCCTTTAGTTCCCTTATTCGTTCTTCCTTATTTGAAGCAGGGTTTTCCTTTATTTCTGTATTCTTAATTTCTTTATAGCCATCTAGCCTTGAAAATTGCACCTTGAGGTCTGTTTCCATCGATACATCCTCTTCGGTTATGTTTAATATGGGTACTACCGCACTTCCGTCCACTATAGTATTCCCGATATAAACACCTGGGTACAGCTGTTGTTTGTGTACCACTACTGTGTTTTCCCTCGTTTTTTAAAATATTGGCGTCATCGTGATTGCTCTCTTTTTTATCAAGTAATTTTTGCGGTTTGTTGCCTCTACGCTCGCTCCCTCAGCGTGTAATGGGAACGTTTTTACTACTTGCCTGTTTTCTAGAATTTTCAGGGTTTGTTGGAGTTTATTATGCTTTTGCCCCAAATGTTGTTTCTTCCCAGAATTCCGTCCGCGGGTAGGCTGCTACTTTCGCCTACCACATGAAAAGTCCATGGTAAAAAATTTTCTCCCATATTTACTGTTACTGTGCCTAATGTTGCTGCACAGCCTCCAACAGCGCCTGATAATTTTCCTCTTTCCCCCGTACTCTTGATCGAAGATGAATTCATTGCTTCTTTCTTCAATATACTGGAACCTGCGCCAGTATCCACGAGTAGGATCAGCTTACCTGTCTTAGCCTCGTGGCAATTAAGCGTGATGAACACTGCGTCCAGCCTATCTGATGATCGGTTATCCCCGCTACTGGTGTTGACTTTTAGTGGTATGGTTCCCAGAACTACACCAAAATCCGTATTGTCTTTCATATGAGACTTATTACTAGGATTCTGATAGGGGGTTTCCTCCCAACTTTTTTGTGACCATTTTTTCTCAAGTCCTCGTGACTTGAACCCTGGATCATCCATGTTTACCGATACATTTTGCCTATGAAATGCTCGGTAGGGTTCAAGAGAATTTTCTTTCTGTGCTTTTCCTTTTTCAAGAGCACTCACGACTTGTTCTACTTCTAGTATAGAGTCTGCTCCAGTTTCTGCAAACGCATTTGGTTTTCCCTCCCTGGCTCTTTTAAAAAGCGTTCTAGTGAAAATTGTATCTACGTTGCCTGGGGACTTCTTGACTCTATTGTCAATGTCACTGCACATCATATCTTGTTGCTCTTTATTAAGCTTCAATTCTTGATTATCCTCTGCGCCTTTTGATTTCTGATTCTTATATAAATTTTCCTGCTTTCTTGTGTGCACCACCGCTTTGTGTGCTATTTCTGTTGCTTCTTCAGCTTCTGACTCTTCTTCTGAGTCTTCTTCATTTACCATATTGATTTTATTCCGCTCAGTATTTAATTGTTCTTTCTTTTTCCTTATGTATGTGGCCTCTGTTTCTTTCTTATTAAACTCCTTTGTGTTTCCCTTTCTCAGTTGTTTACTATATTCCGTGCTTTTAAATTGTTTGTGCCAAGTTAGTCCTTCTCCCATTTGTGGTTCCCCAGTTATTGGCTGTAACTGGGCCGTATTTCGTTTCCCTGAATATTTCCTTGCATTCTGCTGCTGTTGCTATTTCCTTGATACCTCCCCGTATTCTGGATATTATTCTTTGTATCTGTCTTCCTTGGAGGGGTCTGATTATTCTGGCAGTCTCGTGCAAAATGTCCTAGCTGGTTACACTTAAAGCAGAGTGGAGGTGTGACGTTCCTGGTGATTGTCCCATTATTTCCGTATCTTCTATTTGGTGTCCTCAGATTGTTTACCAGTGGTCTGATATTCCATTGGCTTTGAGTGGCTCTAATTCTTTGTTGTTGACAGAATGAATTCTCCTTATACCCTCTTATCCTGCATACTCCACAGTACACTGAACTTAGTCGTTTCCGACAGCTGTCGAAGTTGTGTCCCTTGTTTTTACAGTACCCACAAGTTTCTTGCTTGTTTGGGCTATTTTTGCATAGTGGGCCGACCTCATGCCCATATCTTCCGCATTGAACACAGTATGGGGTGTTCAATCTTTTCTTACAACTATTCCATTCGTGGCCCTGTATGTTACAGAAACCACATGGAACGTCCATTGTTATTGTATTGAGATTGTATAGAAGTTCCCTAAATAAATCTTCCGCATTTTCAACAGCCTCTAATAGGGATTCCAGTTCTTCCGTTTCTCTGTCAATAAATCTTGATTTGAGGGCTTGGTCTCTTAGCCCTCTAATGAAAGATCTCACAGCTGCTCGTTTGAAATCCTTCACTATAGTATTTCTGCTGTTTACCTCCGGCCACTCACTTTCAGCTGCGTTTATCGCCTCGTTCAATAAGATTTGCAGGCGGTTGCCGAATTTGCTTGCGGACTCTTTTGCGCTTTGTCTACAGTTTAGTATCTGCTCTCTGATCTGGTCTAAAGTTTTCTTCCTCAAATATAGCTTTTTCATATGGTTACATAAGGCATCTACCGACCCGAACTTGAGCTCTGCTATTCTGGAGTATGCCGATCCCAACAGACGTAATTTCAAACATTCTACGACCTTTTGCACTAGGTCAGGGTTTGGCTGCACCAGTAGTTCGCTTTCCACCATCCTACATCCTTGTATGAATCTACAAACTTCAGAGGATATATCCGGTCCTTCGGTGAAAAAGAATGTGGGCACCGTGTTATTTACAATCTTCGTAATTTCTGATAAAGCCGGCATTCTGGCTTCTATGTTTTCTACTTGTCTGGGCGTTGGTGATCTTCTTTCCAAAATTTCCTGTGCCACAGGTATCAGGCTATTAAATCCTGCTGTTAAATTGTCGTTGATACCTTCCAGCTCGCTGAATTTTTCTTCAACGCGTTCCAAATCGCCTAACTTTTAAGCCTTCGTTTCCGCCGTGTAGCCGCTGCTTCCTGCTTTTCTAGCGTTAGTAATCACGGTTTTGACTTCTTTTAACAATCCCAATGCCTGAGCCTCGTCTTCCGATAGTTCTATGTTTTGTTGATGACTACCTGATACTGTTATGGCGGGTACTCCAGCGCCTTTTATCTCTTCACTTAATGAAGGAGTTGGTGATCTTGACTTGTGAATGATGCTTAGTTCACGTCTGGCGTTCTCCAGTGCCGTTTGTAGCCTATCTATAGTGTCGTCTTTTGTCTCAATCAATGCTTTTGCTTTAATTGCTTCCTGAAGTCCTTCTCACTCAGTCCTTTGCCCTCCAATTCCTTGACTAGTTCTTCGTTCTCTTTCACTACTTCTTCTAGCAAGTCGTCCGTGTAATTTATTTGCTGCCTCAATTTCTTGCTATTAGCTTCTAATAGAATTTTACTTTCCTCTAATTCTTTGATTGTTCTTTTGAATTCCTCGGACTGATCTTTATCCAATTCGCAAACCAGTTGAAGAACATAGCCAACTTCTTCTAACTTTGTTAGCTTCTGATATCCAATGATATCCTTATGGTAGCTTATAAATGTTTTGTCTGAATTCAAATGTCTAAGTTCTGTCCAGGCGAGCACTTGTAAACTGTCTACTGGGTAACTAAATGTACTAAGTTTTTCTATAAGTTCGTCCGTTTTAGCCTGAGGATTCTCCATTAAAATAAAAATTATATCCCCTTACCATAAGTTTCAGGGACATCGCTGCGTCCTCCCCTCTTCAATTATCCAAATAAACTTAAAAAAAAAAAAAAAAAAACAATTTTTCCCTGTTGATGTTACTTTGAAAACTATGAAAACTGACGCTTGCATAAGCATACATACATATGTATGTATGTAAAGGCAATAAAGGGTTAACGTCAGTTGTTTGTTCACCACACATCTGAAATTATGTTAAGAAGTCAACACAAAGAAGTCAAAGTTAAAATAGCACAGTCGTAAAATATCAGTTGTAAAGTACAGTCGTAAGAAGTCGTGAAAGTCAAAAGTTTCGAAAGTCCGAATAATTAAATCTATCATTTTGCTAAAAACTTAAATCTACCATTTTGCTTAAAACTTAAAACTACCTTATAATATTAAATTCTTAATTGTTTTTTTTTTTTAAATAAATATTAACATGAACTTTAATTGAAAAAACAGTGTTTATTTATTTTGAGAACAAAAACTATCTACATTTGGGGGCTCAACCCTGTTTTAACTTTGAGAAAACTGTCAAAATTGTTTCCAGTGAAAATAAAACATAAAAAACAAAATATCTACAATACATACAAAATACAAAGTGCAGTGTCTTTAAGTGAGCAAAGTTGAATCGAAAGTTTATCTAAAAATAAAATTTTTGCATAAAAGTTATTTAAAATGAAAAAGAAATATTTTTCTGATGTCTATGAAGTTTGTGTCGAAAAAATCACCTAGATTTTGCTTAAAGAATTTAATAAATTTTATCAAATTTTTATACTAGTGTCTAAAAAACATACCTATAATCTGTAAAAGTGGATTAAATTCTGTATACTAAAATGCAAATATTTTGTGAAAAATAACGGAATTTAATTTTGTAAAAAGTGTTTAATCAATAACGGAATTGAAAAATAAAATAAAAGCAAAAAAAAAGTTAACAGTCCTGATACATAAGTATTTAAACACATATAAATATATACGTACGTAAGTTACCTTAATCTTGCTAGAATATTCTTTAAAAAGAACATTTAAAAAAGGGTATGTGATGAACGAAGATCATAATATCAAAAAAGTGAGTGAAAATAATAGAGAACCTTATATTACAAGAGCACGCACAGAACAATTAAGGAACAACGTAAACGAAGAAACTCTCAGTTTAAAACAGCAAAAAGAATTAAACTCACCACGAAATTTGACACAAAGAACAAAACAGAAAATTTAAGAGAAACTGATTACAACGATTTACATTTGAAAAGAACGAATGTTGAAAAAATAAACACTGAAGTTAAAGACACATTACTAAACTTTGAGAGACAAAACAAAACAGTTGACAGTGATATTTTAAAAGTTACTAAAAGCGCTGAAGAATTACAAAGTGTAAACAAAAAAACTGAAAATAAAATGGAAAACCATCAACTAAGCGAACTTATTAGATTATTAACTTTAAAAGTGGCGAAAGAAGAAAGTGAGGAAAATAAAATTAATATTTCGGTAGAAAATTTTGCAAAAATTTTACCTGATTTCAACGGTAAAAATATGCCAGTGAACGAATGGTTTAACACATTCGAAAGCAATGCGTCAGCTTATGAACTTACAACGAAGCAAAAATACGTACAAGCGCGGAACAAAGTTTCTGGAACAGCGAAATTGTTCTTAGAAACCGTTGACATAAAGGACTACGAAAGCTTAAAGCTTCAATTAATAAACGAATTTAGTAAAACTTATAACTTTAATGAAGTACACAAAATGTTAATTAATAGAAGAAAACAAGAAAACGAATCTTTCCATGAATACACTTTGCAAATGCGCAAAATTGCAGCATTAGCCAATTTTAATGAAATATCAACTATTCGGTATATAGTAGACGGGTTGAAAGTAGAGTCGGCAATGAAATATCAGTTGTATAACACGTCTTCGTTTAAGGAACTCCGCGAAAAATATGAAATTTATGAACACATGTACGGTGATCGCGGTAATGAACACAAAAACGCTGTATCATACAAACAACACAAAAATGTACACGTAAAAAAAGATAGATGTTTCAATTGTGGTGCGCTGGAACATAAAAGATCGGAATGTAGATCCGCGCCAAAATGTTTTAAGTGTAGCAAATTTGGCCACATTGCAACCGCTTGCACTTCAGGCCCATTTAACAAACAAGTTGAAAAAAATGTGAAGTCGCTACAATGCTGCCTCAATTCTTGCTATTAGCTTCTAATAGAATTTTACTTTCCTCTAATTCTTTGATTGTTCTTTTGAATTCCTCGGACTGATCTTTATCCAATTCGCAAACCAGTTGAAGAACATAGCCAACTTCTTCTAACTTTGTTAGCTTCTGATATCCAATGATATCCTTATGGTAGCTTATAAATGTTTTGTCTGAATTCAAATGTCTAAGTTCTGTCCAGGCGAGCACTTGTAAACTGTCTACTGGGTAACTAAATGTACTAAGTTTTTCTATAAGTTCGTCCGTTTTAGCCTGAGGATTCTCCATTAAAATAAAAATTATATCCCCTTACCATAAGTTTCAGGGACATCGCTGCGTCCTCCCCTCTTCAATTATCCAAATAAACTTAAAAAAAAAAAAAAAAAAACAATTTTTCCCTGTTGATGTTACTTTGAAAACTATGAAAACTGACGCTTGCATAAGCATACATACATATGTATGTATGTAAAGGCAATAAAGGGTTAACGTCAGTTGTTTGTTCACCACACATCTGAAATTATATTAAGAAGTCAACACAAAGAAGTCAAAGTTAAAATAGCACAGTCGTAAAATATCAGTTGTAAAGTACAGTCGTAAGAAGTCGTGAAAGTCAAAAGTTTCGAAAGTCCGAATAATTAAATCTATCATTTTGCTAAAAACTTAAATCTACCATTTTGCTTAAAACTTAAAACTACCTTATAATATTAAATTCTTAATTGTTTTTTTTTTTTTAAATAAATATTAACATGAACTTTAATTGAAAAAACAGTGTTTATTTATTTTGAGAACAAAAACTATCTACATTTGGGGGCTCAACCCTGTTTTAACTTTGAGAAAACTGTCAAAATTGTTTCCAGTGAAAATAAAACATAAAAAACAAAATATCTACAATACATACAAAATACAAAGTGCAGTGTCTTTAAGTGAGCAAAGTTGAATCGAAAGTTTATCTAAAAATAAAATTTTTGCATAAAAGTTATTTAAAATGAAAAAGAAATATTTTTCTGATGTCTATGAAGTTTGTGTCGAAAAAATCACCTAGATTTTGCTTAAAGAATTTAATAAATTTTATCAAATTTTTATACTAGTGTCTAAAAAACATACCTATAATCTGTAAAAGTGGATTAAATTCTGTATACTAAAATGCAAATATTTTGTGAAAAATAACGGAATTTAATTTTGTAAAAAGTGTTTAATCAATAACGGAATTGAAAAATAAAATAAAAGCAAAAAAAAAGTTAACAGTCCTGATACATAAGTATTTAAACACATATAAATATATACGTACGTAAGTTACCTTAATCTTGCTAGAATATTCTTTAAAAAGAACATTTAAAAAAGGGTATGTGATGAACGAAGATCATAATATCAAAAAAGTGAGTGAAAATAATAGAGAACCTTATATTACAAGAGCACGCACAGAACAATTAAGGAAGAACGTAAACGAAGAAACTCTCAGTTTAAAACAGCAAAAAGAATTAAACTCACCACGAAATTTGACACAAAGAACAAAACAGTAAATTTAAGAGAAACTGATTACAACGATTTACATTTGAAAAGAACGAATGTTGAAAAAATAAACACTGAAGTTAAAGACACATTACTAAACTTTGAGAGACAAAACAAAACAGTTGACAGTGATATTTTAAAAGTTACTAAAAGCGCTGAAGAATTACAAAGTGTAAACAAAAAAACTGAAAATAAAATGGAAAACCATCAACTAAGCGAACTTATTAGATTATTAACTTTAAAAGTGGCGAAAGAAGAAAGTGAGGAAAATAAAATTAATATTTCGGTAGAAAATTTTGCAAAAATTTTACCTGATTTCAACGGTAAAAATATGCCAGTGAACGAATGGTTTAACACATTCGAAAGCAATGCGTCAGCTTATGAACTTACAACGAAGCAAAAATACGTACAAGCGCGGAACAAAGTTTCTGGAACAGCGAAATTGTTCTTAGAAACCGTTGACACAAAGGACTACGAAAGCTTAAAGCTTCAATTAATAAACGAATTTAGTAAAACTTATAACTTTAATGAAGTACACAAAATGTTAATTAATAGAAGAAAACAAGAAAACGAATCTTTCCATGAATACACTTTGCAAATGCGCAAAATTGCAGCATTAGCCAATTTTAATGAAATATCAACTATTCGGTATATAGTAGACGGGTTGAAAGTAGAGTCGGCAATGAAATATCAGTTGTATAACACGTCTTCGTTTAAGGAACTCCGCGAAAAATATGAAATTTATGAACACATGTACGGTGATCGCGGTAATGAACACAAAAACGCTGTATCATACAAACAACACAAAAATGTACACGTAAAAAAAGATAGATGTTTCAATTGTGGTGCGCTGGAACATAAAAGATCGGAATGTAGATCCGCGCCAAAATGTTTTAAGTGTAACAAATTTGGCCACATTGCAACCCCTTGCACTTCAGGCCCATTTAACAAACAAGTTGAAAAAAATGTGAACGTTATAATAGACAAAAGTCGCTACAAAACAATGTGTTTGAAGAAAAGTTTTCGGACTGTGTTTTAAATTATAATAATTCAGTACTCTGCGGTTTTGGCAACAAAAACACAATATCACTTGGTAATTTCAATGGTTTATTAAAAGTCGACGTTATTGAAACGGAACAGAATTTTATAGTGGTTTCCAATGATTCAGTTAAATGTGATGCTATTTTAGGCTATGACTTTGTGAAAAAATTTAAATTTACGGCAGATGAAAACGGGTTTATATTCGAAAATAAAACTGGGAATGAAACCGCAGTTGAATTAAACGTGTATAACATAAATACAATAGAAATCGATGTAGACGAAAAACATAAATCTAAAGTTGAAAACTTTATTAACTCGTATACAACTGTTGAACCGCGTGAAAAATGTCCAATTACAATGACAATAACACCAAATAACGAAATGAAGCCTTTCCGGCACTCACCAACACGATTACCTATTCAACAAGAAGGGATAGTAAACAACCAAATTACAGAATGGCTTCAGAAAGAAATCATCAGAGAGTCAATATCCGATATGGCCAGTAGGATAGTGTTAACGAAAAAAAAATGTGGCAGTTATCGCGTATGCGTCGATTATCGACAACTAAACTCCAAGACGCCAAATTTTTTATTGTCATGGATCTTGAAAATGGGTTTTTTCATGTTCCTATAGATGAAAATAGCAAAAAGTTCACTGCTTTCATTACCAAACAAGGTTTATACGAATTTACCAGAGCACCATTTGGATTTTGCAACTCACCAGCTTATTTTATTAGATATGTGAGCTGTATATTTCAAAAACTTATTAATGCAGGTACTATGGAGCTTTACATGGACGACATTATTATATATTCCAAGACTGTCGATGAATGTCTAGAAAAACTTAAGCTAGTTTTGGATACAGCAGCTAAATTCGGTTTAAGGTTTAAATGGTCAAAATGTTTGTTTTTGAAAAGCAAAATAGAATTTTTGGGACATAATATTGAAAATGGCAGTGTATCACCCAGCAAGGTAAAAACAAAAGCCTTTGAAAAATTTCCAGAACCAAGGAATGTAAAGGATGTACAATCTTTTCTTGGTCTAACTGGTTATTTCAGAAAGTTTGTACGTGAATATGCCATTATTGCAAGACCCTTAACCCATTAACGCCCAAACCTATAATGCGTTGTCCGATTTTGATAAAATTTTACACAGACCGTATATAGGATATATGTATTGATATGTATATTAAAAAAAATTTTATATGCGCTACCTGAGCATATAGCACATGGGTATTTTTTTACCCACTTGGGCATAAACAGGTTAACCTAAAAAAAATAAATATTTAATCAAACAAAAAAAAAAACAATTAAATTTTATCGCTTAGTGATATGATAGTTTGTGGCATCATTTTTATTATAGCATTTGGGGTTTCCCCTATTGTAACTCACTGCAAAAAGAAATCGTTTAGATGGTTGATAGTATTTAGTATTTCAGTGCGTTTAGTGACGGTAAGAGGTCGAAGAAATAGAAAAAAATTTATGTTGCAGTGATTTTTAAGTTTTTAAAATGTATCGACGAAGTAAAATTTTGACAGTTGCTGAACTTCAGGCAGAAATAGATGGGTGGACTAGTGATGAAGATGAAAATGAGAAAGAATATAAGGCAGATGAAATAAATGTTGTTATAACTCCACCGGAAAAAGTTGATGAAATTAGTGAAAATGAAGAATTTGATGATGATGTCCAAATACTTCATGACGATGTGCAGTTTCCTAAAGAAATGCCGGGACAGTTTGAAATTGAATACAAATTCAAGGATGAATACTTGAATCCATCGATGGTAGAGAAAACATCGAATGACGATTATGAAATACAGCCTTCTACATCAAAATCAAAACATCCCATTCCATCAGTAAATAAGCCTAAATGGAGTAAGTCAAATAAATATAAATTTGAAAAACATCCTATTAACAATGAAGAGAATCTTCAAAAGGAATTGTATGAGAAGATTGGTAAGTTGTGTTTGTAATTTTTTATATAGAATTATGTAGACCTTCTCTTATTTTTGGCAGGTTCTTTTACACCACTGCAGTTATGGGAATGTTTTTTCGATGATGAGGTTGTAACCATGATTTTAAAAAATATAATTGAGTATGCAGGGCAAAAAAATGTTCCAAACTTCAATATCACAGCTATCGAAATGAAAACATTTTTAGGAATTTTATACCTAACGGGATACAATACTTTGCCAACTATTCGATCGTATTGGTCTAATCAAGCAACCTTAGGATGCCAGTTTGTAAAGGATGCCATGAGTCGAAATAGGTTTGAGCAAATAAAACAAAACCTTCACGTTTGTGACAATAAAAATCTTGATCAAAATGATAAATTTGCTAAGATTACTCCACTTAACAATATTTTGAATAAAAAGTTTTTGCAGTTTAGTATATTTGCTCATAGCCTTTCAATAGATGAACAAATGATTGCATATTACGGTCGCCATTCCTTGAAAATGTTTATAAAAGGAAAGCCAATACGATTTGGCTACAAATATTGGGTCTTAGCTTCGTCTAAAGGATATTGTTACTCATTCATTCCATATTCTGGTGCCTCTGCGAATAATAACTCAAACTATGGTCTTGGTGAAAATGTTGTATTACAACTATTGAAACACATATCAGATCCAACAATACACAATATTACATTTGATAACTTTTTTACAAGTCATAAGCTGTTATGTACTTTGAATCAAAGAGGATATTTCGCAACAGGTACTGTTCGTGAAAACCGTACTTGTAAAGCACTTTTGGAAGATGTAAAGTTAATGCAAAAAAAACCCCGAGGTGCATCTGATTTTGCTTTTGACAAAAACAACCACTTACTCGTAGTTCGTTGGAATGACAATTCTGTAAATATAAAAATACAATTATTTATTGATCTTTTTGTTTCAGATGTATAAATATTTTTACAGGTTGTTACCGTGATGTCAAATTTCTTAGATGTAAATCCGATGTGTCGCGTGAAAAGATTTGACCGTAAAATTCGCAAAATGTCTACAATTGAGCAACCGCTTCTAATAAATGCATATAATCAGCGAATGGGTGGAGTCGATTTGTTTGATAATGCAATGAATAATTATCGAATTCGAGTTCGAGGAAAGAAGTGGTATTGGCCGCTGTTGACGAATGCCATGGATGCTGCCATGGTAAATACCTGGAAACTGCACTGCATATGCAGAAGCAGTGAAGGTGCACCATATATGAGCCAATTAGATTTTCGAGTGAATGTTGTCGAAGCATTGGTTACAATTCCTCAGAACCGAAATCTTGGCTCTCAAAAAGTTGCACCGAATGCACAACAAATTGCAAAACGTATAGACACAATTAGTCACGCAATTAACAAAATTGGGAAACGTAGTCGCTGTTCTCAATGTGGTGGTAAAACAGAGTTTGGATGTGTAAAATGTAATTTAAATTTACACCCAAAAGACTGTTTTGCACAGTTTCATTCTGGTGCACCAAAAAATTATAAAAAAATAAAAAGATCAAAATTATTAAAAAACTAAAAATTGTTATACAGGAGAAATTTAATAAAATTATTTGTTAAACATAAAACAGAGTTTTTTTTATTTAAAATAGCTTATTAAATCTGTCTCTACACATAGAATGTGCATTATGTTTTAGAACACGTTAACGCCCAAATGGGTATTTAAATACCCATGTAAGTTAATCCTCTCTATATCTTAAATAATTGGACCAACCTTCGTAAATTGTTTCTTTTTCGTCAAATTACATCCAGTTGGACATTGTCGTAAGAGGATTAACGTGATAAACTTTTCTACCACTTTAAAAAGCTCTTTCTATTTAAAAAAAAAAAATTTTTTAAAATGGTTAGTTTGGACCCAAAAATTTTTGCCCAAAATATGACGCTATAGGATCCCCTTTTTTTTTAAATATAGCTTGATACAATATTAACCTGCTTGTGAAAACAAATAACCTATCACTTTTATCCAAATTTGTGTAGAATTTTTTTGCAACTGCTCCATTTATGGGTATTTTTCTACCCAATGGGCGTTAATGGGTTAACGAATTTATTCAGGAAAGATACAAAGTTTAGAATAACAAGTAAGGAGTTGTCTGCAATTCAGCAATTGAAGTCAATCATCACCAGTGAACCAGTTTTAAAAATTTACAATAGAAACGCAGAGACAGAGTTACACACGGACGCATCGAAAGAGGGTTTTGGTGCAACACTTTTCCAAATGTTTCAGGGAAAACTTCACCCAGATTTTTATTGGAGCAAAGTAGCTTCACCACCAGAATGTAAACTTCACAGCTATATAATGGAAGTGAAAGCAGCATACCTTGCTTTTAAGAAGTTTCGTCATTATCTGCTGGACGTCGAATTCAAATTAGTAACAGATTGTTCAACATTTTCCCAGACAGTGTCAAAAAAAGATATCCCCAGAGATGTTGCACAGTGGGTCATGTATCTTCAGGATTTTTCCTATACTGTTGAACATCGGCCAGGAAATAGGATGAAACATGTTGATTGTCTGAGTAGATATCCCGTTAATGTAATGTTTATTTCTTCAGAAGTCACAGCTCGTATTAGACGCATGCAACAAAAAGATGAACATATTAAAGCGATTTCATTAATACTTCAATCGCATGCCTATGAAAATTTTAAAGTTAAGGGTGGTTTGATCTATAAAACAGTAGATGGTAATGATTTACTCGTCGTTTCAAAAGCCATGGAAGTTGAAATTATAAGAAATATACACGAAAATGGTCATTTTTCCGTTGGAAAGACCATGCACGAAGTGCAACAACAGTTTTATATACCTCATGTGGAAAGAAAAGTTACACAAATTGTTCAAAATTGTATAAGGTGTATAATACACAATAAAAAGTTTGGTAAGAAGGAAGGTTTGCTACAATGCATTGATAAGGGAGAGTTGCCGTTACACACTCTACACATCGATCATTTGGGGCCAATGGATGCAACATGTAAACAATATAAATACATCTTGGCCATGGTCGATAGCTTTTCGAAGTTTGTTTGGTTGTTCACCACAAAGACAACAAACGCAGATGAAGTTTTAAAGAACTTCTCAATATGGTCTAACACGTTTGGAAATCCAAGTCGTATCATCACTGATAAAGGATCGGCTTTCACTTCACAGAATTTTAAAGAGTATTGTGAGCTTAATACAATTGAACACATTTTAACAACAACAGGCGTTCCAAGGGGCAATGGACAGATCGAGCGTGTAAATCGATGTATTTTGTCGGTTATCGCAAAGCTGTCACATGAAGACTCACCGAAATGGACAAGTGCAAAAATCATTGAACTCCGGCCTTCACAGTTCCACACAGTTTACACCGTTTGAAATCATGTTTGGTACCAAAATGAAGTCTACACCTGAAAGCAAAATACTTGAAATTCTTTAACAAGAACTTACGAATCAGTTTAATGAAAGTCGCCAGTTATTGCGTAATGATGCTAAGAAACAAATTCAGAAAGAGACTTACAAAAACAGTATGATAAAAATAGAAAAGACCATGTTGGATATGCAGAGGGCGATTTAGTTGCTATTAGAAGAACCCAGTTTACAGCGCGTAAGAAATTAGCCAATGAGTTCTTGGGTCCGTATAAAGTCGTGAAGGTAAAACGAAGTGGGCGCTATGATGTTACAAAAGTCGTAGAGTTTGAGGGTCCTAGCAACACGTCAACAAGTTGTGACTACATGAAGCCATGGAGAATTGCAGAAGATGAGGATATACGGTCATCAGAGTCCGATGACGATCAGAATGGCCGAATGTAAAGGCAATAAAGGGTTAACGTCAGTTGTTTGTTCACCACACATCTGAAATTATGTTAAGAAGTCAACACAAAGAAGTCAAAGTTAAAATAGCACAGTCGTAAAATATCAGTTGTAAAGTACAGTCGTAAGAAGTCGTGAAAGTCAAAAGTTTCGAAAGTCCGAATAATTAAATCTATCATTTTGCTAAAAACTTAAATCTACCATTTTGCTTAAAACTTAAAACTACCTTATAATATTAAATTCTTAATTGTTTTTTTTTTTTTTAAATAAATATTAACATGAACTTTAATTGAAAAAACAGTGTTTATTTATTTTGAGAACAAAAACTATCTACATTTGGGGGCTCAACCCTGTTTTAACTTTGAGAAAACTGTCAAAATTGTTTCCAGTGAAAATAAAACATAAAAAACAAAATATCTACAATACATACAAAATACAAAGTGCAGTGTCTTTAAGTGAGCAAAGTTGAATCGAAAGTTTATCTAAAAATAAAATTTTTGCATAAAAGTTATTTAAAATGAAAAAGAAATAATTTTCTGATGTCTATGAAGTTTGTGTCGAAAAAATCACCTAGATTTTGCTTAAAGAATTTAATAAATTTTATCAAATTTTTATACTAGTGTCTAAAAAACATACCTATAATCTGTAAAAGTGGATTAAATTCTGTATACTAAAATGCAAATATTTTGTGAAAAATAACGGAATTTAATTTTGTAAAAAGTGTTTAATCAATAACGGAATTGAAAAATAAAATAAAAGCAAAAAAAAAGTTAACAGTCCTGATACATAAGTATTTAAACACATATAAATATATACGTACGTAAGTTACCTTAATCTTGCTAGAATATTCTTTAAAAAGAACATTTAAAAAAGGGTATGTGATGAACGAAGATCATAATATCAAAAAAGTGAGTGAAAATAATAGAGAACCTTATATTACAAGAGCACGCACAGAACAATTAAGGAAGAACGTAAACGAAGAAACTCTCAGTTTAAAACAGCAAAAAGAATTAAACTCACCACGAAATTTGACACAAAGGACAAAACAGAAAATTTAAGAGAAACTGATTACAACGATTTACATTTGAAAAGAACGAATGTTGAAAAAATAAACACTGAAGTTAAAGACACATTACTAAACTTTGAGAGACAAAACAAAACAGTTGACAGTGATATTTTAAAAGTTACTAAAAGCGCTGAAGAATTACAAAGTGTAAACAAAAAAACTGAAAATAAAATGGAAAACCATCAACTAAGCGAACTTATTAGATTATTAACTTTAAAAGTGGCGAAAGAAGAAAGTGAGGAAAATAAAATTAATATTTCGGTAGAAAATTTTGCAAAAATTTTACCTGATTTCAACGGTAAAAATATGCCAGTGAACGAATGGTTTAACACATTCGAAAGCAATGCGTCAGCTTATGAACTTACAACGAAGCAAAAATACGTACAAGCGCGGAACAAAGTTTCTGGAACAGCGAAATTGTTCTTAGAAACCGTTGACATAAAGGACTACGAAAGCTTAAAGCTTCAATTAATAAACGAATTTAGTAAAACTTATAACTTTAATGAAGTACACAAAATGTTAATTAATAGAAGAAAACAAGAAAACGAATCTTTCCATGAATACACTTTGCAAATGCGCAAAATTGCAGCATTAGTCAATTTTAATGAAATATCAACTATTCGGTATATAGTAGACGGGTTGAAAGTAGAGTCGGCAATGAAATATCAGTTGTATAACACGTCTTCGTTTAAGGAATTCCGCGAAAAATATGAAATTTATGAACACATGTACGGTGATCGCGGTAATGAACACAAAAACGCTGTATCATACAAACAACACAAAAATGTACACGTAAAAAAAGATAGATGTTTCAATTGTGGTGCGCTGGAACATAAAAGATCGGAATGTAGATCCGCGCCAAAATGTTTTAAGTGTAACAAGTTTGGCCACATTGCAACCGCTTGCACTTCAGGCCCATTTAACAAACAAGTTGAAAAAAATGTGAACGTTATAATAGACAAAAGTCGCTACAAAACAATGTGTTTGAAGAAAAGTTTTCGGACTGTGTTTTAAATTATAATAATTCAGTACTCTGCGGTTTTGGCAACAAAAACACAATATTACTTGGTAATTTCAATGGTTTATTAAAAGTCGACGGTATTGAAACGGAACAGAATTTTATAGTGGTTTCCAATGATTCAGTTAAATGTGATGCTATTTTAGGCTATGACTTTGTGAAAAAATTTAAATTTACGGCAGATGAAAACGGGTTTATATTCGAAAATAAAACTGGGAATGAAACCGCAGTTGAATTAAACGTGTATAACATAAATACAATAGAAATCGATGTAGACGAAAAACATAAATCTAAAGTTTAAAACTTTATTAACTCGTATACAACTGTTGAACCGCGTGAAAAATGTCCAATTACAATGACAATAACACCAAATAACGAAATGAAGCCTTTCCGGCACTCACCAACACGATTACCTATTCAACAAGAAGGGATAGTAAACAACCAAATTACAGAATGGCTTCAGAAAGAAATCATCAGAGAGTCAATATCCGATATGGCCAGTAGGATAGTGTTAACGAAAAAAAAATGTGGCAGTTATCGCGTATGCGTCGATTATCGACAACTAAACAAAATGGTCTTGAAAACTTGTTTCCCGGTTCCCGTCATAGAAGATGTTTTATTGAAACTCCAAGACGCCAAATTTTTTATTGTCATGGATCTTGAAAATGGGTTTTTTCATGTTCCTATAGATGAAAATAGCAAAAAGTTCACTGCTTTCATTACCAAACAAGGTTTATACGAATTTAACAGAGCACCATTTGGATTTTGCAACTCACCAGCTTATTTTATTAGATATGTGAGCTGTATATTTCAAAAACTTATTAATGCAGGTACTATGGAGCTTTACATGGACGACATTATTATATATTCCAAGACTGTCGATGAATGTCTAGAAAAACTTAAGCTAGTTTTGGATACAGCAGCTAAATTCGGTTTAAGGTTTAAATGGTCAAAATGTTCGTTTTTGAAAAGCAAAATAGAATTTTTGGGACATAATATTGAAAATGGCAGTGTATCACCCAGCAAGGTAAAAACAAAAGCTGTTGAAAAATTTCCAGAACCAAGGAATGTAAAGGATGTACAATCTTTTCTTGGTCTAACTGGTTATTTCAGAAAGTTTGTACGTGAATATGCCATTATTGCAAGACCCTTAACGAATTTATTCAGGAAAGATACAAAGTTTAGAATAACAAGTAAGGAGTTGTCTGCAATTCAGCAATTGAAGTCAATCATCACCAGTGAACCAGTTTTAAAAATTTACAATAGAAACGCAGAGACAGAGTTACACACGGACGCATCGAAAGAGGGTTTTGGTGCAACACTTTTCCAAATGTTTCAGGGAAAACTTCACCCAGATTTTTATTGGAGCAAAGTAGCTTCACCACCAGAATGTAAACTTCACAGCTATATAATGGAAGTGAAAGCAGCATACCTTGCTTTTAAGAAGTTTCGTCATTATCTGCTGGGCGTCGAATTCAAATTAGTACCAGATTGTTCAACATTTTCCCAGACAGTGTCAAAAAAAGATATCCCCAGAGATGTTGCACAGTGGGTCATGTATCTTCAGGATTTTTCCTATACTGTTGAACATCGGCCAGGAAATAGGATGGAACATGTTGATTGTCTGAGTAGATATCCCGTTAATGTAATGTTTATTTCTTCAGAAGTCACAGCTCGTATTAGACGCATGCAACAAAAAGATGAACATATTAAAGCGATTTCATTAATACTTCAATCGCATGCCTATGAAAATTTTAAAGTTAAGGGTGGTTTGATCTATAAAACAGTAGATGGTAATGATTTACTCGTCGTTTCAAAAGCCATGGAAGTTGAAATTATAAGAAATATACACGAAAATGGTCATTTTTCCGTTGGAAAGACCATGCACGAAGTGCAACAACAGTTTTATATACCTCATGTGGAAAGAAAAGTTACACAAATTGTTCAAAATTGTATAAGGTGTATAATACACAATAAAAAGTTTGGTAAGAAGGAAGGTTTGCTACAATGCATTGATAAGGGAGAGTTGCCGTTACACACTCTACACATCGATCATTTGGGGCCAATGGATGCAACATGTAAACAATATAAATACATCTTGGCCATGGTCGATGGCTTTTCGAAGTTTGTTTGGTTGTTCACCACAAAGACAACAAACGCAGATGAAGTTTTAAAGAACTTATCAATATGGTCTAACACGTTTGGAAATCCAAGTCATATCATCACTGATAAAGGATCGGCTTTCACTTCACAGAATTTTAAAGAGTATTGTGAGCATAATACAATTGAACACATTTTAACAACAACAGGCGTTCCAAGGGGCAATGGACAGATCGAGCGTGTAAATCGATGTATTTTGTCGGTTATCGCAAAGCTGTCACATGAAGACTCACCGAAATGGACAAGTGCAAAAATCATTGAACTCCGGCCTTCACAGTTCCACACAGTTTACACCGTTTGAAATCATGTTTGGTACCAAAATGAAGTCTACACCTGAAAGCAAAATACTTGAAATTCTTCAACAAGAACTTACGAATCAGTTTAATGAAAGTCGCCAGTTATTGCGTAATGATGCTAAGAAACAAATTCAGAAAGAGACTTACAAAAAACAGTATGATAAAAATAGAAAAGACCATGTTGGATATGCAGAGGGCGATTTAGTTGCTATTAGAAGAACCCAGTTTACAGCGGGTAAGAAATTAGCCAATGAGTTCTTGGGTCCGTATAAAGTCGTGAAGGTAAAACGAAGTGGGCGCTATGATGTTACAAAAGTCGTAGAGTTTGAGGGTCCTAGCAACACGTCAACAAGTTGTGTCTACATGAAGCCATGGAGAATTGCAGAAGATGAGGATATACGGTCATCAGAGTCCGATGACGATCAGAATGGCCGAATGTAAAGGCAATAAAGGGTTAACGTCAGTTGTTTGTTCACCACACATCTGAAATTATGTTAAGAAGTCAACACAAAGAAGTCAAAGTTAAAATAGCACAGTCGTAAAATATCAGTTGTAAAGTACAGTCGTAAGAAGTCGTGAAAGTCAAAAGTTTCGAAAGTCCGAATAATTAAATCTATCATTTTGCTAAAAACTTAAATCTACCATTTTGCTTAAAACTTAAAACTACCTTATAATATTAAATTCTTAATTGTTTTTTTTTTTAAATAAATATTAACATGAACTTTAATTGAAAAAACAGTGTTTATTTATTTTGAGAACAAAAACTATCTACATGTATGAATGCAATGCTTTAGTTCTTGTTTATATATTAGTCTATCATGTAAGAGAATACTCCGCAAAAAACTGAAGGTGGGCCAAAATGTTGACTTAATCCCGCGGTATTCAAGAAAGTCCCGTCTTGACGTTATTCCACTAATCGACAGTTCCAGCAAATCAAAAGTGGCTAGAATTTAGGCGTTATTGACTTGCTCCTACTTTGTCGAAAGAAAAATAAAGTTACCCGTTAGAACTGTTATCCCAAACGCGTAAATTCAATTTTATACGCGGTATTCCCTAAGAAAGTCCCGTCCTGACGGTATTCCACCAATAGACAGTTCCAGCAAGTCAAAGGTGGCTAGAATTTAGGCGTTATTGACTCGCTCCTACTTTGTCGAAAGAAATATACAGTCAGGCATTAGAACTATTATCCTATACGCGTAAATTTAATTTTATACGCGCTAACCGGCTGCGCCAAAAATGTTGGAGTATTTCTTAGATAACAAACCAATATACAAACATCCTACCGGCTGCGCCAAAAATGTTGGAGTATTTCTTAGATAACAAACCAATATACAAACATCCTACCGGCTGCGCCAAAAATGTTGAAGAATCCTACCGGCTGCGCCAAAAATGTTGGTGTATCCTTTTTGGATACCAACTTGTTGAAGTGTGATTTATGCCTTTCTATATAGCAACCCTGGAGGGTCCCGTAGGATTCGCAGGGTTAGAAATAAAAGGCAAGGTTATTCAGTTATAATTACTAACAAACCTGGAGGGTCCCGTAGGATTCGCAGGCCGCTACTTTATTCACCTATAACCTAACTTCTACCTAGTGTCTCACGGTTCCTATTGAGCTGTGGGTTCGAACTACTATGGTCAGTTGTACTTCACAAATCATTCTTAATCTAAAACTTATTTACTATTTATACTATTCATTAACAATAAACTAAAATAAACTTGAAAACAACAATAATAATATAAGTAGTACAATAAACTTAAATAAACTTGCTGACCAATAATTAATAATATAAACAATAATAATATAAGTAGTACAATAAACTTAAATAAACTTGCTGACCAATAATAAATAATATAAACAATAATAATATAAGTAGTACAATAAACTTAAATAAACTTGCTGACCAATAATAAATAATATAAACAATAATAATATAAGTAGTACAATAAACTTGCTGACCAATAATATTAATATAATAAAGAAAACAATAATAATGTAATTAGTATAATAAACTTAAATAAACTTGCTGACTAATAATAATTAATTAATTATGCGAGGGTGACTCGCAACACAGAAAACCCACAATTAATACAATACATTTAAATTTGATAGTATTGACCTCAATAGCCTTAAAAATATGATGAAAAGTATGAATAATAAAAAAGACCAAAATTTCTTCACTGCTAATAGGTTTACAAAAAATTATGATATTATTGGATCACATTTGCACCGCCTTTTATTATCATCAAGCGGACACATTTCTCGATTGTTTAAGAGTCATGTATTGTGCCTATTAAGAAAGTTAAAAATACAACTGGTCCACATGAAATACGACCGGTAAATATGATAATGACAATATATAAGCAAAATCTTGGAAAAAATAGTATACTCTCACTTGAGTAACTACTTTGAAAACAATAATTTATTGCATGCAACACAATCTAGTTGTAGACATAACCATAGTTGTGAATCTCTTTTAAATCTTGTAGTTGCTCAAGGGAAATCTAAAGAAGAAAATAGAAATTCTGTAGTGGCAGTTTTTCTGAACCTAAAAACAGGATTCGAAACGATAAACAGAGAAATATTACTGATGAAACTGGAAAAGTATGGCATAGAAGACAACGAATTAAAATGGATTTGGAGTTATCATGATAAAAGAACACAAAAACGAAATGCGGGGATTTTTTATCAGAAGCTTTTACCAAAAGTTTTGAAAGAAGCTAAAGTATGTACATATGTTTGCTGATGATGACCTTATTTACATAAGTGGCAAAAATGCAGATGAGTGTGTTTGTATTCTTAATTGTATTATTAATTAAAAGAAGTGGAAATGTATCAAAAAACGAATAAGCTAAAACTCAATACAAACAAAACAACAGCCATGATCATAAATTCAAGCACAACTGAAAATGTAAATATTGAGAACATAGTAATAGAAATGGTTCCAGAAGTTAAATATCTGGGAGTGGTGCACCCACCCTAATATAAATGTCAAATATTCACACACGCAGTCACTAACACAACATATAGTTACAATTAAAGGTTTAAATCAAATTACTCAAGTGCAATGCACTAGCAGTGCACATATGTTTGTTGTTGCTATACTTTACATGCATGCAATGACTAAATGGCCTTCAACGGGCATATACCTATCTTGTGTTGTTGTTCTTACTGCATGTTTCGATCGGTGCGTTTCAGGTGACACATTTATTTTGTGGGAAAACAATCCCAAAATAAATGCAATAAGAATTAGATCACATTACACTTTTCGCCCGAAAAATAATACTTATAATAATATTTATTATCCTATTCCTTTTCGGCTTAAGGTCGGTTTTTTTTTTTTTTTTTATTGACTTCTCCCAATATTTCGATCAACTTCGTTGATCATCTTCAGGGGATCTATAACACAATTACAATCACCAATAAAAACATTAACACAAAATTACAACAAATTAAAATATTTACAATTACCATTTAAAAAATTTTTTTTGTTTGTATATAATTAATATTATTAAAATAAATAACCACTAACACTACACTACTCACAACCTTCTCACAGTCGGTATATAAACGGCTGCAAATAATTAATTTTATAAATTAATTTTATTAATTAGGAAAAAAACACACCAGCCCCATTATATGAAGGAAGGTCCCCAAAGGCTAACTCTAGAAGATAACAACAGTGTCATCAACAACTACTGCAACAACAACATTATGATCAGCAGCAACAACAACATAAACTACAGAGTAATATAAGCATAAGTATACTTTTTATTTTAAGTTTTAATAAATAGTTTGTAAAAGGAGTGCGCTTTATTTACGCACCCTTAGGGAACGGAGGCGACTTCGCCAAATTTTAAATTTAATAAATTGAGTTAATTGAGTTAATATATATTTTTAAATAAACTTATTATATGGATCCTTATAATGGAAATCTTTAACGAAAATTTTGATAAACAGCTCCGAAATTCGGGAAAGCTATTAGGAAAATTAGAAAAAGAAATATTTCAGTAGAACTATTGATTTTGACAAAGTTTCATGGAATGGACGAGCATATTAAATAGAGCAAGAATACTAAAGGAAGAATTTGATAAATCATACAAATGTTTGAACATAGATAGACCCACTAAACAGGAAACATTGCATAAACATTTTTCAATTCTCTTGGAAAATGTAGAAAAAATTAAAATCCTTTTTTAATATATATTACAACAGGCTAACCGAAGCACACAAAGTAGCGGCTGAGGCTGTAGTGTACCACAATATGTGTACTGCACTGTAACACATAAACACACCAGACAACCACTTACCAAAGTACAACATGTGTCGACTCAAATGCATTCGATCTATGACAAATAAGTGACACACTTTTAGGTGTCATATTCATTTGAGTATTTTTATTTTATCATGCATTTGATTCGTCACATGAACCAATGAATCAATAATGCATGTAAGACAAATACGTATTAGTAATAATTTACAATAAGTTAGAAGGGCTAAGTAAAAAATGTAAATTAGATATAAAAAGGGCTACATGCCATTAATAAAATAAGATTTAATTTAGAAAACTCAAAACGACAACAACTGCCTTTGTTTAATATTTTAAAACTTCAAATTGGGCTGTTCATTAAATGCCTGTTTTCAAGCTGAATCCCCTAACAGCTGCTTAAATATTAATATATGGGCTATAGGTCACTTTCCTGTTCTACAATTTTGTCATAATTTACCCTGCCCCCACAACTTTACAGTCCCGTAACATTACATGGCGATCCTGATCTCGTAACATTACATGGCAATCCTGCCACAACATTACATGGCGATCCTGATCTCGTAACATTACATGGCAATCCTGCCATAACATTACAAGGCATTTTTTCTAGATATTAAATATAAAGTAATACAAATAGCTGACATTAACCGATAGAAATACAGAAAATTCTTTCACAATAAACTAACAATAAAGACCCAATAACGGCACAAACGCCAATTGACTTTCTAAATACAGCTGCAAAGCTCATTCCAGATTTCTGATAATTTGGGATCATTTCTTGACGCACTGAATTTACTCGATTCCCTAAAAGGCTCTAACGAAGCACTGGCAATAACCCTCATAAAAACGAAATTAAAGGGTAATTCCAGAAACCTCACTAATGACGATAACACAATAGTCCAGATAATAAACAAATTGAAACATCAGTAAAATGCGAGTCAGTAGAAGTACTAATTGCGAAAATATTAAACATTAAGCAGAACAAGAAAACTGCGAATAGTTATTGCGACATAATTGCACAATTGACAAGATCCCTGGAAACCGCTTACATATCAGATGGATTGCCCAATGATATAGCAGGTAAATATTCTACGCCAGTTGCAGTAAAAGCACTTACGAAGAACTGCACCTTGGATAAGGTAAAACTTGTCATGGAAGCAGGACAATTTAATAGCATGAACGAAGCTATAGGCAAATTTATCAACAGTTGCACAGAAGCAATTCTATCCTATACTATAGGCGAGGACACAATACTTGGAATAATAATTTCCGAGGTAACCGTGTAACGGTGAAAGTCGTACCTCGTTTTCATCTACACCATTTTACTACTTCATTACTTAGTATTACTTTATTATTAATTTAAAATGAATTACTTCTATTATTATACTTATTGTTATTATTTTTACTCTTATTATTATTACACGATGTTCCGCAATAATCTCTTATCGACAGTACGGCTACAAGTGGTGGAAGTTCATCTTCTACCGGGGATTGGCTTGATCGTGCGAATGATGGTGTGCGGAATTTTATACTCCCTTAGTATTATTTAATACGGCCAAGAACTCCTCGCGATCGCTGCTACAAGGTGTAGTGCTTAGTTTACCGCCGCGGCCGCCTGTGCCGCTGTCGCCTATACCGCAGCCATATTATCGCTGTTCCCTGTGTCGCTAACGCCTGTGCCGCTGTCGTCGGTACCATTGCCGTCAGTGCCGTTGCCGCCTGTACCACTGCCGCCAGTACCACTACCAGGTCCTGCCGCCAGTGCCGTTGCCGCCTCCACCCCTGCCGCCCGTACCACTGCCGCCAGTACCACTACCAGGTCCTGCCGCTAGTGCCGTTGCCGCCTCTACCGCTGCCGCCTGTACCACTGCCGGCAGTACCACTACCAGGTCCTGCCGCCAGTGCCGTTGCCGCCTGTACCACTACCAGGTCCTGCCGCCAGTGCCGTTGCCGCATCTACCCCTGCCGCCTGTACCACTGCTGCTGGTACCACTACCAGGTCCTGCCGCCAGTGCCGTTGCCGCCTCTACCACTGCCGCCTGTACCACTGCCGCCAGTACCACTACTAGGTCCTGCCGCTAGTGGCGTTGCCGCCTCTACCCCTGCCGCCTGTACCACTGCCGCCAGTACCACTGCCAGGTCCTGCCGCCAGTGCCGTTGTCGCATCTACCACTGCCTCCTGTACCTCTGCCGCCAGTACCACTACCAGGTCCTGCCGCCAGTGCCGTTGCCGCCTCTACCACTGCCGCTAGTGCCACTGCCGCCAGTACCACTACCAGGTCCTGCCGCTGCCGCCTGTACCCCTGCCGCCTCAACCACTACCAGGTACTGACGCTTATACCGCTGCCTTTTCCGCTGCCGCTTTTAACGTTGTCGCCTCTGCCACTACTGCCGCAGCCATCTGTACCGCTTCCGCCGGTGCCGCTGCCGCCTGTACAACTATTGATGTTCCTACCGCTTTCCATCGCCTCAACGAATTGACTCCCCGTTCTTCGGCTATGATTCGCGACCGTCCACTATCAAGCATCTACCTTGTAAGAGTTGAATAAATAAACTGGTGATAAGTTTTATAACGTTTATAAAGCACTGAGTGTCACTCCTTCCACAGACCAAGAAGGTAGGTAATGAGAGAAAAATAAACTTTCCAACGACCCTGGCCTCCGCTGTCGCTATCCCAGCAACCAGCGTAAACGTGTTGTTACAACCGGACAAGATTCCGTGGAAGAAACAACTTCCCAAGGAATAATGGAAACAACGGTAACATTAACAATAACTACAACAACCATACTAATAGTGATAGTAATAATTTCAACAATACCCAGAGACGAAACAACAATCGTAATTTCAGAACGCGAAATTATGTTCGGGCACCTGACTCATTTCAGTCGGAAAACTCAGAGCAACCCCTAGGATTAACCCAATAGAGAATAAAATATACAATCTCAATTTTACCTTATGTTATTTCATTTCAATTTAAATACACAACACTAATCACACAGCCACACTTCTAGTAGATACAGGCGCAGACATTTCTTTAATAAAAACAAAATTTACAAACATACACAAAGTAAATAAACATATAACAACTACACTTAGTGGAATAGGACAAGGCAAAATTAAATCCTTAGGAAAAATATATTTGGATTTACGTTTTCAAAAATGGCTAATAACACACGACTTCCAAACAGTCCAAGATGACTTTCCAATACCATTTGATGGAATCATTGGAATTGATTTCATCAAAAGGCATAACTGTATATTTAATTTTAGTGATAATAATGAAAACCTTGTCTTGCGACCAAACTCTTTAACACACACAATAAAAATACCACTAACAAATAATATTGAAGATATTATTCTACCATGTAGATCAGAAGTAATACGCCAATTAAAACTAAATAACTTAAATCACGACATATAAATTCCAAATCAAGAAATACAACCAGGTGTTCTAATTCCAAACATATAAAATCTAACAACGCCTTTATACGCATCTTGAACAGATATAACACAATAGTAACAATCAAAATTCACAATATAAAAACTGAAAACCTTTCTGATTACAACTTTATTAACAAGGAACCAAACAAAAATACACAACGATAGAAGAAGAAATATTGAAAAAAAATTTTCCAGAACAATTTAAAAGTAAACTCACGGAATTATGCACAGTAGTGATATTTTCGGGTTAGAATCTGAACCAATAACCAGTAATAATTTATATAAACAAAAGTTCAGATTAAACGATACACAACCTGTGTATATAAAGAACTATCGCGTGCCACACGCACATAAAGAAGAGATTGATAAACAAATTGAAAAATTAAAACAGGACAAGATTGTAGAACTTTCATATTCTGAATATAACAGTCCAGTCTTACTTGTTCTAAAGAAATCACTATCAAACTCGAAAGAAGAAAGATGGAGACTCGTGATCGATTATCGACAGATAAAGAAAAAACTTATAGCAGACAAATTTCTATTGCCCAGAATTGATGACATATTAGACCAACTTGGAAGAGCCAAGTATTTTTCTTGCCTGGATTTAATGTCAGGTTTTCACCAAATTTCATTGGAAGATAATTCCAGAGACTACACGTCATTTTCAGTCAATAGTTGCTCATACAGATTCACCAGACTGCCGTATGGTCTAAAGGTAGCACCAAATTCTTTTCAAAGAATGATGACAATTGCTTTCAGTGGCCTAAAGCCAAACCAAGCTTTCTTATACACGGACGACATACGGATGTTCCGAAAAACACATGCTTTTGAATTTACAAGACATATTTGATTTATGTCACAAACATAATCTAAAACTTAACCCTGAAAAATTTTCCTTTTTCATGAAGGAAGTCACTTACCTAGGACATAAATGCACGGACAGTGGAATATTACCAGACGATTCCAAATATTCAATAATAGAAAATTACCGTACACCTACGGACGCTGACAATGCAAAAAGATTTGTAGCCTTTTGTAACTACTACAGAAAATTTATAGCAAACTTCTCAGAATATTCCAGACATTTAACAAGACTATCTAAGAAAGGAACCCTTTTTGAATGGACAAAAGACTGTGATAAAGCATTTAAATACCTAAAGAAAGCACTACTGAGTCCTACTTTACTTCAATACCCTGACTTTGATAAAGAATTCTGTATAACAACAGACGCAAGTAAACACGCTTGCGGTGCAGTACTTACACAGGAATACCAAGGCAAACATCTTCCAGTAGCATATGCTTCAAGAACATTCACACAGGGTGAAAGTAATAAATCAACAATAGAACAAGAACTAGCTGCAATACACTGGGCAATTACTTTTTTCGACCATACGTATACGGAAAACACTTTGTTGTCCGTACAGACCACAGACCACTATCCTACCTATTTTCAATGAAAAACCCGAGCTCCAAATTAACAAAAATGAGACTAGACTTAGAAGAATACAATTTTACTGTTGAATATCTTTGAGGAAAAGATAATTATGTAGCAGACGCATTATCCCGCAATAATATTGAAGAATTTAGGAATTTTAACAAGACTAATAACACACTATTGAACATGACTACAAGATCAATAACTGAAAAGGCACAACATATGGCAAATAATATTAAGAATGAAAAGTATCAAAAGGAAGAAAGTAATAAGCCCAATATATACATACCACTAAATAACGCTGACGTCAGGAAATATCATAAATTAAGAATATGCCCAAATAAATGCTATATAAAGCAAGGCAAATTGGTACTAACATACATTAATATTGATAATTTATTTACTAATGAGAAAATTGATTTAGAGCAATTTTTCTCTAGGCTAGAAAAAGTGGCCGGTAAATTGAATATAAAGAAATTGCAAGTGGCACCTAGTGAGAAGATTTTCGAATTTGTCTCAATAAATAATTTAAAGAAAAGGGCAATAAATATTTTAATAATTTAATAGTAGCGCTACTACATGAGGTGACCCACATAGAGAATGATACTAGAAAAGATACGAAGATTATAGAGGGAATAATGAAACAATACCATGATGACCCTGCAGAAGGTGGACATTCAGGTGTTTCTAGAACTCTCAATAACATCAAAAGATATTATTATTGGAAAAACATCACTAAAGATGTAAACAAATATGTTAAATCATGCCAAACGTGTCAAAAACCGAAGATAACAAAACACTTAAAAGGTCCAATGATAATTACACCTACGCCGGCGCAAGCGTTTGATACAGTAATTATCGACACTATAGGTACTTTTCCCAGATCCTACAGTGACAATGAATACGCAATCACTATTATATGTGATTTGACGAAATATCTAGTAACTATACCAATTAAGGACAAAAGTGCGAGGACAGTAGCCAGGGGAATTTTTGAACACTTTATACTTACCTATGGACCAATGAAGACGTTTATTTCGGACATGGGTACTGAAAACAAAAATTCAATACTTACAGAACTATGTGAACTATCATCATCAGACACTAGGTGCAATAAAAAGAAGTTACAGAACTTTTAACGAATACATTCCCTCTTACATTTCAGTCGACAAAACTGACTGGGACGAATGGATGAGATACTTCACATATTGCTTTAAGACTACTCCTTCTACAGCACACAATTATTGTCCTTATGAACTAGTATTTGGTAAAATCCCTAATGACTTTGCACAATTTAACAGTGGAAAAGATATTACACCACTTTATAATTTAGATGACTACGTTAAGGAATTAAGGTATAGATAAGAAATAGCGCTTAGTAGAGCTAAAATATTATTAGATAAAAATACACTTAAGCGGAAATTAGATTATGACAAATCCATAATAGACCATATCTTTAATATAGGAGACTTAGTTTTACTTAGAAATGAGACCGGGCACAAACTGGAGGTCCAATATAAAGGTCCATATAAAATCAAGAAAATGTAACCATAGAAGATAAGAAAACAAATAAAACACAAATAGTAAATAAGGCATACAATATGTAATTTTAAGCTAAGACCCCGGGGCATATTCATTTATAATTACAATTAATGCCGTACTGCGAAATACGAACATCCTTATCAACCATGGAATATGCACCTATAAAATTATTACTCTTTATATAATAATGAAAAACCAGTATTAATTATTTTATTCTCTCTCTCTCTCTTTATTTGGTGACATATATTTTATTGTATACAATGTAATGTAAGAGTAAAGGGAAAGAGACTGAACATGACTGTTATTATTTTCTGTATTTAGTAATTTAAGTTGAATAATATGTTAAATGATAGTTGCTTTCTTTTTCTTACGGAGCTGTTGAGTGGAGCAGAACATAACCAGTGAAGAATCAATATAAGGAAAATTTAATTTGCTTTTGAAACAAATTGATAATAAAATTATTGTTACAACATATACATATAATACTTAAATAAATCGAACAACAAAATATTTCTAAAATTTCATAAAACATTGGTGCCGAAACCCGGGAACTTTTTTTATTCCCAATGATTACTGGAAGGAAAACCGGAGGTTATAACACATTTTAAGTAGAGTTTGGTAAGCGGATAAACTTGAATTTTGCTGTGAGTTTTAAAATCATTTCTTCTATATTTTTTCGTATTAACTTTATGTTAATGTTTGCTTTGCTAAATTAAAAGTGATTTTGAAATAATTATTCCCACTGAATCCTTTGTTTATAATAATTTGATATTTTAGAATACGATTTTCGGATGGGTTTTTTTCCGGTCCATCCAATCTAATAACTACAGAACGAATAACTTTTCATAACATAAATTTAGAAAATCTTTTAAGGTCTTTCTGGGAACAAGAAGAAGTTATTGCGGGAAGAGATTTGTCCAGTGAAAAGCAGGCATGCGAGAATTATTTCAAAGACACAACTAGCCGTGACTCATCCGGTCGTTATATTGTAAGTCTACCATTTAGATCTGTCTTGCAAACAGGCACTTTGCCTAAAATACACAATAACATGATCGGTGCTTTGAAACGATTTAGCCACCTTGAAATGTCATTTTCTAGAAATTTATTATTCTCGGAAAATTATAAGAATTTTATGCGTGAATATGAATCTTTAGGTCATATGTCTAAAATAGGAACATATCCTAGTAGTGTAGGGGTTAATTCCTATTTTTTGCCACATCACGGCGTTTTCAAGGAGAACAGCTCTACTACTAGACTAAGGGTAGTGTTTGATGGCAGTAGTCATATTGAGGTAAAAACATCCCTGAATGATAAACTTTGCGCGGGCCCTGCACTGCAGAACAATTTGCCTAGAATTTTGAACAAATGGAGATTGCATAAAATTGCGTTCAGCGCAGATATCGAGAAAATGTTTAGGTAGGTTAAAGTTAGTACTGAACACCGCAAATTTTAGCAAATTTTTTGGCGGTATAACTCACTTGATGAAATTTCTGTTTATCAACTAAATACGGTGACTTACGGAACAACATCCGCACCATTTCTTTCGATTCGTGCTTTGCACCAGCTTGCCTCGGACTATAAGCTTGATTTTCCGGAAGAGTCGGAAATATTAACTTCTGATTCATATGTTAATGATATAATTTCTGGCGCAGGCTCTTTAGATGGGGCAATTGTTTTACAGAAGAATCTATGTAATTTATTGGCAAAGGGCGGATGTAATCTAAAAAAATGGATTACAAATTCAGTGGATTTATTGAGGAAAATCCCTGAAGAGAACAGGGAAAAGTCAATGACCTTAAAATTTGATCGTGAGAATGTTATCAAGACCCTCGGAATTCAATGGAATACGACTAACGATTCATTTTCTTTTAATGTAAACATTGATGAGTCCCGTCCGATTTCAAAGAGGACGATTTTGTCCGACACTGCTCGATTATACGACCCATTGGGCTTGTTAACATCTAGTACTGTAATTGCTAAAACTTTATTTAAAAGCCTGTGGGAAAAAGGTCTTGATTGGGACAAAAAAATTCCTCATGAAATCGAGCAAAAATGGATTAAATATAGATCTACTCTATCTTGCTTTTCAAATCTTAAAATTCTGAGATGGATAAGTTTCGTTAATGGTTCCACGGTTGAACTTCGCCGTTTTTGTGATGCGTCGACAATAGCTTATGCCGCCGCTGTTTATGCTAGAATAAAAACTACGAATGAGTTTCATGTGTATACCTTTTACAATCAAAATCTAAAACATCACCAATTAAGACGGTTTCAATACCAAGGTTGGAGCTGTGTGCAGCAACGCTTTTAGTAAAATTAACCGCGAAGGGAAAGGAATCCTTTTCAAATGTGAAGATCGAAGGCATTTACTTCTGGAGTGACAGCTCCACTGTTTTAAGTTGGATCAGAAAACCACCATCGAATTGGGCAGTTTATGTAGCTAATAGAGTTGCTGAGATCCAACGCCTTAGTAATCCTTTACAATGGAAGTATGTTCCATCTGATCAAAATCCTGTCGATTGTGCATCTCGGGGAATTTACCCCTGTGAACTGATGGACTGCAAAACATGGTGGAACGGTCCACAATTTTTATATCAACCGCCAAATACTTGGCCAAATCAGCTCAAAACATTCGATACTTACCAGGAAAGAAAAAAATCATCTCAAATCGTTGTTGCAAAAACTGCACTCGCTGCTGATGCAAGGAAAGTTGAGCAAGAAGCAGTTGAATATCCAAATTTCCTATATGATTTCCTAAATTGAGAACATTGTTAAGAGTATTGTCTTTCTGCTACCGATTCATACATAATTCTACTGTTTGTCAAGAACGAGGTTTGAAGAATATCGGTGCTCATACGGTGGCCACAATAAATGACACCCTGAAGAGGCTGGTTAAAATTACTCAAGTCATCGATTTTCCACAGGAAGTTAGAAAACAGATAGTTAATGGTGATGTGAAACACAACTCCCTCTTAAGACTTATGCCAAACATTGATGATGATGATGTAATCCGCGTGGGTGGACGCTTACATAATTCTAACTTACCGTACGATGTTAAGCATCCTATTATCTTGTCTAAGTCTAACCCTCTTTCGAGACTCATAATAAGAGAAGCACATGAGAATACTTTACACGGCGGAATTACTTTGACAATGTCTTACGTAAATAGGAAATATTGGATAATATCAGGAAATCAATTGGCTAAGAAAATTATTGGTAGTTGTATTATTTGTTTTAAATATTCTGCTAAGTCTGCTGCTCAGATTATGGGAAATTTGCCGTCCGTGAGACTAAATGTCACCAGACCTTTTAAGCACAGCGGAGTGGATTATGCTGGGCCCATTCCAGTTAAAAATGCTACGTTGAGATCTGCTATTGTGACTAAAGGATATATCTGTTTGTACGCTTGCATGGTAGCCAAAGCTCTTCACTTGGAGCTAGTATCCGATATGACAACTGATTAGTTTTTAGCTGCCTTTCGCAGATTCGTCTCCCGCATATGTAATTGCACTGATATTTATTCCGACTGCGGTACGAACTTTGTAGGTGCATCAAAAGAACTGCAGGTCATTTTTAACCGAAATATAAAATCCATGCCCGAAGATTTACGAAATTCATTACTAACATTTGGCACGGAATGGCACTTTATTCCCCCTGCCTCACCAAACTTTGGTGGTTTATGGGAAACAGGAGTGAAATCGGTTAAACATCATTTGAGGCGAATTATGCATGACCGAATTCTTAGCATTGAAGAACTGTCAACGTTACTTTGTCAGATAGAAAGTTGCTTAAACTCGCGCCCGCTATGTGTGATATCTTCCGACCCGTCTGATTTAGACGCCCTAGCACCTGCACGTTTTTTAATAGGTGAACCTACCAATTGCATCCCAGACGAAAACCTACTTGATGTAAACATGAAGCGATTATCACGATGGAAAACCATCGAAAAACTCAAACAACATTTCTGGAAACGTTGGTATTTGGAATATCTTAATCGCATGCAATCTCGTCCCAAATGGTTAAAATCTAAACCAAATGCTAAAGTAGGTGACCTTGTTCTTATTTGTAATGATCGATGTGGGCCTGGACAGTGGTTGATGGGCCGCATTCACGAGGTACATCCTGGCCTTGACGGCAGAGTTCGGGTTATAGCTATTTATACTAAGAATAAAATTATTAAACGACCAATATCTAAAATTTGTTTTTTACCCACAGATGCATCTCCAAAATTATCTGCACCTCATACTGAATCGATTGAAGAAAGGGTGGAGCCTGATCCTGACGCTGTGAATCGAAGCATAGCGAAGTCCTAAGACTAAATCAAAATACTCCCAACTCTAGGCCGTCCTTTTATTCTTCTAACTGTGAATAAGAACTATTGTTCTTAGGGGGGAGTATGATGCGAAATCCTAACATCCTTATCAACCATAGAATATGCACCTATAAAATTATTACTCTATATATGATAATGAAAAACCAGTATTAATTATTTTATTCTCTTTCTCTTCAATTGTTAATATATATTTTATTGTATACAATGCAATGCAAGAGTAAAGGGAAAGAGACTGAACATAACTGTTATTATTTTCTGTATTTAGTAATTATAGTTGAATAATATGTTAAATGATAGTTGCTTTCTTTTTCTTACGGAGCTGTTGAGTGGAGCAGAACAAAACCAGTGCAGAATCAATATAAGGAAAATTTAATTTGCTTTTGAAACAAATTGATAATAAAATTATTGTTACAACATACACATATAATACTCAAATAAATCGAACAACAAAATATTTCTAAAATTTTATAAAACACATACGGCTGTATGCATAAAAAACGCTTACTTGAGCTTTAAAGTGCACGTTAGTTAACAAACACTTTAAGGCTAACAGACGTTTGTTAAAAAATGGTATTCATAAACAGTACTTTAGCTAATGTATGCTACTACTACCACTATTTTCAGTTGTCACGTTGTAGTTAACGATGTATAAAAATGAATATATTTATCCGGGTATTTAGATCCATAAAAAATTTTTTTATTGTTTTCAGCAAAATCAACATATTTTTTTTATTAATCTTTTTAATAAAAAGCAAAGAACCCAAAAAAGAACTTCCAAAGAATTTGTTCATATTAAAAAGATAATTATTCGGATAACGAGCTTTGTTTTGATTATATGTACATCAATAAAACTTTTGTTTAAAATAATTAATTATAATTATATTTTTGTAAAATATAAAATAATGATGTAAAATGTTTTATATTGAATGGCGTGTTATATTTTAGTTTTTAATATTATTCGTATACTACAATTTGTTTTTAATAAACATTTTTAAACATTTTTGGAATAACAGAGTAAAACTGTCAATTGAGCCGTTTACATTGAAAGTGGCATAAGTCACAACTAAACAGTTTTTTTTTATTTTTAATAAATTTGAAATTAATAAGTTGAGAAGTATTGAGATTTGTTTGAGAGGAGTATTGATAATTAACGGTATAACAAAAATATTATACCGTTAATTATCACTATATTATAGTTATATCTAATATACTACACATAATTAGCATTATTTTTATTATTCTCAGGAAGTTGCTTCGTGTGGTATAAAATATCTAAGAATGCCACAACTCAAAAGCATATTATTGAACATAGACTTATGTGAAGGACAAAATAGTAATAGTAGCCCCCTGTCGAAAAAATCCTTCATAGTGCACAACATGGAGGAAAAAGATTTTATTTCAACACAATCATTAGAAAAATCCGTTTCAGAAAGAAAACTAAATACAGACTAGTTGAAATGGCTAAAAATTAAAATGTTATATAAACTAATTTAAAATAAAAAAGATGACAATAACAAAGTAACTTATGCCACTTTTAAAATAAACGGTTCAGTTTATTGTAAACACAATTTGTTTTGTTTTTGAACTTTCAATTTATTGTAGGTTTAACGTAGGTTTTTCCTACTTTAAAGTTAACAAAGGTATGTTAAGGTAAAAACGTTTTTTAAATACAACTTTAGGAAATTGTGCTTAACAACGGCAGTTAAACCTACTTTAAGCTTTTATGCATACGGCTGATAGTATATACTATAATTATAATTATTATAACTATATTTAAAAAATTAAGAATAAAACATATATACACTAAACTTAATTTCATAACTTTAATACATAATACAATGTAAAAGAATGTCCATAAAGCTACCGTTATATGAACATTCTTGCGAAAAGTGGAGATGTAGTGGAACCACCCTAATATAAATGTCAAATATTCACACACGCAGTCATTAACACAACATATAGTTACAATTAAAGGTTTAAATCAAATTACTCAAGTGCAATGCACTAGCAGTGCACATATGTTTGTTGTTGCTATACTTTACATGCATGCAATGACTAAATGGCCTTCAACGGGCATATACCTAACTTGTGTTGTTGTCGTTCTTACTGCATGTGTCAATCGGTGCGTTTCAGGTGACACACTTATTTTGTAGGAAAACAATCCCAAAATAAATGCAATAAGAATTAGATCACATTACACTTTTAGCCCGAATAATAATACTTCTAATAATATTTGTACATAATTAATATTAATAAATTAAATAACCACTAATACTAGACTACTCACAACCTTCTCACGGTCGGTATATAAACGGCTGCAATTGAGAAGGAAAATTAATTATAATTATTTTCTCCAAGCTCCTAGTTGAGCTTATTAACTTTAACTGCTCCTAGCTGAGCACAAAAATAACAATAATAAATGAATAAAAGGAAAACAGTTTTAATTTAATAAAACTACAAGACTTTTAATTAAATAAAGCATTTGAAATATATTAAAGTGCCAAAACAATTCGGAACATATTACAGTCGTTCTTGATAAAAATGCAAAAAAAAAACATGAATTAATGTACATAAGAATTGTAGTCCATCTTTGGATGGATATTTTAGAAAGCCGAGGCACTTGAAAGCTTCTTTAAAAACCTGTGTTTAGTCCATTGAACATCACAATGAATTTTCATGCCAAAAGCATACAGAGCTTCCGATTCGGCACCAGCACCATTTCCGAACAGAGATTTATACGTAAGCATGCAACATTGCGCCTTACGGGCATTAAAAAAAACTCTATTCGCAGGACCCCATTTGGAGATTTTTATAAGATCGTGATTGAGCGTATCATTTATATTCCGTCTCACCTCCAACTGGTTCGGTCTATTACTAAATGAATACAAATGACAAATAGTTATGTCATCTGCGAAAGAGAAAATAGGGTTGAAAGTTTGACAAAGAAGATCATTTAGAAGTAGGAGAAAGAACTGATCCTTGCGGTACCCCTGAATTCGTCGGATAAAATTCCCTCTATAACATTTCGTATAGTGCGATTCCTGAGAAAACTCCGTAAAAATCATCACCGGCAACTAAAGCAACTAGTTTTGACAGAAGTGCATTATGCCACACTCTACCAAACGCCTTGTTAATATCTAGAGCCATCACCTTTCTTTCTCCGAAACGATGTACGGAGTTGCACTATTTTTCTGACATAAAAGCCAGCAAATCACCCGTAGAGCGCCCCTACAGAAACCATGCTGTCGCTAAGTAAGCCGTTAGACCCCAGCTACCTCACAAGATGAAAATTAATCATAGTTTCCGTAAAAAGTTCAGAACAAATTGCAATTGGGCGGTAATTTTCATGGCTCTTAGCCTCACCCTTTTTAAGGATGGCTTTACATAAGCAACCTTCCAAGAGCACTGTTTCTAGACCATTGCTGGTATCCCATTCAGCACAGGTGACTTGTTGACGTTGAGATCTGCTAAACCCTTTTTAACCGCTCGAGCTCGAAAGAATATCTCGGTATAGTAACGGGAACTCTGTCAAGCTTAGGGGGTTTTGGCTACTTTCCGCCAAATAAGAATCATTTGCAAATATACAAGCAAAAAGGTTAGCTTTATCAACCGGGTTAGTTAATATTTAATTATTCTTTAAAAGCGACGGAATTGAAGAACTAGCGTTATCCTTTACTCTTTTAACAAATGACCAAAAGTTCTTGCTATCTCCATGAGTAGCAAGAACCTTAGTACGAAGACGCACCTCATATAGACTTTTCGCGCCTTCGTACATTGGCACATGAAGATCTTGATAAAATAAAAGTTTTCCTTCCAAACAAAATCATGTTTACAACTATTTCCGCCATGGCATCGACATTATTGTCCAAGAAACATAGTTTCCAATTAAATTGCGTAAAACATTCGTTAAGCTCAGCCCAACGAGCCTTCCCATAAAAATATTGTAAACGTTTGGTAGCTGGTTTCGAAACGTTGTGAAGCTCCGAATATAATCGGAGTTGCCGAGTGTGTTGGCGCATTTACTAATTGCGAAAGGTGATTGTGTGTAGCAGCCTTCTGTAGTTGTAATTTTAACTTCCTAATTATTTTCTTCCTATTTCGGCGCTTCGGCACCAGTACTCTAACTCGCCAACATATATATATATATATATATATATATATATATATATATATATATATATATATATATATATATATATATCTTATATCTTAATATATATAAAAATCAAAAACACGTTTGGTCGGTAGGGGTAAACTCTTCAATGCCCCAACAGATTTTCGACTTCCAGCCCACAAAATATTTGTAAAAGACCGGCGAAGGTTTGTATATATATGTATTATACCCCGCTAAATGCTACACCCCTTCCAGAAATAGTGATTTTATTTAATTAAGTTAATTGCCTAATAATAAGTTAAGACCCTCCTATTCACTTCTCATTTTTCCACGGCACCTGCAACTAAATGCTACCGAAAAGATAAAAGTTAAGACCCTCCTATTCACTTCTCATTTTTCCACGGCACCTGCAACTCGACAAAACCAATTAGAAATCAACCAATGGGATTAAAGCTAAAACAAATATACATTCAACTAAATGCTACAGGGAAGATATAAAAGACGAGGATCCCTTGCTGTGTCATTCTTTCCTGGTCCTCACATCAGAGGCTACACATCAAAAGTGGAAGTGAAAGTGAATTTTGAAGCGAAAGTGAGAGAAGATAATATTGTGTTAACTTATCGAGCCCTATTTGCGATTATATCGTAAGCGCCAAAAACCAAAAAATGTTTTGCTCAGGAATACGTACATACGTCTAAATTGTTTTCGCTGTAAAATCATAACGGTTCCTTTAACAGCTATGATATTTTCTGAGATGATGCGGATGACCGAGAACTTTCGATTTTTCTCAAAAATCAACATTCATGGCACTTACGACATAATCGCAAATAGGGCTGGATAAGTTAACACATCTTAATATAAAAGACCCTCATATTCACTTCTCATTTTTCCAAGGCACCTGCAACTCTACAATACAGAGAAGATTAAATATTAGTTTCAAACTAAGACGAGGATCCATTACTGTGACATTCATTCCTGGTCCTCACATCAGAGGCTACACATCAAAAGTGGAAGTGAAAGTGAGATCAGATAAGATTAAAGATTAAATATTAGTTTCAATGCAATTAAATTATTTACAGAATGCCAAGGGCAAGGGCTAATATTGGTCGTCGCACACGAATAGCACGATTTTCTCAGGCAAGAAGAGAACAAAGAACAGAGGATCAGCGCCTGCAAGACAACGAAAACTCTAGAGCTCATAGGGCACAATTTTTCCAAAATGAAACTCCGCAGCATCGTAGTGAACGTTTACATGCAGCTGCATTAAGACAGAGAGAGTTGCGCCAACGAGCAACTGATGCAAACAGAGAATCAGAACGACAGCGTGATCGGAGAAATCGTCAATTAATGCGATCAAGTTTAAATCGTGTGGCATTTGAATATGATTCAGAAATAGACTACTCATCGCACACCAAAGTAGTTATTGGTGATATGGACAGAATGTGCCAATATTGCAATGTATTAAAATTTCATAACGAAACAGATGGCATGTGCTGCGCGTCTGGAAAAGTTGTATTGCCTGCACTCAATCCACCACCTGAGCCATTAAAATCACTGATATCTGGTGTTTCAACTCAGTCTAAATCATTCTTAAGCAAAATAAGAAAATTCAATTCCTGTTTCCAAATGACATCGTTCGGAGCTACTGTAAGGGTAAACACAGGTTTCGAGTCAACTTTCAAAATTCAAGGGCAAGTCTATAATCGAGTCGGATCTATGCTGCCAATGCCCAATGCTGACCCAAAATTCTTGCAGATTTTTTTTATGGGCGAAGAAGAAGAACAAGTGCGTATTAGATGTCATTACAATCACATTGCAGCGGCCAATGACCGAGAAATTGTTGCATTATTACAAAAATTTTTTTTATGAGAATAACTTATTAGTAAGACTATTCAAAGAAGTATCGCCAAGATTAGCTAATGATAATTATATGGTAGTCATAAGATCAGATAAAGCACCCGCCGACCAACATTCCAGACGATTTAATACACCGACCATCAATGACGTTGCCATCGTTATGGTTGGAGAGCAATTTCAACAGAGAGACATAAAAATTATGCGCCGGGACAACACTGTACAAACAATTTACGATAGCCATCGCTCATACGACGCATTACAATACCCCATAATCTTCTGGGAAGGAGAAGATGGCTATCAAATTAACATCAAGCAATGCGATCCAACGACCAGACAAGAAACAAATAAAAATGTGAGTGCCATGAACTATTACGCCTATCGCCTAATGATGAGACACAATGAAGATAATCACATTTTAAAATGCAGACAACTGTTTCATCAATATGTTGTTGATATGTATGTCAAAATCGAAAGTGAACGTCTTCGATATATCCGTTTTAATCAGGCAAAATTGCGCGCCGAAGAATACATACATTTACGCGACGCTATAAATAACAACATACATAGTAATTTAGAATTCAACAACATTGGTCAGGCATATATATTACCATCATCGTATACAGGCAGCCCAAGACATATGCAGGAATACATTCAAGATGCAATGACTTTCGTACGAGCTTATGGACGGCCAGAATTGTTTATTACATTCACTTGCAATCCGAAATGGGAAGAAATAAAAAAATTATTGTTACCAGGGCAATCAGCGCTACATCGTCATGATATAACAGCGCGTATATTCAGACAAAAATGTAAATCATTAATTGATTTCATAGCAAAACACCATGTATTTGGTGAAACACGTTGCTGGATGTACTCTGTGGAGTGGCAAAAACGTGGATTACCACATGCCCATATTTTGATCTGGTTAGTCGAAAAAATAAGACCGGAACAAATCGACAATATAATATCAGCAGAAATACCAGATCATAACACCGACCCTGAGTTATTCGAAATAGTGAAATCGAATATTATTCACGGTCCATGCGGTGATTTAAATCCGTCATCACCCTGCATGGATAATGGAAAATGCACGAAACACTTCCCAAAAGACCTCCTGCTTGATACCATAACTGCAGTTTATGGATATCCGTTATATCGTCGTAGACCAAAAGACAATGGTGGTAATACATTTATGTTGGAGAGAACTGATTGTGAAATTGAAGTAGACAATAGATGGGATGTGCCATATTCACCTTTGTTGTCAAAAACATATACGGCCCACATAAATGTAGAATTTTGCAGTTCTGTGAAATCCATCAAATACATATGCAAATATGTGAACAAAGGCAGTGACATGGCCGTATTTGAAGTCCAGAACTTGCAAAATCAATACGACGAAATATCAAGGTATCAGATGGGACGGTATATAAGCTCAAATGAGGCAGTTTGGCGAATTCTCAGCTTTCCCATCCATGAACGAGACCCAGCTGTCATTCATTTAGCCATCCATCTGGAAAATGGCCAACGCGTTTACTTCAACGCCCAAAACGCTATAGAAAGAGCACTAACAGCGCCAAAAACAACTTTAACACAATATTTTGAGCTTTGCAAGCAAAATAATATTTTTGGCCAGTTTGCGCAAACTTTGCTCTATTCTGAAGTGCCATCCTATTTTACATGGAATAAGCTATCAAAGGAATGGAAACCACGGAAAAGAGGTTCCCCCGTAGACGGTTATCAAAGAATCTTCAAAGCGAATTCTTTAGGTAGACTATACACAGTGCACCCACGACAACGGGAATGCTTTTATTTGCGACTGCTGTTACTCACCGTACGAGGGTCAACGTCGTTTGAACATTTAAGAACAGTCAATGGGCAATTGTGCGCAACAAACCACGACGCTTGCTTAAAACTAAAATTGCTTGAAGATGATAACCATTGGGATACGACTGTAGCAGAAGCAGCGCTTGGATGTTCCGCAAATCAAATCCGGCAATTATTCGCAATTTTGTTGACGACATGCTTCCCATCAAACCCAATTGGATTATGGCAAAAATATAAAGATTCAATGAGTGAAGATATTCTACATGAACAACGTAGAAGATACCAAGATACCACTCTTGAAGTTACAGAAGAAATTTATAACCAAGCGCTAATTCTAATAGAAGATACGTGCATGCTGATTGCAAGTGAATCATTGGCGCAATTAAAAATGATCTCACCAAATCGACCGGCACTCGACCTTGCCAATAATGAAATAACGCGTGAACAAAATTATGATCCAGCTGATTTGTTGCAATTTGTTTTGTCAAATGAAGAAAAATTGACAAACGAACAAAAAATAATATATGAGAGGATAATGCTAACGATTGCGGCAAAACAAGGAGGCTTTTTATTTTTAGATGCACCTGGTGGAACAGGAAAAACCTTCTTAATATCCCTCATTCTTGCTAAAATACGATCGCAAGGCAACATCGCATTGGCGATCGCTTCCTCCGGAATTGCGGCTACTCTATTAGAAGGAGGAAGAACGGCGCATTCAGCACTAAAATTGCCACTAAACATACAGCACATTGAAAATGCAGTCTGCAATGTGAAAAAGCAATCAGGAATGGCAAAAGTGCTCAAAAAATGCAAGATAATTATTTGGGATGAGTGTACAATGGCGCACAAACACTCATTAGAGGCCTTAAACAGAACACTGAAAGACCTCAATGACAATGATATACTGTTCGGTGGAGCATTAGTACTGTTGTCAGGAGATTTCAGGCAAACATTACCTGTTATCCCGCGTTCGACTTATGCGGACGAAATAGATGCATGTCTCAAATCATCACCTTTATGGCGGAGCGTTCATACACTGAAGCTCACCATAAACATGCGTGTCAGACTAACCGATGATCCATCCGCAGAAATGTTTGCCCAACAACTGTTAGACATTGGAAACGGAAACTTGGCCCCCGATCGCAATACACAATTTGTAAGTTTTCCAGAAAATTTCTGCAACATTGTCGAGTCAAAAATCGAATTGATCGAGCGAGTATCCCTAATATCGCAACAAATCATAAAAACCATAAATGGCTCGGTGAAAGAGCAATTCTAGCAGCGCGGAATGTTGATGTAGATGAAATGAATTACAGGATCCAAGATAAATTGCCTGGAGAATCTATCACATTCCGTTCAATAGATACAATGGTGGAAGAAAACGAATGCGTCAACTATCCAACAGAATTTTTAAATTCATTGGATATTCCCGGTCTTCCTCCACATAAGCTACAATTACAAATTGGATCGACCATAATATTGCTGCGAAATTTGAATGCGCCAAGACTATGCAATGGGACGAGATTGGCAATAAAGAAAATAATGGGAAATGTAATTGAAGGAACAATCATTAGTGGAAGATATAAAGAATACCAATGATACCCACTGATTTACCCTTTAAATTCAAAAGGCTACAATTCCCTATACGTCTTGCCTTTGCAATGACGATAAATAAAGCCCAAGGACAAACAATGTCCGTCTGCGGTATCAATCTCGAAAATCCATGCTTTTCACATGGTCAATTGTACGTCGCATGTTCACGAGTTGGCAATCCATCAAATTTATATATTCATGCACCCGATGGCAAAACAAGAAATATTGTACATGAATTAGCATTAAGATAAAAATTAAGTATCCAAATAGTTTACATACTTTAAAAATTAAAAAAAAATGAGCAAAAACAAATTATTTAGTTGTAAGAAAAAAAATAGAAATTAAGAATAAATACAAAAAAAAATATTAAAATTACAAAAAAAAAAATTAAAAATTTTTGACTTAAGAAAATACAAAACTAAATAAAAACAAAAACAATGTACAGATTTAGGTTCCAGAAAATCCAAGTGCATATCTAAGTGTTCAAAACAAAAAAACATGTTCATAAAACAATTCATCTATTTAAATATTTTTGAACAAATTCTTTAGAGATTCATTTTTATATTCTCAAAATATTGATAAGTATTCAATAAAAGTCAGGACGAAGTCGGCCGGGTCTTGTTAACAACAAATTTCGGTTAGTATCCTCAATAGTCCAAATTACTTCAATCTAAAAAACTCTTTTGGGCAAAACGACGTTTGCCGGGTCGGCTAGTATACTATATGTTAAGGCTTAATATTAGTTTTATTTTGTTAGGGCTTAATATTAATTTATTGATATATATATATATATATATATATATATATATATATATATATATATATATACTAGCGTGCCCGTGACTGCTTTGCAAGTCATTTCTGGTTTGTTTTTATTCTACAGCGTTCATTTTTGTGTGCGCCAAAAAATTCAATCATTTAAGAAAATTAATCAGAAAGAAAACAATTTCTTTTTTTTTCGTTTGTATGTTTTTTTAATAATTTTATCTTTTTCACAATTCAATATTTTTGTGTGCTTATATAATACATCTTATTCTATTGCAATGCTTTTACATATACGACATTCTTCGACTTCATGACTTTTTTGACTACTAAACGCGTGCCATTGCAAAGTCGTGGCTGGCAGATATTTCTAAGCAGAATAATTAGTACATCAACTTTCATTTGTAAGCGGTGGGGCGGCAGTCCAGGTAACTCAAGCGAATTTTAAAATTCGACTGGATAATTTACAATATCGTCTTGATTGGTAACATAGTCAACCGATTTGTAGGTAAAAATTATCCCGGGAAATTGTCACATTGATATCATAAGCATCTGCATTTTTCGCAGCTAAGATAGCTTTCCCCTAACCAATCATGGTTTCTAAAATTTTGTGCAATACCGGGAAATACGTTTGTGACCAATTCTTGTTTTGATTGTGCAAAGTGGATCTGGAAGCGTAATAATTTTTGTGCTGGAGTCAATTGGAATTGCGCCATTCCCAATATCTAACAATTGCTTTGAAAAACATTCGGCTGATGGATCATTTTTTTCACTATTGTAAATTTAAAAACACTTGTTATTTACTAAATTGATTTCACTTATAGGTTTCTCACTTCTGAACACAAAACAGCAAAGTTTGTTGGATTGTACCGTTATTTTTTACCAGCGTAGCGGGGAATATGTTGTATTATATAGTAATGTAAATATTTTGTAAATATAAATAAACCGAAAACTCGGATTTTTGAATGCAACATTTCGGAAGTTTTAAAATTTTGATATTTTATTATATTGTAGTGGAACCACCCTAATGTGAATACCTAACACAACAAACTGAAAAGTTTAAATCAAATTTCTCAAGTGCAATGCACTAGCAATGCACTTATGTTTGTTATCTTTGTTAACACCTCTAAGCTCCCAGTTGAGCTTATTATAATTTATTATAATTAACTGCTCCTAGTTGAGCATAACCTAAAATAAAATAAAAACAAATAAAATATACAAAATAAAAGGAAAAGATTTTTATTTTATTACATGGCGATCCTGCCAGATCTGAGAGTGCTCAAATTATAAGAGCACCCAGACGAATACAATTTGGGAGAAAATTTTTTTTTGCATCCTGCCAGCCTTGAAAGTGCTCCTGAGCACCAGGGCAAAATTTAATTTTGGTTCCTGACGGCAGCCGAGTCCCGTCAGAGGAAGTGTCTGGCCAAAAGACACAACATCAGAAGTAAACAAGGACTCCAAAATTGAGAAGCTAAACTTGCCAACAATGATGATGAAGGAAGAACATTGGAAAAATCATCCACATAATCTTTAGAACCTTCAATCAACAATAACAACAACACATCATAATACAATAGGAGGCTTGCAATATCAACAACTTCTACAACAACATGATCAGCAGCAACATTTACAACATATAAGTATACTTTTAATTTTAAATTTTAATAATTAGCTTGTAAAAGGAGTGCGATTTTATTACGCACCCTTAGGGAACGGAGGCGACTTCGCCCATGTTCAACAATTTTTTTTTAAATTAATTTAACATACTTTTAATTCTTTTTTATCTATAAATAGAAATTAAGATGAACATTTCGAAATAGAAATGAAGGAAAGAAAAATAATTTAATTTAATAATAACAAAACAAAATGAACATTTAAAAACCATTTTAAAAAAATATTACACTTTTATGATAACAGATCCTTTTAAATTTTAAATAATAAGAATTTTTTAAATAAATTTTATACAGATGAGAAAGTAATATAATTCGTTTGATAATAACTACAAAATTTCCTTTGTAAATGGACTTTTATAGTGGACAATTTTGAAAAAAAAAAAAAATAATAACATAATTCAGCTTAATATTAACTAAAAATATTAATTCCTTTGTAAATGGACACTTATAGAATTGGAGAAACAGCTCCAAAATTTGGATATACTATTGGAAAAATAAGGAGAGAGGAAGAGAAAGATTTTTAGAAACAGAATAAGAATTGCAGTAGGTAAAACCTAATGGAATGGACAAGCATATTAAATAGAGCAAGAATACTAAGGGAAGAATTTGAAAAATCATACAAATGTTTGAACGTAGATAGACCCACTAAACAGGAAACATTGCATAAACATTTTTCAATTCTCTTGGAAAATGTGGAAAAAATTAGAATCCTTTTTAATGAAAATTACAATAGGCTAACCGAAGCACACAAAGCAGCGGCCGAGGCATTTTTTCTAGATATTAAATATAGAGTATTACAAATAGCTAATAAAAAAGAATTCAACATAGAATTACCACCTACTTTGCAGGAACCGATAGAAATACAGAAAATTCTCTCACAGCAGACTAACAATAAAGGCCCAATAATGGCACAAACGCCAATTGACTTTCTAAATACAGCTGCAAAGCTCATTCCAGAGTTCGATGGTAAATCTGATAGCTTGCGATCATTTCTTGACGCACTGACCCTACTCGATTCAATAAAAGGCTCTAACGAAGCACTGGCAATAACCCTCATAAAGACAAAATTAAAAGGTAACGCCAGAAACCTCATTAATGACGAGAACACAATAGTCCAGATAATAGGCAAATTAAAAACTTCAGTAAAAGGCGAGTCAGTAGAAGTACTAACCGCAAAAATTTTAAACATTAAACAGAACAATAAAACTGCGACTAGTTATTGCGACGAGATCGCACAATTGACAAAATCCCTGGAAACCGCTTACATATCCGATGGATTACCCACTGATATAGCGGGTAAATATTCTACGCAAGTTGCAGTAAAAGCACTTACGAAGAACTGCACCTTGGATAAGGTAAAACTTATCATGGAAGCAGGACAATTTAATAGCATGAACGAGGCTATTAGCAAATTTGTCAACAGTTGCACAGAAGCAACTGGACAACAGAATTCTATCCTATACTACAGGCAGGGACACAATACTTGGAATAATAATTTCCAAGGTAACCGACCAAGATTCCGTGGAAAAAACAACTTCCCGGTGAATAATAGGAACAACGGTAACATTAACAGTAACTATAACAACCGTAGTAACAATAATAATAATAATTTCAACAATACCCAGAGACGGAACAACAATAGTAATTTCAGAACGCGAAATTATGTAAGAGCAACTGACTCACTTCAGTCGGAAAACTCAGAGGAACCCCTAAGATTAACCCAATAGAAAACAAAATATACAATATCAATCTCAACTTATGTTATTTCATTTCAATTAAAATACACAACACCAATCACACAGCCACACTTTTAGTAGATACAGGAGCGGACATCTCTTTAATAAAAACAAAATTTATAGAAACACACAAAGTAAATAAACATATAACAACTACACTCAGTGGAATAGGACAAGGCAAAATTAAATCCTTAGGAAAAGTATATTTGGATTTACATTTTCAAAAATGGCTAATAACACACGACTTCCAAACAGTCCAGGATGACTTTCCAATACCATTTGATGGAATTATTGGAATTGATTTCATCAAAAGGCATAACTGTATATTAAATTTTAGAGAGAATAATGAAAACCTTGTCTTACGACCAAACTCCTTAACACACACAATAGAAATACCACTAACAAGTAATATTGAAGAAATTATTTTACCGCCTAGGTCAGAGGTAATACGCCAATTAAAACTAGAAGACTCAAATACAGATATATTAATTCCAAATCAGGAAATACAACCTGGTGTACTAATACCAAACATACTAGTAAAATCTAACAATGCCTTTATACGTATCTTAAACACAAATAACACAATAGTAACAATCAAAAAACACAATATAAAAACTGAAAACCTTTCTAATTACAACATTATTAACAATAAACCAAACAAAAATACACAACGAAAAGAAGAAATAATTAACATATTGAGGAAAAACTTTCCAGAACAATTTAAAAGTAAGCTCACAGAATTATGCACAGTATATAGTGATATTTTCGGGTTAGAATCTGAACCAATAACCAGTAATAATTTCTATAAACAAAAATTGAGATTAAATGACAAACAACCTGTATATATAAAGAACTATCGCGTACCACACGCACATAAGGAAGAGATTGATAGACAAATTGAGAAATTGAAACAAGACAAAATTGTAGAACCCTCATATTCGGAATACAACAGTCCAGTTTTACTTGTACCAAAGAAATCGTTACCAAATTCGGACAAAAGAAAATGGAGACTCGTGATAGATTACAGACAAATAAATAAAAAACTTATAGCGGACAAATTCCCATTGCCCAGAATTGATGACATATTAGACCAACTTGGAAGAGCTAAGTATTTTTCTTGCCTAGATTTAATGTCAGGTTTTCACCAAATTTCATTGGAAGATAATTCCAGAGACTACACGTCATTTTCAACCAATAGTGGCTCATACAGATTCACCAGACTACCTTATGGTCTAAAGGTAGCACCAAATTCTTTTCAAAGAATGATGACAATTGCTTTCAGCTGCCTAAAGCCAAACCAAGCCTTCTTATATATGGACGACTTGGTTGTATTAGGATGTTCAGAAAAACACATGCTTTCAAATTTACAGGACATATTTGATTTATGTCGCAGACATAACCTAAAACTTAACCCTGAAAAATGTTCCTTTTTTATGAGAGAAGTAACCTATTTAGGACATAAATGCACAGACAATGGAATATTACCAGACGATTCCAAATATTCGATAATAGAAAATTATCCTACACCTACGGACGCTGACAGTGCAAAAAGATTTGTAGCCTTTTGTAACTACTACAGAAAATTTATACCAAACTTCTCAGAATATTCCAGACAATTTTGAATTGATAATTTATTAAATGGCTGCCAGAAAAAAAAATGGCAGCACACGGGGAAGGAAAGGAAAAAGGATGATAATTTTTTTCATAAATAGGATTAAACTTTTTATTATTGGATTTAACGTATTTTTTCATTTACATTTATTATTCTCAAATTCTATTAAAAATTTAATGAATATGTTGATTTTTTATATAGCTATTTTAATTTGACAAGTCAAATTTTATAACATGGACTGGGACAAAACTAGTAACTAATTGCTACAGGATTATGAAAAAAAAAAGGCACGACATATGGCAAATGAAGTTAATAATAGGAAGTATCAAGGAGAAGAACAAATAAGCCCAATATATATATTGACGTCAGGAAGCACAACAAATATAATTGTTAGTGACTTATTTACTAATGGGAAGATTGACTTAGGACAATTTGTTCCCTAGGCTAGGAAAAATGGCCGGTAAATTTTTTTTATATGGAAAGAGAAAATTTTAGAATTTGTCTCATTTAATGAATTTTAATAGAAAAGGGCAATGAATATTTTAGTAGTAGCGCTACTATTTAGAGTAACCTAGATATTGGAAAAAGGTGCTAGGAAAGATACTAAGACCATATAGAGAACAATGGAACAATACCACGATGACCCTGCAGAAGGTGGACATTCAGGTGTTTCTGAACTCTAGATAAGATCAGGGAATATTATTATTATTGACATTATTATTATTAGAAGAACATCACTAGGGATGTAGCCATATATGTTAGATCATGGCAGACGTGTCAAAGATCGAAAATAACAGAACATTAGAAGGTCCTTTTTTTTATTTCCTACAGTAATTGAAAATTGGAACAATTAGGAACACTAATAGAACCTTTTGGGAATATATGACATTGGTTTACTTAAAAATGATACCCAACACATTCCCAATTTCAATATAAAGGTCCATAATTAAATAATATTATTACATAAACCATAATCCATATTTAAGAATATATACTAAATAATTAACGTATCCATATAAAATTAAGAAAATAGACTTAAGAAATAATGTAAGCATAGAAGATAAGAAAACAAAGAAAACCCAAGTAGTAAATAAAAATAGACTTAAGTTATACAATATATAATTTTAATCTAATTTCCCGGGAGAATATACTATTAGAATTACAATTACTATATAAAAACAAATAATAAATTTAAATAAAAACTATAATTACATAAATAAAATTAAGATTAAATAAATTAATACATAATACAATATTTGTAAAAGAATGTCCATAGAACTACCGTTATATGAACATTCTTGCGAAAAGTGGAGATGTAGTGGAACCACCCTAATGTGAATACCTAACACAACAAACTGAAAAGTTTAAATCAAATTTCTCAAGTGCAATGCACTAGCAATGCACTTATGTTTGTTGTTGTTATACTTTACATACATGCAAATGATAAATGGCCTTCAACGGGCATTTACATAGCGTGTGTGTGTCAAGCGGTGAGTTTCAGGTGACACATTTATTTTGTGGAAAGAAATCCCAAAATGAATGCAATAAGAACCAGGTCACATTTCACTTTTTATAATAACACTAGTAATATTTATAATGACATTTGTATATAAATAATATTAATAAATTAAGTTCTAGACTAATAATAATCTTCTCACAGTCGCAATATAAACGGCTGAAATTGAGGGAAGAAAAACAATCTTTGTTAACACCTCTAAGCTCCCAGTTGAGCTTATTATAATTTATTATAATTAACTGCTCCTAGTTGAGCATAACCTAAAATAAAATAAAAACAAATAAAATATACAAAATAAAAGGAAAAGATTTTTATTTTATTACAATATATTAGTGAGTTTCTTTTTTGTAAATATCTTCGGAACTACATAACCGATTTAAGAGATTGATTGAAAAGCATAACAATGGCTTTAAAAAATAAAATCAAAAAGAAAAAAAAATAATAAATATGTATATGTCATTAGTGGGTTTTGCCACGCCCCTCCGCCCACAGACCGAAAATCAAAAATCGGACTTCACAGTGTCACCCGCCTGAATATTCTGAAGATTCTCTGAAAATTTCATCTAAATCCCCCCAGCCGTTTTCGAGTCCGTTTCTTACATACATACACACATCCTCTTTTATATATATAGATATAAAAATAATAAATATAATATTTTTTAGTAATTAATTTTAAACACTAATAAAAAATTTTTTAAAAAACTTTATTTTTTATTATATTTTCGATATTTCGCCACACCGTTGGTTGGCATCATCAGGAAAAACAAAAATAATGAACAAACAAATTGAAAAAAATGCAACAAATTTCACCAATACATCTATGGGCGAAAAGTGACAGTACACACTGATCACAAACCGTTAGTGAATTTATTTAAAAAAGCTTTGCATGATGTACCACAAAGATTACAAAGAATGATGTTAGCCCTGCAAGCATATGACCTTAATGTTATATATATTCCGGGAAAAGAAATGTACGTATCCGACACACTATCTAGAGCAGCCATGAAGGACCATTATATTCCAGATTATGAGGCAGAACTGGACTGTCATGTCAATTTGGCATTGTCAACTCTAGCCGTCAGTGAAGAATATCGAGGAAGGTTATGTAAGGCCACTGAGAGTGATGAGTCGCTTCAGATGATGAAAACTTACTGTGAGGAAGGATGACCAAACAGCAAGAACAAATTAAGTCCTTTATTAAAATGTTTTTGGAACTTCCAGGATGAAATCCATGTCATTAGCGGCTTAGTTTTTAAAGGCACAAGGCTTGTGGTACCGCAATCCATGCGGAAGGAAATGTTGGACAAGATCCATAAAGGCCATCAGGGTATAAATAAATGCTTGAATTTAGCAAGAGAAATGTTATATTGGCCTAATATGACAATAGATATCAAAAATGTAGTAGAGCAGTGTTTGATATGTGCTAAATTTGGTGCGTCAAATCATAAAGAGATTTTACAAAATTATCAAATATCTAAGCTTCCATGGCAACAAGTAGGCATAGATCTGATGTATTTTGACAATGAAACGTATTTGGTAGTAACAGATTACTACTCAAAATTCATGGAAATTGCCAGGTTGGAGAAAGATTCAACTGCAGATAAAGTCATTATAAACTTGAAATCTATTTTTGCACGTCATGGCATACCAATGTTGTTAGTCTCTGATGGCGGTCCACCATTTCAGTCAGGAAAATTTAAGACATTTCTGTTTGATTGGGACATAGAACATATCGTCACTAGTCCTTATCATTCGCAATCGAATGGTCAGGCTGAAAGCTCAGTTAAAGTTGTAAAAAATATATTAAGAAAATGTAATGAATCAGGCACAGATCCTTACCTTGCGCTTCTACAATATAGAAGTACACCAAAAAATAACCTACCATCTCCATCACAATTGCTAATGTCAAGAAATTTGAGAATTAATATACCTGTAAAATCTGAGAGATTAAAGCCAAGAGTAGTTAAATTTGCAGATTATGAAAAGTATATAAAAAAAACCAGACCCAAGCATCTAGATATTACAATAGGGGCAAAGAAAATTATTCTATTTTAAGGCCAGGTGACTACATATTTTTTCAAAGAAACCCGCAATCTAAGTGGGAACCTGGGGTTGTAATTCAAATACAGAAAGATAAAAGATCTTACATCATAGAGGATGAGAATGGGAAAAGGTACAGAAGGAATAGGATTTTTGTTAAATTAAGAAATATGATGAATTACTTCAAGGTACAGGATCAACTCCCTATACAGAATAAGATACCACAACTAAATATTGATTCACAAAGTAATGAGAAAGCAGAAAGAGATAGAGATGACAGGCAGGGGGAAGATGGAGAGCCTAGAAATCATGCACCTTATGTAACAAAATTAGGCAGGCTGGTAAAGCCCAAACAAATATTTGATATATAAGCTATTGTAAGAACAAGTCAAATGAACTTATGTAAACATTTAGAGTATTATCCTTTCTATATAAATTCATATTGTCATACCAATGAAAGAACAAGTCAAATGAACTTATGTAAACATTTAGAGCATTATACTTTCTATATAAATTCATATTGTCATACCAATGAAAGAACAAGTCAAATGAACTTATGTAAACATTTAGAGCATTATACTTTCTATATAAATTCATATTGTCATACCAATGAAAAAACCTACTGATGTACATAAAGATTGTATTAAACACTGTATTATACTTTATTATACATACACCTAATTTACCACAATATGAAGCAGTAGAACTTAGTTTTAAGTTAAGAAAGGGGATGTTGCATCACTGTAAAATAGTAACATCTCTGTTATATATAAGATTATATTGTAAGTACCATCTCTGTATTGAAAAATAAATATAGTAAGCACATGGTATAAAAATAAAGTCTTTTACATATAAAACATTCATTACCCTCTGGAAAGTTGCTGGAGCTCCCGTCAGCCCGAACGGCATTCTGTTAAATTCGAAATGACCCTTGTCAGTGCTAAAGGCCGTTTTTTCTTTATCCTTCTCATCCAGTAGCACCTGATGATATCCACTAGCCAAATCCAACGTGGTAAAATATCTGCTGTTCCCCAGTTGATCCAGAATTTCGTCAATCCTTGGAATAGGGAAAACTTGCTTGATTGTAGCTTCGTTCAGTTTTCGGAAATCCACTACTATTCTAAACTTCCTCTGGCCGTCTTGTGATTTTTTGGGTACTAACAGTAGTGGTGAATTCCACGGCGATATGCTGGGGCTAATAACGCCCTCTTTTAATAATTCCGATACTTGCTTGTTAATTTCGTCCCTATGTACATGTGGCAATCTGTACTGTTTTTGATTAATAGGTGGCTGGTCATACTTTGTTGGTATTTTATGTTTTATTAGTTTTGTATAAGGTAGCTTGTCAGTTAGTAGCATGAATACATCCTAGTATTGTTCGCACATTCTGCTCAATGAGGCCCATTCTTCTTCATTCCAACTTTTTCCTCTCATTATTATTTCCTATAGTTCCCTTATTCGTTCTTCCTTATTTGAAGCAGGGTTTTCCTTTATTTCTGTATTCTTAATTTCTTTATAGCCATCTAGCCTTGAAAATTGTACCTTGAGGTCTGTTTCCATCGATACATCCTCTTCGGTTATGTTTAATATGGGTACTACCGCACTTCCGTTATAAGTGTCCACTATAGTATTCCCGATATAAACACCTGGGTACAGCTGTTGTTTGTGTACCACTACTGTGTTTTCCCTCGTTTTTTAAAATATTGGCGTCATCGTGATTGCTCTCTTTTTTATCAAGTAATTTTTGCGGTTTGTTGCCTCTACGCTCGCTCCCTCAGCGTGTAATGGGAACGTTTTTACTACTTGCCTGTTTTCTAGAATTTTCAGGGTTTGTGTATTGGAGTTTATTATGCTTTTGCCCCAAATGTTGTTTCTTCCCAGAATTCCGTCCGCGGGTAGGCTGCTACCTTCGCCTACCACATGAAAAGTACATGGTAAAAAATTTTCTCCCATATTTACTGTTACTGTGCCTAATGTTGCTGCACAGCCTCCAACAGCGCCTGATAATTTTCCTCTTTCCCCCGTACTCTTGATCGAAGATGAATTCATTGCTTCTTTCTTCAATATACTGGAACCTGCCCCAGTATCCACGAGTAGGATCAGCTTACCTGTCTTAGCCTCGTGGCAATTAAGCGTGATGAACACTGCGTCCAGCCTATCTGATGATCGGTTATCCCCGCTACTGGTATTGACTTTTAGTGGTATGGTTCCCAGAACTACACCAAAATCCGTATTGTCTTTCATATGAGACTTATTACTAGGATTCTGATAGGGGGTTTCCTCCCAACTTTTTTGTGACCATTTTTTCTCAAGTCCTCGTGACTTGAACCCTGGATCATCCATGTTTACCGATACATTTTGCCTATGAAATGCTCGGTAGGGTTCAAGAGAATTTTCTTTCTGTGCTTTTCCTTTTTCAAGAGCACTCACGACTTGTTCTACTTCTAGTATAGAGTCTGCTCCAGTTTCTGCAAACGCATTTGGTTTTCCCTCCCTGGCTCTTTTAAAAAGCGTTCTAGTGAAAATTGTATCTGCGTTGCCTGGGGACTTCTTGACTCTATTGTCAATGTCACTGCACATCATATCTTGTTGCTCTTTATTAAGCTTCAATTCTTGATTATCCTCTGCGCCTTTTGATTTCTGATTCTTATATAAATTTTCCTGCTTTCTTGTGTGCACCACCGCTTTGTGTGCTATTTCTGTTGCTTCTTCAGCTTCTGACTCTTCTTCTGAGTCTTCTTCATTTACCATATTGATTTTATTCCGCTCAGTATTTAATTGTTCTTTCTTTTTCCTTATGTATGTGGCCTCTGTTTCTTTCTTATTAAACTCCTTTGTGTTTCCCTTTCTCAGTTGTTTACTATATTCCGTGCTTTTAAATTGTTTGTGCCAAGTTAGTCCTTCTCCCATTTGTGGTTCCCCAGTTATTGGCTGTAACTGGGCCGTATTTCGTTTCCCTGAATATTTCCTTGCATTCTGCTGCTGTTGCTATTTCCTTGATACCTCCCCGTATTCTGGATATTATTCTTTGTATCTGTCTTCCTTGGAGGGGTCTGATTATTCTGGCAGTCTCGTGCAAAATGTCCTAGCTGGTTACACTTAAAGCAGAGTGGAGGTGTGACGTTCCTGGTGATTGTCCCATTATTTCCGTATCTTCTATTTGGTGTCCTCAGATTGTTTACCAGTGGTCTGATATTCCATTGGCTTTGAGTGGCTCTAATTCTTTGTTGTTGACAGAATGAATTCTCCTTATACCCTCTTATCCTGCATACTCCACAGTACACTGAACTTAGTCGTTTCCGACAGCTGTCGAAGTTGTGTCCCTTGTTTTTACAGTACCCACAAGTTTCTTGCTTGTTTGGGCTATTTTTGCATAGTGGGCCGACCTCATGCCCATATCTTCCGCATTGAACACAGTATGGGGTGTTCAATCTTTTCTTACAACTATTCCATTCGTGGCCCTGTATGTTACAGAAACCACATGGAACGTCCATTGTTATTGTATTGAGATTGTATAGAAGTTCCCTAAATAAATCTTCCGCATTTTCAACAGCCTCTAATAGGGATTCCAGTTCTTCCGTTTCTCTGTCAATAAATCTTGATTTGAGGGCTTGGTCTCTTAGCCCTCTAATGAAAGATCTCACAGCTGCTCGTTTGAAATCCTTCACTATAGTATTTCTGCTGTTTACCTCCGGCCACTCACTTTCAGCTGCGTTTATCGCCTCGTTCAATAAGATTTGCAGGCGGTTGCCGAATTTGCTTGCGGACTCTTTTGCGCTTTGTCTACAGTTTAGTATCTGCTCTCTGATCTGGTCTAAAGTTTTCTTCCTCAAATATAGCTTTTTCATATGGTTACATAAGGCATCTACCGACCCGAACTTGAGCTCTGCTATTCTGGAGTATGCCGATCCCAACAGACGTAATTTCAAACATTCTACGACCTTTTGCACTAGGTCAGCGTTTGACTGCACCAGTAGTTCGCTTTTCACCATCCTACATCCTTGTATGAATCTACAAACTTCAGAGGATATATCCGGTCCTTCGGTGAAAAAGAATGTGGGCACCGTGTTATTTACAATCTTCGTAATTTCTGATAAAGCCGGCATTCTGGCTTCTATGTTTTCTACTTGTCTGGGCGTTGGTGATCTTCTTTCCAAAATTTCCTGTGCCACAGGTATCAGGCTATTAAATCCTGCTGTTAAATTGTCGTTGATACCTTCCAGCTCGCTGAATTTTTCTTCAACGCGTTCCAAATCGCCTAACTTTTAAGCCTTCGTTTCCGCCGTGTAGCCGCTGCTTCCTGCTTTTCTAGCGTTAGTAATCACGGTTTTGACTTCTTTTAACAATCCCAATGCCTAAGCCTCGTCTTCCGATAGTTCTATGTTTTGTTGATGACTACCTGATACTGTTATGGCGGGTACTCCAGCGCCTTTTATCTCTTCACTTAATGAAGGAGTTGGTGATCTTGACTTGTGAATGATGCTTAGTTCACGTCTGGCGTTCTCCAGTGCCGTTTGTAGCCTATCTATAGTGTCGTCTTTTGTCTCAATCAATGCTTTTGCTTTAATTGCTTCCTGAAGTCCTTCTCACTCAGTCCTTTGCCCTCCAATTCCTTGACTAGTTCTTCGTTCTCTTTCACTACTTCTTCTAGCAAGTCGTCCGTGTAATTTATTTGCTGCCTCAATTTCTTGCTATTAGCTTCTAATAGAATTTTACTTTCCTCTAATTCTTTGATTGTTCTTTTGAATTCCTCAGACTGATCTTTATCCAATTCGCAAACCAGTTGAAGAACATAGCCAACTTCTTCTAACTTTGTTAGCTTCTGATATCCAATGATATCCTTATGGTAGCTTAATGTCTAAGTTCTGTCCAGGCGAGCACTTGTAAACTGTCTACTGGGTAACTAAATGTACTAAGTTTTTCTATAAGTTCGTCCGTTTTAGCCTGAGGATTCTCCATTAAAATAAAAATTATATCCCCTTACCATAAGTTTCAGGGACATCGCTGCGTCCTCCCCTCTTCAATTATCCAAATAAACTTAAAAAAAAAAAAAAAAAAACAATTTTTCCCTGTTGATGTTACTTTGAAAACTATGAAAACTGACGCTTGCATAAGCATACATACATATGTATGTATGTAAAGGCAATAAAGGGTTAACGTCAGTTGTTTGTTCACCACACATCTGAAATTATATTAAGAAGTCAACACAAAGAAGTCAAAGTTAAAATAGCACAGTCGTAAAATATCAGTTGTAAAGTACAGTCGTAAGAAGTCGTGAAAGTCAAAAGTTTCGAAAGTCCGAATAATTAAATCTATCATTTTGCTAAAAACTTAAATCTACCATTTTGCTTAAAACTTAAAACTACCTTATAATATTAAATTCTTAATTGTTTTTTTTTTTTTAAATAAATATTAACATGAACTTTAATTGAAAAAACAGTGTTTATTTATTTTGAGAACAAAAACTATCTACATTTGGGGGCTCAACCCTGTTTTAACTTTGAGAAAACTGTCAAAATTGTTTCCAGTGAAAATAAAACATAAAAAACAAAATATCTACAATACATACAAAATACAAAGTGCAGTGTCTTTAAGTGAGCAAAGTTGAATCGAAAGTTTATCTAAAAATAAAATTTTTGCATAAAAGTTATTTAAAATGAAAAAGAAATAATTTTCTGATGTCTATGAAGTTTGTGTGGAAAAAATTACCTAGATTTTGCTTAAAGAATTTAATAAATTTTATCAAATTTTTATACTAGTGTCTAAAAAACATACCTATAATCTGTAAAAGTGGATTAAATTCTGTATACTAAAATGCAAATATTTTGTGAAAAATAACGGAATTTAATTTTGTAAAAAGTGTTTAATCAATAACGGAATTGAAAAATCAAATAAAAGCAAAAAAAAAAGTTAACAGTCCTGATACATAAGTATTTAAACACATATAAATATATACGTACGTAAATTACCTTAATCTTGCTAGAATATTCTTTAAAAAGAACATTTAAAAAAGGGTATGTGATGAACGAAGATCATAATATCAAAAAAGTGAGTGAAAATAATAGAGAACCTTATATTACAAGAGCACGCACAGAACAATTAAGGAAGAACGTAAACGAAGAAACTCTCAGTTTAAAACAGCAAAAAGAATTAAACTCACCACGAAATTTTGACACAAAGGACAAAACAGAAAATTAAGGAGAAACTGATTACAACGATTTACATTTGAAAAGAACGAATGTTGAAAAAAAAAACACTGAAGTTAAAGACACATTACTAAACTTTGAGAGACAAAACAAAACAGTTGACAGTGATATTTTAAAAGTTACTAAAAGCGCTGAAGAATTACAAAGTGTAAACAAAAAAACTGAAAATAAAATGGAAAACCATCAACTAAGCGAACTTATTAGATTATTAACTTTAAAAGTGGCGAAAGAAGAAAGTGAGGAAAATAAAATTAATATTTCGGTAGAAAATTTTGCAAAAATTTTACCTGATTTCAACGGTAAAAATATGCCAGTGAACGAATGGTTTAACACATTCGAAAGCAATGCGTCAGCTTATGAACTTACAACGAAGCAAAAATACGTACAAGCGCGGAACAAAGTTTCTGGAACAGCGAAATTGTTCTTAGAAACCGTTGACATAAAGGACTACGAAAGCCTAAAGCTTCAATTAATAAACGAATTTAGTAAAACTTATAACTTTAATGAAGTACACAAAATGTTAATTAATAGAAGAAAACAAGAAAACGAATCTTTCCATGAATACACTTTGCAAATGCGCAAAATTGCAGCATTAGCCAATTTTAATGAAATATCAACTATTCGGTATATAGTAGACGGGTTGAAAGTAGAGTCGGCAATGAAATATCAGTTGTATAACACGTCTTCGTTTAAGGAACTCCGCGAAAAATATGAAATTTATGAACACATGTACGGTGATCGCGGTAATGAACACAAAAACGCTGTATCATACAAACAACACAGAAATGTACACGTAAAAAAAGATAGATGTTTCAATTGTGGTGCGCTGGAACATAAAAGATCGGAATGTAGATCCGCGCCAAAATGTTTTAAGTGTAACAAATTTGGCCACATTGCAACCGCTTGCACTTCAGGCCCATTTAACAAACAAGTTGAAAAAAATGTGAACGTTATAATAGACAAAAGTCGCTACAAAACAATGTGTTTGAAGAAAAGTTTTCGGACTGTGTTTTAAATTATAATAATTCAGTACTCTGCGGTTTTGGCAACAAAAACACAATATCACTTGGTAATTTCAATGGTTTATTAAAAGTCGACGGTATTGAAACGGAACAGAATTTTATAGTGGTTTCCAATGATTCAGTTAAATGTGATGCTATTTTAGGCTATGACTTTGTGAAAAAATTTAAATTTACGGCAGATGAAAACGGGTTTATATTCGAAAATAAAACTGGGAATGAAACCGCAGTTGAATTAAACGTGTATAACATAAATACAATAGAAATCGATGTAGACGAAAAACATAAATCTAAAGTTTAAAACTTTATTAACTCGTATACAACTGTTGAACCGCGTGAAAAATGTCCAATTACAATGACAATAACACCAAATAACGAAATGAAGCCTTTCCGGCACTCACCAACACGATTACCTATTCAACAAGAAGAGATAGTAAAAAACCAAATTACAGAATGGCTTCAGAAAGAAATCATCAGAGAGTTAATATCCGATATGGCCAGTAGGATAGTGTTAACGAAAAAAAAATGTGGCAGTTATCGCGTATGCGTCGATTATCGACAACTAAACAAAATGGTCTTGAAAACTTGTTTCCCGGTTCCCGTCATAGAAGATGTTTTATTGAAACTCCAAGACGCCAAATTTTTTATTGTCATGGATCTTGAAAATGGGTTTTTTCATGTTCCTATAGATGAAAATAGCAAAAAGTTCACTGCTTTCATTACCAAACAAGGTTTATACGAATTTAACAGAGCACCATTTGGATTTTGCAACTCACCAGCTTATTTTATTAGATATGTGAGCTGTATATTTCAAAAACTTATTAATGCAGGTACTATGGAGCTTTACATGGACGACATTATTATATATTCCAAGACTGTCGATGAATGTCTAGAAAAACTTAAGCTAGTTTTGGATACAGCAGCTAAATTCGGTTTAAGGTTTAAATGGTCAAAATGTTCGTTTTTGAAAAGCAAAATAGAATTTTTGGGACATAATATTGAAAATGGCAGTGTATCACCCAGCAAGGTAAAAACAAAAGCTGTTGAAAAATTTCCAGAACCAAGGAATGTAAAGGATGTACAATCTTTTCTTGGTCTAACTGGTTATTTCAGAAAGTTTGTACGTGAATATGCCATTATTGCAAGACCCTTAACGAATTTATTAAGGAAAGATACAAAGTTTAGAATAACAAGTAAGGAGTTGTCTGCAATTCAGCAATTGAAGTCAATCGTCACCAGTGAACCAGTTTTAAAAATTTACAATAGAAACGCAGAGACAGAGTTACACACGGACGCATCGAAAGAGGGTTTTGGTGCAACACTTTTCCAAATGTTTCAGGGAAAACTTCACCCAGTTTTTTATTGGAGCAAAGTAGCTTCACCACCAGAATGTAAACTTCACAGCTATATAATGGAAGTGAAAGCAGCATACCTTGCTTTTAAGAAGTTTCGTCATTATCTGCTGGGCGTCGAATTCAAATTAGTAACAGATTGTTCAACATTTTCCCAGACAGTGTCAAAAAAAGATATCCCCAGAGATGTTGCACAGTGGGTCATGTATCTTCAGGATTTTTCCTATACTGTTGAACATCGGCCAGGAAATAGGATGAAACATGTTGATTGTCTGAGTAGATATCCCGTTAATGTAATGTTTATTTCTTCAGAAGTCACAGCTCGTATTAGACGCATGCAACAAAAAGATGAACATATTAAAGCGATTTCATTAATACTTCAATCGCATGCCTATGAAAATTTTAAAGTTAAGGGTGGTTTGATCTATAAAACAGTAGATGGTAATGATTTACTCGTCGTTTCAAAAGCCATGGAAGTTGAAATTATAAGAAATATACACGAAAATGGTCATTTTTCCGTTGGAAAGACCATGTACGAAGTGCAACAACAGTTTTATATACCTCATGTGGAAAGAAAAGTTACACAAATTGTTCAAAATTGTATAAGGTGTATAATACACAATAAAAAGTTTGGTAAGAAGGAAGGTTTGCTACAATGCATTGATAAGGGAGAGTTGCCGTTACACACTCTACACATCGATCATTTGGGGCCAATGGATGCAACATGTAAACAATATAAATACATCTTGGCCATGGTCGATGGCATTTCGAAGTTTGTTTGGTTGTTCACCACAAAGACAACAAACGCAGATGAAGTTTTAAAGAACTTATCAATATGGTCAAACACGTTTGGAAATCCAAGTCGTATCATCACTGATAAAGGATCGGCTTTCACTTCACAGAATTTTAAAGAGTATTGTGAGCTTAATACAATTGAACACATTTTAACAACAACAGGCGTTCCAAGGGGCAATGGACAGATCGAGCGTGTAAATCGATGTATTTTGTCGGTTATCGCAAAGCTGTCACATGAAGACTCACCGAAATGGACAAGTGCAAAAATCATTGAACTCCGGCCTTCACAGTTCCACACAGTTTACACCGTTTGAAATCATGTTTGGTACCAAAATGAAGTCTACACCTGAAAGCAAAATACTTGAAATTCTTCAACAAGAACTTACGAATCAGTTTAATGAAAGTCGCCAGTTATTGCGTAATGATGCTAAGAAACAAATTCAGAAAGAGACTTACAAAAAACAGTATGATAAAAAGAGAAAAGACCATGTTGGATATGCAGAGGGCGATTTAGTTGCTATTAGAAGAACCCAGTTTACAGCGGGTAAGAAATTAGCCAATGAGTTCTTGGGTCCGTATAAAGTCGTGAAGGTAAAACGAAGTGGGCGCTATGATGTTACAAAAGTCGTAGAGTTTGAGGGTCCTAGCAACACGTCAACAAGTTGTGACTACATGAAGCCATGGAGAATTGCAGAAGATGAGGATATACGGTCATCAGAGTCCGATGACGATCAGAATGGCCGAATGTAAAGGCAATAAAGGGTTAACGTCAGTTGTTTGTTCACCACACATCTGAAATTATGTTAAGAAGTCAACACAAAGAAGTCAAAGTTAAAATAGCACAGTCGTAAAATATCAGTTGTAAAGTACAGTCGTAAGAAGTCGTGAAAGTCAAAAGTTTCGAAAGTCCGAATAATTAAATCTATCATTTTGCTAAAAACTTAAATCTACCATTTTGCTTAAAACTTAAAACTACCTTATAATATTAAATCCTTAATTGTTTTTTTTTTAAATAAATATTAACATGAACTTTAATTGAAAAAACAGTGTTTATTTATTTTGAGAACAAAAACTATCTACATGTATGAATGCAATGCTTTAGTTCTTGTTTATATATTAGTCTATCATGTAAGAGAATACTCCGCAAAAAACTGAAGGTGGGCCAAAATGTTGACTTAATCCCGCGGTATTCAAGAAAGTCCCGTCTTGACGTTATTCCACTAATCGACAGTTCCAGCAAATCAAAAGTGGCTAGAATTTAGGCGTTATTGACTTGCTCCTACTTTGTCGAAAGAAAAATAAAGTTACCCGTTAGAACTGTTATCCCAAACGCGTAAATTCAATTTTATACGCGGTATTCCCTAAGAAAGTCCCGTCCTGACGGTATTCCACCAATCGACAGTTCCAGCAAGTCAAAGGTGGCTAGAATTTAGGCGTTATTGACTCGCTCCTACTTTGTCGAAAGAAATATACAGTCAGGCATTAGAACTATTATCCTATACGCGTAAATTTAATTTTATACGCGCTAACCGGCTGCGCCAAAAATGTTGGAGTATTTCTTAGATAACAAACCAATATACAAACATCCTACCGGCTGCGCCAAAAATGTTAGAGTATTTCTTAGATAACAAACCAATATACAAACATCCTACCGGCTGCGCCAAAAATGTTGAAGAATCCTACCGGCTGCGCCAAAAATGTTGGTGTATCCTTTTTGGATACCAACTTGTTGAAGTGTGATTTATGCCTTTCTATATAGCAACCCTGGAGGGTCCCGTAGGATTCGCAGGGTTAGAAATAAAAGGCAAGGTTATTCAGTTATAATTACTAACAAACCTGGAGGGTCCCGTAGGATTCGCAGGCCGCTACTTTATTCACCTATAACCTAACTTCTACCTAGTGTCTCACGGTTCCTATTGAGCTGTGGGTTCGAACTACTATGGTCAGTTGTACTTCACAAATCATTCTTAATCTAAAACTTATTTACTATTTATACTATTCATTAACAATAAACTAAAATAAACTTGAAAACAACAATAATAATATAAGTAGTACAATAAACTTAAATAAACTTGCTGACCAATAATTAATAATATAAACAATAATAATATAAGTAGTACAATAAACTTAAATAAACTTGCTGACCAATAATAAATAATATAAACAATAATAATATAAGTAGTACAATAAACTTAAATAAACTTGCTGACCAATAATAAATAATATAAACAATAATAATATAAGTAGTACAATAAACTTGCTGACCAATAATATTAATATAATAAAGAAAACAATAATAATGTAATTAGTATAATAAACTTAAATAAACTTGCTGACTAATAATAATTAATTAATTATGCGAGGGTGACTCGCAACACAGAAAACCCACAATTAATACAATACATTTAAATTTGATAGTATTGACCTCAATAGCCTTAAAAATATGATGAAAAGTATGAATAATAAAAAAGACCAAAATTTCTTCACTGCTAATAGGTTTACAAAAAATTATGATATTATTGGATCACATTTGCACCGCCTTTTATTATCACCAGCGGACACATTTCTCGATTGTTTAAGAGTCATGTATTGTGCCTATTAAGAAAGTTAAAAATACAACTGGTCCACATGAAATACGACCGGTAAATATGATAATGACAATATATAAGCAAAATCTTGGAAAAAATAGTATACTCTCACTTGAGTAACTACTTTGAAAACAATAATTTATTGCATGCAACACAATCTAGTTGTAGACATAACCATAGTTGTGAATCTCTTTTAAATCTTGTAGTTGCTCAAGGGAAATCTAAAGAAGAAAATAGAAATTCTGTAGTGGCAGTTTTTCTGAACCTAAAAACAGGATTCGAAACGATAAACAGAGAAATATTACTGATGAAACTGGAAAAGTATGGCATAGAAGACAACGAATTAAAATGGATTTGGAGTTATCATGATAAAAGAACACAAAAACGAAATGCGGGGATTTTTTATCAGAAGCTTTTACCAAAAGTTTTAAAAGAAGCTAAAGTATGTACATATGTTTGCTGATGATGACCTTATTTACATAAGTGGCAAAAATGCAGATGAGTGTGTTTGTATTCTTAATTGTATTATTAATTAAAAGAAGTGGAAATGTATCAAAAAACGAATAAGCTAAAACTCAATACAAACAAAACAACAGCCATGATCATAAATTCAAGCACAACTGAAAATGTAAATATTGAGAACATAGTAATAGAAATGGTTCCAGAAGTTAAATATCTGGGAGTGGTGCACCCACCCTAATATAAATGTCAAATATTCACACACGCAGTCACTAACACAACATATAGTTACAATTAAAGGTTTAAATCAAATTACTCAAGTGCAATGCACTAGCAGTGCACATATGTTTGTTGTTGCTATACTTTACATGCATGCAATGACTAAATGGCCTTCAACGGGCATATACCTATCTTGTGTTGTTGTTCTTACTGCATGTTTCGATCGGTGCGTTTCAGGTGACACATTTATTTTGTGGGAAAACAATCCCAAAATAAATGCAATAAGAATTAGATCACATTACACTTTTCGCCCGAAAAATAATACTTATAATAATATTTATTATCCTATTCCTTTTCGGCTTAAGGTCGGTTTTTTTTATTGACTTCTCCCAATATTTCGATCAACTTCGTTGATCATCTTCAGGGGATCTATAACACAATTACAATCACCAATAAAAACATTAACACAAAATTACAACAAATTAAAATATTTACAATTACCATTTAAAAAATTTTTTTGTTTGTATATAATTAATATTATTAAAATAAATAACCACTAACACTACACTACTCACAACCTTCTCACAGTCGGTATATAAACGGCTGCAAATAATTAATTTTATAAATTAATTTTATTAATTAGGAAAATAACACACCAGCCCCATTATATGAAGGAAGGTCCCCAAAGGCTAACTCTAGAAGATAACAACAGTGTCATCAACAACTACTGCAACAACAACATCATGATCAGCAGCAACAACAACATAAACTACAGAGTAATATAAGCATAAGTATACTTTTTATTTTAAGTTTTAATAAATAGTTTGTAAAAGGAGTGCGCTTTATTTACGCACCCTTAGGGAACGGAGGCGACTTCGCCAAATTTTAAATTTAATAAATTGAGTTAATTGAGTTAATATATATTTTTAAATAAACTTATTATATGGATCCTTATAATGGAAATCTTTAACGAAAATTTAGATAAACAGCTCCGAAATTCGGGAAAGCTATTAGGAAAATTAGAAAAAGAAATATTTCAGTAGAACTATTGATTTTGACAAAGTTTCATGGAATGGACGAGCATATTAAATAGAGCAAGAATACTAAAGGAAGAATTTGATAAATCATACAAATGTTTGAACATAGATAGACCCACTAAACAGGAAACATTGCATAAACATTTTTCAATTCTCTTGGAAAATGTAGAAAAAATTAAAATCCTTTTTTAATATAAATTACAACAGGCTAACCGAAGCACACAAAGTAGCGGCTGAGGCTGTAGTGTACCACAATATGTGTACTGCACTGTAACACATAAACACACCAGACAACCACTTACCAAAGTACAACATGTGTCGACTCAAATGCATTCGATCTATGACAAATAAGTGACACACTTTTAGGTGTCATATTCATTTGAGTATTTTTATTTTATCATGCATTTGATTCGTCACATGAACCAATGAATCAATAATGCATGTAAGACAAATACGTATTAGTAATAATTTACAATAAGTTAGAAGGGCTAAGTAAAAAATGTAAATTAGATATAAAAAGGGCTACATGCCATTAATAAAATAAGATTTAATTTAGAAAACTCAAAACGACAACAACTGCCTTTGTTTAATATTTTAAAACTTCAAATTGGGCTGTTCATTAAATGCCTGTTTTCAAGCTGAATCCCCTAACAGCTGCTTAAATATTAATATATGGGCTATAGGTCACTTTCCTGTTCTACAATTTTGTCATAATTTACCCTGCCCCCACAACTTTACAGTCCCGTAACATTACATGGCGATCCTGATCTCGTAACATTACATGGCAATCCTGCCACAACATTACATGGCGATCCTGATCTCGTAACATTACATGGCAATCCTGCCATAACATTACAAGGCATTTTTTCTAGATATTAAATATAAAGTAATACAAATAGCTGACATTAACCGATAGAAATACAGAAAATTCTTTCACAATAAACTAACAATAAAGACCCAATAACGGCACAAATGCCAATTGACTTTCTAAATACAGCTGCAAAGCTCATTCCAGATTTCTGATAATTTGGGATCATTTCTTGACGCACTGAATTTACTCGATTCCCTAAAAGGCTCTAACGAAGCACTGGCAATAACCCTCATAAAAACGAAATTAAAGGGTAATTCCAAAAACCTCACTAATGACGATAACACAATAGTCCAGATAATAAACAAATTGAAACATCAGTAAAATGCGAGTCAGTAGAAGTACTAATTGCGAAAATATTAAACATTAAGCAGAACAAGAAAACTGCGAATAGTTATTGCGACGAAATTGCACAATTGACAAGATCCCTGGAAACCGCTTACATATCAGATGGATTGCCCAATGATATAGCAGGTAAATATTCTACGCCAGTTGCAGTAAAAGCACTTACGAAGAACTGCACCTTGGATAAGGTAAAACTTGTCATGGAAGCAGGACAATTTAATAGCATGAACGAAGCTATAGGCAAATTTATCAACAGTTGCACAGAAGCAATTCTATCCTATACTATAGGCGAGGACACAATACTTGGAATAATAATTTCCGAGGTAACCGTGTAACGGTGAAAGTCGTACCTCGTTTTCATCTACACCATTTTACTACTTCATTACTTAGTATTACTTTATTATTAATTTAAAATGAATTACTTCTATTATTATACTTATTGTTATTATTTTTACTCTTATTATTATTACACGATGTTCCGCAATAATCTCTTATCGACAGTACGGCTACAAGTGGTGGAAGTTCATCTTCTACCGGGGATTGGCTTGATCGTGCGAATGATGGTGTGCGGAATTTTATACTCCCTCAGTATTATTTAATACGGCCAAGAACTCCTCGCGATCGCTGCTACAAGGTGTAGTGCTTAGTTTACCGCCGCGGCCGCCTGTGCCGCTGTCGCCTATACCGCAGCCATATTATCGCTGTTCCCTGTGTCGCTAACGCCTGTGCCGCTGTCGTCGGTACCATTGCCGTCAGTGCCGTTGCCGCCTGTACCACTGCCGCCAGTACCACTACCAGGTCCTGCCGCCAGTGCCGTTGCCGCCTCTACCACTGCCACCTGTACCACTGCCGTCAGTACCACTACCAGGTCTACCTCTACCCTGCCGCCAGTACCACAGCCGCCAGTACCACTACCAGGTCCTGCCGCCAGTGCCATTGCCGCCTCTACCCCTGCCACCTATACCACTGCCGCCAGTACCACTACCAGGTCCTGCCGCCAGTGCCGTTGCCGCCTCTACCACTACCAAGTCCTGCCGCCAGTGCCGTTGCCCCCTCTACCACTGCCGCCTGTACCACTGCCGCCAGTACCACTACCAGGTCCTGCCGCCAGTGCCGTTGCCGCCTCCACCCCTGCCGCCCGTACCACTGCCGCCAGTACCACTACCAGGTCCTGCCGCTAGTGCCGTTGCCGCCTCTACCGCTGCCGCCTGTACCACTGCCGGCAGTACCACTACCAGGTCCTGCCGCCAGTGCCGTTGCCGCCTGTACCACTACCAGGTCCTGCCGCCAGTGCCGTTGCCGCATCTACCCCTGCCGCCTGTACGACTGCTGCTGGTACCACTACCAGGTCCTGCCGCCAGTGCCGTTGCCGCCTCTACCACTGCCGCCTGTACCACTGCCGCCAGTACCACTACTAGGTCCTGCCGCTAGTGGCGTTGCCGCCTCTACCCCTGCCGCCTGTACCACTGCCGCCAGTACCACTGCCAGGTCCTGCCGCCAGTGCCGTTGTCGCATCTACCACTGCCTCCTGTACCTCTGCCGCCAGTACCACTACCAGGTCCTGCCGCCAGTGCCGTTGCCGCCTCTACCACTGCCGCTAGTGCCACTGCCGCCAGTACCACTACCAGGTCCTGCCGCTGCCGCCTGTACCCCTGCCGCCTCAACCACTACCAGGTACTGACGCTTATACCGCTGCCTTTTCCACTGCCGCTTTTAACGTTGTCGCCTCTGCCACTACTGCCGCAGCCATCTGTACCGCTTCCGCCGGTGCCGCTGCCGCCTGTACAACTATTGATGTTCCTACCGCTTTCCATCGGCTCAACGAATTGACTCCCCGTTCTTCGGCTATGATTCGCGACCGTCCACTATCAAGCATCTACCTTGTAAGAGTTGAATAAATAAACTGGTGATAAGTTTTATAACGTTTATAAAGCACTGAGTGTCACTCCTTCCACAGACCAAGAAGGTAGGTAATGAGAGAAAAATAAACTTTCCAACGACCCTGGCCTCCGCTGTCGCTATCCCAGCAACCAGCGTAAACGTGTTGTTACAACCGGACAAGATTCCGTGGAAGAAACAACTTCCCAAGGAATAATGGAAACAACGGTAACATTAACAATAACTACAACAACCATACTAATAGTGATAGTAATAATTTCAACAATACCCAGAGACGAAACAACAATCGTAATTTCAGAACGCGAAATTATGTTCGGGCACCTGACTCATTTCAGTCGGAAAACTCAGAGCAACCCCTAGGATTAACCCAATAGAGAATAAAATATACAATCTCAATTTTAACTTATGTTATTTCATTTCAATTTAAATACACAACACTAATCACACAGCCACACTTCTAGTAGATACAGGCGCAGACATTTCTTTAATAAAAACAAAATTTACAAACATACACAAAGTAAATAAACATATAACAACTACACTTAGTGGAATAGGACAAGGCAAAATTAAATCCTTAGGAAAAATATATTTGGATTTACGTTTTCAAAAATGGCTAATAACACACGACTTCCAAACAGTCCAAGATGACTTTCCAATACCATTTGATGGAATCATTGGAATTGATTTCATCAAAAGGCATAACTGTATATTTAATTTTAGTGATAATAATGAAAACCTTGTCTTGCGACCAAACTCTTTAACACACACAATAAAAATACCACTAACAAATAATATTGAAGATATTATTCTACCATGTAGATCAGAAGTAATACGCCAATTAAAACTAAATAACTTAAATCACGACATATAAATTCCAAATCAAGAAATACAACCAGGTGTTCTAATTCCAAACATATAAAATCTAACAACGCCTTTATACGCATCTTGAACAGATATAACACAATAGTAACAATCAAAATTCACAATATAAAAACTGAAAACCTTTCTGATTACAACTTTATTAACAAGGAACCAAACAAAAATACACAACGATAGAAGAAGAAATATTGAAAAAAAATTTTCCAGAACAATTTAAAAGTAAACTCACGGAATTATGCACAGTAGTGATATTTTCGGGTTAGAATCTGAACCAATAACCAGTAATAATTTATATAAACAAAAGTTCAGATTAAACGATACACAACCTGTGTATATAAAGAACTATCGCGTGCCACACGCACATAAAGAAGAGATTGATAAACAAATTGAAAAATTAAAACAGGACAAGATTGTAGAACTTTCATATTCTGAATATAACAGTCCAGTCTTACTTGTTCTAAAGAAATCACTATCAAACTCGAAAGAAGAAAGATGGAGACTCGTGATCGATTATCGACAGATAAAGAAAAAACTTATAGCAGACAAATTTCTATTGCCCAGAATTGATGACATATTAGACCAACTTGGAAGAACCAAGTATTTTTCTTGCCTGGATTTAATGTCAGGTTTTCACCAAATTTCATTGGAAGATAATTCCAGAGACTACACGTCATTTTCAGTCAATAGTTGCTCATACAGATTCACCAGACTGCCGTATGGTCTAAAGGTAGCACCAAATTCTTTTCAAAGAATGATGACAATTGCTTTCAGTGGCCTAAAGCCAAACCAAGCTTTCTTATACACGGACGACATACGGATGTTCCGAAAAACACATGCTTTTGAATTTACAAGACATATTTGATTTATGTCACAAACATAATCTAAAACTTAACCCTGAAAAATTTTCCTTTTTCATGAAGGAAGTCACTTACCTAGGACATAAATGCACGGACAGTGGAATATTACCAGACGATTCCAAATATTCAATAATAGAAAATTACCGTACACCTACGGACGCTGACAATGCAAAAAGATTTGTAGCCTTTTGTAACTACTACAGAAAATTTATAGCAAACTTCTCAGAATATTCCAGACATTTAACAAGACTATCTAAGAAAGGAACCCTTTTTGAATGGACAAAAGACTGTGATAAAGCATTTAAATACCTAAAGAAAGCACTACTGAGTCCTACTTTACTTCAATACCCTGACTTTGATAAAGAATTCTGTATAACAACAGACGCAAGTAAACACGCTTGCGGTGCAGTACTTACACAGGAATACCAAGGCAAACATCTTCCAGTAGCATATGCTTCAAGAACATTCACACAGGGTGAAAGTAATAAATCAACAATAGAACAAGAACTAGCTGCAATACACTGGGCAATTACTTTTTTCGACCATACGTATACGGAAAACACTTTGTTGTCCGTACAGACCACAGACCACTATCCTACCTATTTTCAATGAAAAACCCGAGTTCCAAATTAACAAAAATGAGACTAGACTTAGAAGAATACAATTTTACTGTTGAATATCTTTGAGGAAAAGATAATTATGTAGCAGACGCATTATCCCGCAATAATATTGAAGAATTTAGGAATTTTAACAAGACTAATAACACACTATTGAACATGACTACAAGATCAATAACTGAAAGGGCACAACATATGGCAGATAATATTAAGAATGAAAAGTATCAAAAGGAAGAAAGTAATAAGCCCAATATATACATACCACTAAATAACGCTGACGTCAGGAAATATCATAAATTAAGAATATGCCCAAATAAATGCTATATAAAGCAAGGCAAATTGGTACTAACATACATTAATATTGATAATTTATTTACTAATGAGAAAATTGATTTAGAGCAATTTTTCTCTAGGCTAGAAAAAGTGGCCGGTAAATTGAATATAAAGAAATTGCAAGTGGCACCTAGTGAGAAGATTTTCGAATTTGTCTCAATAAATAATTTAAAGAAAAGGGCAATAAATATTTTAATAATTTAATAGTAGCGCTACTACATGAGGTGACCCACATAGAGAATGATACTAGAAAAGATACGAAGATTATAGAGGGAATAATGAAACAATACCATGATGACCCTGCAGAAGGTGGACATTCAGGTGTTTCTAGAACTCTCAATAAGATCAAAAGATATTATTATTGGAAAAACATCACTAAAGATGTAAACAAATATGTTAAATCATGCCAAACGTGTCAAAAACCGAAGATAACAAAACACTTGAAAGGTCCAATGATAATTACACCTACGCCGGCGCAAGCGTTTGATACAGTAATTATCGACACTATAGGTACTTTTCCCAGGTCCTACAGTGACAATGACTACGCAATCACTATTATATGTGATTTGACGAAATATCTAGTAACTATACCAATTAAGGACAAAAGTGCGAGGACAGTAGCCAGGGGAATTTTTGAACACTTTATACTTACCTATGGACCAATGAAGACGTTCATTTCGGACATGGGTACTGAAAACAAAAATTCAATACTTACAGAACTATGTGAACTATCATCATCAGACACTAGGTGCAATAAAAAGAAGTTACAGAACTTTTAACGAATACATTCCCTCTTACATTTCAGTCGACAAAACTGACTGGGACGAATGGATGAGATACTTCACATATTGCTTTAAGACTACTCCTTCTACAGCACACAATTATTGTCCTTATGAACTAGTATTTGGTAAAATCCCTAATGACTTTGCACAATTTAACAGTGGAAAAGATATTACACCACTTTATAATTTAGATGACTACGTTAAGGAATTAAGGTATAGATAAGAAATAGCGCTTAGTAGAGCTAAAATATTATTAGATAAAAATACACTTAAGCGGAAATTAGATTATGACAAATCCATAATAGACCATATCTTTAATATAGGAGACTTAGTTTTACTTAGAAATGAGACCGGGCACAAACTGGAGGTCCAATATAAAGGTCCATATAAAATCAAGAAAATGTAACCATAGAAGATAAGAAAACAAATAAAACACAAATAGTAAATAAGGCATACAATATGTAATTTTAAGCTAAGACCCCGGGGCATATTCATTTATAATTACAATTAATGCCGTACTGCGAAATACGAACATCCTTATCAACCATGGAAAATGCACCTATAAAATTATTACTCTTTATATAATAATGAAAAACCAGTATTAATTATTTTATTCTCTCTCTCTCTCTTTATTTGGTGACATATATTTTATTGTATACAATGTAATGTAAGAGTAAAGGGAAAGAGACTGAACATGACTGTTATTATTTTCTGTATTTAGTAATTTAAGTTGAATAATATGTTAAATGATAGTTGCTTTCTTTTTCTTACGGAGCTGTTGAGTGGAGCAGAACATAACCAGTGAAGAATCAATATAAGGAAAATTTAATTTGCTTTTGAAACAAATTGATAATAAAATTATTGTTACAACATATACATATAATACTTAAATAAATCGAACAACAAAATATTTCTAAAATTTCATAAAACATTGGTGCCGAAACCCGGGAACTTTTTTTATTCCCAATGATTACTGGAAGGAAAACCGGAGGTTATAACACATTTTAAGTAGAGTTTGGTAAGCGGATAAACTTGAATTTTGCTGTGAGTTTTAAAATCATTTCTTCTATATTTTTTCGTATTAACTTTATGTTAATGTTTGCTTTGCTAAATTAAAAGTGATTTTGAAATAATTATTCCCACTGAATCCTTTGTTTATAATAATTTGATATTTTAGAATACGATTTTCGGATGGGTTTTTTTCCGGTCCATCCAATCCAATAACTACAGAACGAATAACTTTTCATAACATAAATTTAGAAAATCTTTTAAGGTCTTTCTGGGAACAAGAAGAAGTTATTGCGGGAAGAGATTTGTCCAGTGAAAAGCAGGCATGCGAGAATTATTTCAAAGACACAACTAGCCGTGACTCATCCGGTCGTTATATTGTAAGTCTACCATTTAGATCTGTCTTGCAAACAGGCACTTTGCCTAAAATACACAATAACATGATCGGTGCTTTGAAACGATTTAGCCACCTTGAAATGTCATTTTCTAGAAATTTATTATTCTCGGAAAATTATAAGAATTTTATGCGTGAATATGAATCTTTAGGTCATATGTCTAAAATAGGAACATATCCTAGTAGTGTAGGGGTTAATTCCTATTTTTTGCCACATCACGGCGTTTTCAAGGAGAACAGCTCTACTACTAGACTAAGGGTAGTGTTTGATGGCAGTAGTCATATTGAGGTAAAAACATCCCTGAATGATAAACTTTGCGCGGGCCCTGCACTGCAGAACAATTTGCCTAGAATTTTGAACAAATGGAGATTGCATAAAATTGCGTTCAGCGCAGATATCGAGAAAATGTTTAGGTAGGTTAAAGTTAGTACTGAACACCGCAAATTTTAGCAAATTTTTTGGCGGTATAACTCACTTGATGAAATTTCTGTTTATCAACTAAATACGGTGACTTACGGAACAACATCCGCACCATTTCTTTCGATTCGTGCTTTGCACCAGCTTGCCTCGGACTATAAGCTTGATTTTCCGGAAGAGTCGGAAATATTAATTATTGAGGGAAATCCCTGAAGAGAACAGGGAAAAGTCAATGACCTTAAAATTTGATCGTGAGAATGTTATCAAGACCCTCGGAATTCAATGGAATACGACTAACGATTCATTTTCTTTTAATGTAAACATTGATGAGTCCCGTCCGATTTCAAAGAGGACGATTTTGTCCGACACTGCTCGATTATACGACCCATTGGGCTTGTTAACATCTAGTACTGTAATTGCTAAAACTTTATTTAAAAGCCTGTGGGAAAAAGGTCTTGATTGGGACCTAAAAATTCCTCATGAAATCGAGCAAAAATGGATTAAATATAGATCTACTCTATCTTGCTTTTCAAATCTTAAAATTCTGAGATGGATAAGTTTCGTTAATGGTTCCACGGTTGAACTTCGCCGTTTTTGTGATGCGTCGACAATAGCTTATGCCGCCGCTGTTTATGCTAGAATAAAAACTACGAATGAGTTTCATGTGTATACCTTTTACAATCAAAATCTAAAACATCACCAATTAAGACGGTTTCAATACCAAGGTTGGAGCTGTGTGCAGCAACGCTTTTAGTAAAATTAACCGCGAAGGGAAAGGAATCCTTTTCAAATGTGAAGATCGAAGGCATTTACTTCTGGAGTGACAGCTCCACTGTTTTAAGTTGGATCAGAAAACCACCATCGAATTGGGCAGTTTATGTAGCTAATAGAGTTGCTGAGATCCAACGCCTTAGTAATCCTTTACAATGGAAGTATGTTCCATCTGATCAAAATCCTGTCGATTGTGCATCTCGGGGAATTTACCCCTGTGAACTGATGGACTGCAAAACATGGTGGAACGGTCCACAATTTTTATATCAACCGCCAAATACTTGGCCAAATCAGCTCAAAACATTCGATACTTACCAGGAAAGAAAAAAATCATCTCAAATCGTTGTTGCAAAAACTGCACTCGCTGCTGATGCAAGGAAAGTTGAGCAAGAAGCAGTTGAATATCCAAATTTCCTATATGATTTCCTAAATTGAGAACATTGTTAAGAGTATTGTCTTTCTGCTACCGATTCATACATAATTCTACTGTTTGTCAAGAACGAGGTTTGAAGAATATCGGTGCTCATACGGTGGCCACAATAAATGACACCCTGAAGAGGCTGGTTAAAATTACTCAAGTCATCGATTTTCCACAGGAAGTTAGAAAACAGATAGTTAATGGTGATGTGAAACACAACTCCCTCTTAAGACTTATGCCAAACATTGATGATGATGATGATGATGTAATCCGCGTGGGTGGACGCTTACATAATTCTAACTTACCGTACGATGTTAAGCATCCTATTATCTTGTCTAAGTCTAACCCTCTTTCGAGACTCATAATAAGAGAAGCACATGAGAATACTTTACACGGCGGAATTACTTTGACAATGTCTTACGTAAATAGGAAATATTGGATAATATCAGGAAATCAATTGGCTAAGAAAATTATTGGTAGTTGTATTATTTGTTTTAAATATTCTGCTAAGTCTGCTGCTCAGATTATGGGAAATTTGCCGTCCGTGAGACTAAATGTCACCAGACCTTTTAAGCACAGCGGAGTGGATTATGCTGGGCCCATTCCAGTTAAAAATGCTACGTTGAGATCTGCTATTGTGACTAAAGGATATATCTGTTTGTACGCTTGCATGGTAGCCAAAGCTCTTCACTTGGAGCTAGTATCCGATATGACAACTGATTCGTTTTTAGCTGCCTTTCGCAGATTCGTCTCCCGCATATGTAATTGCACTGATATTTATTCCGACTGCGGTACGAACTTTGTAGGTGCATCAAAAGAACTGCAGGTCATTTTTAACCGAAATATAAAATCCATGCCCGAAGATTTACGAAATTCATTACTAACATTTGGCACGGAATGGCACTTTATTCCCCCTGCCTCACCAAACTTTGGTGGTTTATGGGAAACAGGAGTGAAATCGGTTAAACATCATTTGAGGCGAATTATGCATGACCGAATTCTTAGCATTGAAGAACTGTCAACGTTACTTTGTCAGATAGAAAGTTGCTTAAACTCGCGCCCGCTATGTGTGATATCTTCCGACCCGTCTGATTTAGACGCCCTAGCACCTGCACGTTTTTTAATAGGTGAACCTACCAATTGCATCCCAGACGAAAACCTACTTGATGTAAACATGAAGCGATTATCACGATGGAAAACCATCGAAAAACTCAAACAACATTTCTGGAAACGTTGGTATTTGGAATATCTTAATCGCATGCAATCTCGTCCCAAATGGTTAAAATCTAAACCAAATGCTAAAGTAGGTGACCTTGTTCTTATTTGTAATGATCGATGTGGGCCTGGACAGTGGTTGATGGGCCGCATTCACGAGGTACATCCTGGCCTTGACGGCAGAGTTCGGGTTATAGCTATTTATACTAAGAATAAGATTATTAAACGATCAATATCTAAAATTTGTTTTTTACCCACAGATGCATCTCCAAAATTATCTGCACCTCATACTGAATCGATTGAAGAAAGGGTGGAGCCTGATCCTGACGCTGTGAATCGAAGCATAGCGAAGTCCTAAGACTAAATCAAAATACTCCCAACTCTAGGCCGTCCTTTTATTCTTCTAACTGTGAATAAGAACTATTGTTCTTAGGGGGGAGTATGATGCGAAATCCTAACATCCTTATCAACCATAGAATATGCACCTATAAAATTATTACTCTATATATGATAATGAAAAACCAGTATTAATTATTTTATTCTCTTTCTCTTCAATTGTTGATATATATTTTATTGTATACAATGCAATGCAAGAGTAAAGGGAAAGAGACTGAACATAACTGTTATTATTTTCTGTATTTAGTAATTATAGTTGAATAATATGTTAAATGATAGTTGCTTTCTTTTTCTTACGGAGCTGTTGAGTGGAGCAGAACAAAACCAGTGCAGAATCAATATAAGGAAAATTTAATTTGCTTTTGAAACAAATTGATAATAAAATTATTGTTACAACATACACATATAATACTCAAATAAATCGAACAACAAAATATTTCTAAAATTTTATAAAACACATACGGCTGTATGCATAAAAAACGCTTACTTGAGCTTTAAAGTGCACGTTAGTTAACAAACACTTTAAGGCTAACAGACGTTTGTTAAAAAATGGTATTCATAAACAGTACTTTAGCTAATGTATGCTTTAGTAAAATTAGTATTTTGATTCTGGCAATGCCACTATTTTCAGTTGTCACGTTGTAGTTAACGATGTATAAAAATGAATATATTTATCCGGGTATTTTATTGTTTTCAGCAAAATCAACATATTTTTTTTTATTAATCTTTTTAATAAAAAGCAAAGAACCCAAAAAAGAACTTCCAAAGAATTTGTTCATATTAAAAAGATAATTATTCGGATAACGAGCTTTGTTTTGATTATATGTACATCAATAAAACTTTTGTTTAAAATAATTAATTATAATTATATTTTTGTAAAATATAAAATAATGATGTAAAATGTTTTATATTGAATGGCGTGTTATATTTTAGTTTTTAATATTATTTGTATACTACAATTTGTTTTTAATAAACATTTTTAAACATTTTTCGAATAACAGAGTAAAACTGTCAATTGAGCCGTTTACATTGAAAGTGGCATAAGTCACAACTAAACAGTTTTTTTTTTATTTTTAATAAATTTGAAATTAATAAGTTGAGAAGTATTGAGATTTGTTTGAGAGGAGTATTGATAATTAACGGTATAACAAAAATATTATACCGTTAATTATCACTATATTATAGTTATATCTAATATACTACACATAATTAGCATTATTTTTATTATTCTCAGGAAGTTGCTTCGTGTTGTATAAAATATCTAAGAATGCCACAACTCAAAAGCATATTATTGAACATAGACTTATGTGAAGGACAAAATAGTAATAGTAGCCCCCTGTCGAAAAAATCCTTCATAGTGCACAACATGGAGGAAAAAGATTTTATTTCAACACAATCATTAGAAAAATCCGTTTCAGAAAGAAAACTAAATACAGACTAGTTGAAATGGCTAAAAATTAAAATGTTATATAAACTAATTTAAAATAAAAAAGCTGACAATAACAAAGTAACTTATGCCACTTTTAAAATAAACGGTTCAGTTTATTGTAAACACAATTTGTTTTGTTTTTGAACTTTCAATTTATTGTAGGTTTAACGTAGGTTTTTCCTACTTTAAAGTTAACAAAGGTATGTTAAGGTAAAAACGTTTTTTAAATACAACTTTAGGAAATTGTGCTTAACAACGGCAGTTAAACCTACTTTAAGCTTTTATGCATACGGCTGATAGTATATACTATAATTATAATTATTATAACTATATTTAAAAAATTAAGAATAAAACATATGTACACTAAACTTAATTTCATAACTTTAATACATAATACAATGTAAAAGAATGTCCATAAAGCTACCGTTATATGAACATTCTTGCGAAAAGTGGAGATGTAGTGGAACCACCCTAATATAAATGTCAAATATTCACACACGCAGTCATTAACACAACATATAGTTACAATTAAAGGTTTAAATCAAATTACTCAAGTGCAATGCACTAGCAGTGCACATATGTTTGTTGTTGCTATACTTTACATGCATGCAATGACTAAATGGCCTTCAACGGGCATATACCTAACTTGTGTTGTTGTCGTTCTTACTGCATGTGTCAATCGGTGCGTTTCAGGTGACACACTTATTTTGTGGGAAAACAATCCCAAAATAAATGCAATAAGAATTAGATCACATTACACTTTTAGCCCGAATAATAATACTTCTAATAATATTTGTACATAATTAATATTAATAAATTAAATAACCACTAATACTAGACTACTCACAACCTTCTCACGGTCGGTATATAAACGGCTGCAATTGAGAAGGAAAATTAATTATAATTATTTTCTCCAAGCTCCTAGTTGAGCTTATTAACTTTAACTGCTCCTAGCTGAGCACAAAAATAACAATAATAAATGAATAAAAGGAAAACAGTTTTAATTTAATAAAACTACAAGACTTTTAATTAAATAAAGCATTTGAAATATATTAAAGTGCCAAAAAAATTCGGAACATATTACAGTCGTTCTTGATAAAAATGCAAAAAAAAACATGAATTAATGTACATAAGAATTGTAGTCCATCTTTGGATGGATATTTTAGAAAGCCGAGGCACTTGAAAGCTTCTTCAAAAACCTGTGTTTAGTCCATTGAACATCACAATGAATTTTCATGCCAAAAGCATACAGAGCTTCCGATTCCGCACCAGCACCATTTCCGAACAGAGATTTATACGTAAGCATGCAACATTGCGCCTTACGGGCATTAAAAAAAACTCTATTCGCAGGACCCCATTTGGAGATTTTTATGAGATCGTGATTGAGCGTATCATTTATATTCCGTCTCACCTCCAACTGGTTCGGTCTATTACTAAATGAATACGAATGACAAATAGTTATGTCATCTGCGAAAGAGAAAATAGGGTTGAAAGTTTGACAAAGAAGATCATTTAGAAATAAAGTAGGAGAAAGAACTGATCCTTGCGGTACCCCTGAATTCGTCGGATGAAATTCCCTCTATAACATTTCGTATAGTGCGATTCCTGAAAAAACTCCGTAAAATCATCACCGGCAACTAAAGCAACTAGTTTTGACAGAAGTGCATTATGCCACACTCTACCAAACGCCTTGTTAATATCTAGAGCCATCACCTTTCTTTCTCCGAAACGATGTACGGAGTTGCACTATTTTTCTGACATAAAAGCCAGCAAATCACCCGTAGAGCGCCCCTACAGAAACCATGCTGTCGCTAAGTAAGCCGTTAGACCCCAGCTACCTCACAAGATGAAAATTAATCATAGTTTCCGTAAAAAGTTCAGAACAAATTGCAATTGGGCGGTAATTTTCATGGCTCTTAGCCTCACCCTTTTTAAGGATGGCTTTACATAAGCAACCTTCCAAGAGCACTGTTTCTAGACCATTGCTGGTATCCCATTCAGCACAGGTGACTCGTTGACGTTGAGATCTGCTAAACCCTTTTTAACCGCTCGAGCTCGAAAGAATATCTCGGTATAGTAACGGGAACTCTGTCAAGCTTAGGGGGTTTTGGCTACTTTCCGCCAAATAAGAATCATTTGCAAATATACAAGCAAAAAGGTTAGCTTTATCAACCGGGTTAGTTAATATTTAATTATTCTTTAAAAGCGACGGAATTGAAGAACTAGCGTTATCCTTTACTCTTTTAACAAATGACCAAAAGTTCTTGCTATCTTCATGAGTAGCAAGAACCTTAGTACGAAGACGCACCTCATATAGACTTTTCGCGCCTTCGTACATTGGCACATGAAGATCTTGATAAAATAAAAGTTTTCCTGCCAAACAAAATCATGTTTACAACTATTTCCGCCATGGCATCGACATTATTGTCCAAGAAACATAATTTCCAATTAAATTGCGTAAAACATTCGTTAAGCTCAGCCCAACGAGCCTTCCCATAAAAATATTGTAAACGTTTGGTAGCTGGTTTCGAAACGTTGTGAAGCTCCGAATATGATCGGAGTTGCCGAGTGTGTTGGCGCATTTACTAATTGCGAAAGGTGATTGTGTGTAGCAGCCTTCTGTAGTTGTAATTTTAACTTCCTAATTATTTTCTTCCTATTTCGGCGCTTCGGCACCAGTACTCTAACTCGCCAACATATATATATATATATCTTATATCTTAATATATATAAAAATCAAAAACACGTTTGGTCGGTAGGGGTAAACTCTTCAATGCCCCAACAGATTTTCGACTTCCAGCCCACAAAATATTTGTAAATGGCCGGCGAAGGTTTGTATATATATGTATTATACCCCGCTAAATGCTACACCCCTTCCAGAAATAGTGATTTTATTTAATTAAGTTAATTGCCTAATAATAAGTTAAGATCCTCCTATTCACTTCTCATTTTTCCACGGCACCTGCAACTAAATGCTACCGAAAAGATAAAAGTTAAGACCCTCCTATTCACTTCTCATTTTTCCACGGCACCTGCAACTCGACAAAACCAATTAGAAATCAACCAATGGGATTAAAGCTAAAACAAATATACATTCAACTAAATGCTACAGGGAAGATATAAAAGACGAGGATCCCTTGCTGTGTCATTCTTTCCTGGTCCTCACATCAGAGGCTACACATCAAAAGTGGAAGTGAAAGTGAAATTTGAAGCGAAAGTGAGAGAAGATAATATTGTGTTAACTTATCGAGCCCTATTTGCGATTATATCGTAAGCGCCAAAAACCAAAAAATGTTTTGCTCAGGAATACGTACATACGTCTAAATTGTTTTCGCTGTAAAATCATAACGGTTCCTTTAACAGCTATGATATTTTCTGAGATGATGCGGATGACCGAGAACTTTCGATTTTTCTCAAAAATCAACATTCATGGCACTTACGACATAATCGCAAATAGGGCTCGATAAGTTAACACATCTTAATATAAAAGACCCTCATATTCACTTCTCATTTTTCCAAGGCACCTGCAACTCTACAATACAGAGAAGATTAAATATTAGTTTCAAACTAAGACGAGGATCCATTACTGTGACATTCATTCCTGGTCCTCACATCAGAGGCTACACATCAAAAGTGGAAGTGAAAGTGAGATCAGATAAGATTAAAGATTAAATATTAGTTTCAATGCAATTAAATTATTTACAGAATGCCAAGGGCAAGGGCTAATATTGGTCGTCGCACACGAATAGCACGATTTTCTCAGGCAAGAAGAGAACAAAGAACAGAGGATCAGCGCCTGCAAGACAGCGAAAACTCTAGAGCTCATAGGGCACAATTTTTCCAAAATGAAACTCCGCAGCATCGTAGTGAACGTTTACATGCAGCTGCATTAAGACAGAGAGAGTTGCGCCAACGAGCAACTGATGCAAACAGAGAATCAGAACGACAGCGTGATCGGAGAAATCGTCAATTAATGCGATCAAGTTTTAATCGTGTGGCATTTGAATATGATTCAGAAATAGACTACTCATCGCACACCAAAGTAGTTATTGGTGATATGGACAGAATGTGCCAATATTGCAATGCATTAAAATTTCATAACGAAACAGATGGCATGTGCTGCGCGTCTGGAAAAGTTGTATTGCCTGCACTCAATCCACCACCTGAGCCATTAAAATCACTGATATCTGGTGTTTCAACCCAGTCTAAATCATTCTTAAGCAAAATAAGAAAATTCAATTCCTGTTTCCAAATGACATCGTTCGGAGCTACTGTAAGGGTAAACACAGGTTTCGAGTCAACTTTCAAAATTCAAGGGCAAGTCTATAATCGAGTCGGATCTATGCTGCCAATGCCCAATGCTGACCCAAAATTCTTGCAGATTTTTTTTATGGGCGAAGAAGAAGAACAAGTGCGTATTAGATGTCATTACAATCACATTGCAGCGGCCAATGACCGAGAAATTGTTGCATTATTACAAAAAATTTTTCATGAGAATAACTTATTAGTAAGACTATTCAAAGAAGTATCGCCAAGATTAGCTAATGATAATTATATGGTAGTCATAAGATCAGATAAAGCACCCGCCGACCAACATTCCAGACGATTTAATACACCGACCATCAATGACGTTGCCATCGTTATGGTTGGAGAGCAATTTCAACAGAGAGACATAAAAATTATGCGCCGGGACAACACTGTACAAACAATTTACGATAGCCATCGCTCATACGACGCATTACAATACCCCATAATCTTCTGGGAAGGAGAAGATGGCTATCAAATTAACATCAAGCAATGCGATCCAACGACCAGACAAGAAACAAATAAAAATGTGAGTGCCATGAACTATTACGCCTATCGCCTAATGATGAGACACAATGAAGATAATCACATTTTAAAATGCAGACAACTGTTTCATCAATATGTTGTTGATATGTATGTCAAAATCGAAAGTGAACGTCTTCGATATATCCGTTTTAATCAGGCAAAATTGCGCGCCGAAGAATACATACATTTACGCGACGCTATAAATAACAACATACATAGTAATTTAGAATTCAACAACATTGGTCAGGCATATATATTACCATCATCGTATACAGGCAGCCCAAGACATATGCAGGAATACATTCAAGATGCAATGACTTTCGTACGAGCTTATGGACGGCCAGAATTGTTTATTACATTCACTTGCAATCCGAAATGGGAAGAAATAAAAAAATTATTGTTACCAAGGCAATCAGCGCTACATCGTCATGATATAACAGCGCGTATATTCAGACAAAAATGTAAATCATTAATTGATTTCATAGCAAAACACCATGTATTTGGTGAAACACGTTGCTGGATGTACTCTGTGGAGTGGCAAAAACGTGGATTACCACAGGCCCATATTTTGATCTGGTTAGTCGAAAAAATAAGAACGGAACAAATCGACAATATAATATCAGCAGAAATACCAGATCATAACACCGACCCTGAGTTATTCGAAATAGTGAAATCGAATATTATTCACGGTCCATGCGGTGATTTAAATCCGTCATCACCCTGCATGGATAATGGAAAATGCACGAAACACTTCCCAAAAGACTTCCTGCTTGATACCATAACTGCAGTTGATGGATATCCGTTATATCGTCGTAGACCAAAAGACAATGGTGGTAATACATTTATGTTGGAGAGAACTGATTGTGAAATTGAAGTAGACAATAGATGGGATGTGCCATATTCACCTTTGTTGTCAAAAACATATACGGCCCACATAAATGTAGAATTTTGCAGTTCTGTGAAATCCATCAAATACATATGCAAATATGTGAACAAAGGCAGTGACATGGCCGTATTTGAAGTCCAGAACTTGCAAAATCAATACGACGAAATATCAAGGTATCAGATGGGACGGTATATAAGCTCAAATGAGGCAGTTTGGCGAATTCTCAGCTTTCCCATCCATGAACGAGACCCAGCTGTCATTCATTTAGCCATCCATCTGGAAAATGGCCAACGCGTTTACTTCAACGCCCAAAACGCTATAGAAAGAGCACTAACAGCGCCAAAAACAACTTTAACACAATATTTTGAGCTTTGCAAGCAAAATAATATTTTTGGCCAGTTTGCGCAAACTTTGCTCTATTCTGAAGTGCCATCCTATTTTACATGGAATAAGCTATCAAAGGAATGGAAACCACGGAAAAGAGGTTCCCCCGTAGACGGTTATCAAAGAATCTTCAAAGCGAATTCTTTAGGTAGACTATACACAGTGCACCCACGACAACGGGAATGCTTTTATTTGCGACTGCTGTTACTCACCGTACGAGGGTCAACGTCGTTTGAACATTTAAGAACAGTCAATGGGCAATTGTGCGCAACAAACCACGACGCTTGCTTAAAACTAAAATTGCTTGAAGATGATAACCATTGGGATACGACTGTAGCAGAAGCAGCGCTTGGATGTTCCGCAAATCAAATCCGGCAATTATTCGCAATTTTGTTGACGACATGCTTCCCATCAAACCCAATTGGATTATGGCAAAAATATAAAGATTCAATGAGTGAAGATATTCTACATGAACAACGTAGAAGATACCAAGATACCACTCTTGAAGTTACAGAAGAAATTTATAACCAAGCGCTAATTCTAATAGAAGATACGTGCATGCTGATTGCAAGTGAATCATTGGCGCAATTAAAAATGATCTCACCAAATTAACCGGCACTCGACCTTGCCAATAATGAAATAACGCGTGAACAAAATTATGATCCAGCTGATTTGTTGCAATTTGTTTTGTCAAATGAAGAAAAATTGACAAACGAACAAAAAATAATATATGAGAGGATAATGCTAACGATTGCGGCAAAACAAGGAGGCTTTTTATTTTTAGATGCACCTGGTGGAACAGGAAAAACCTTCTTAATATCCCTCATTCTTGCTAAAATACGATCGCAAGGCAACATCGCATTGGCGATCGCTTCCTCCGGAATTGCGGCTACTCTATTAGAAGGAGGAAGAACGGCGCATTCAGCACTAAAATTGCCACTAAACATACAGCACATTGAAAATGCAGTCTGCAATGTGAAAAAGCAATCAGGAATGGCAAAAGTGCTCAAAAAATGCAAGATAATTATTTGGGATGAGTGTACAATGGCGCACAAACACTCATTAGAGGCCTTAAACAGAACACTGAAAGACCTCAATGACAATGATATACTGTTCGGTGGAGCATTAGTACTGTTGTCAGGAGATTTCAGGCAAACATTACCTGTTATCCCACGTTCGACTTATGCGGACGAAATAGATGCATGTCTCAAATCATCACCTTTATGGCGGAGCGTTCATACACTGAAGCTCACCATAAACATGCGTGTCAGACTAACCGATGATCCACCCGCAGAAATGTTTTCCCAACAACTGTTAGACATTGGAAACGGAAACTTGGCCCCCGATCGCAATACACAATTTGTAAGTTTTCCAGAAAATTTCTGCAACATTGTCGAGTCAAAAATCGAATTGATCGAGCGAGTATTCCCTAATATCGCAACAAATCATAAAAACCATAAATGGCTCGGTGAAAGAGCAATTCTAGCAGCGCGGAATGTTGATGTAGATGAAATGAATTACAGGATCCAAGATAAATTGCCTGGAGAATCTATCACATTCCGTTCAATAGATACAATGGTGGAAGAAAACGAATGCGTCAACTATCCAACAGAATTTTTAAATTCATTGGATATTCCCGGTCTTCCTCCACATAAGCTACAATTACAAATTGGATCGACCATAATATTGCTGCGAAATTTGAATGCGCCAAGACTATGCAATGGGACGAGATTGGCAATAAAGAAAATAATGGGAAATGTAATTGAAGGAACAATCATTAGTGGAAGATATAAAGGCGAAGAAGTATTAATACCAAGAATACCAATGATACCCACTGATTTACCCTTCAAATTCAAAAGGCTACAATTCCCTACACGTCTTGCCTTTGCAATGACGATAAATAAAGCCCAAGGACAAACAATGTCCGTCTGCGGTATCAATCTCGAAAATCCATGCTTTTCACATGGTCAATTGTACGTCGCATGTTCACGAGTTGGCAATCCATCAAATTTATATATTCATGCACCCGATGGCAAAACAAGAAATATTGTACATGAATTAGCATTAAGATAAAAATTAAGTATCCAAATAGTTTACATACTTTAAAAATTAAAAAAAAAAATGAGCAAAAACAAATTATTAAGTAGTAAGAAAAAAAAAAGAAATTAAGAATAAATACAAAAAAAAATATTAAAATTACAAAAAAAAATTAAAAATTTTTGACTTAAGAAAATACAAAACTAAATAAAAACAAAAACAATGTACAGATTTAGGTTCCAGAAAATCCAAGTGCATATCTAAGTGTTCAAAACAAAAAAACATGTTCATAAAACAATTCATCTATTTAAATATTTTTGAACAAATTCTTTAGAGATTCATTTTTATATTCTCAAAATATTGATAAGTATTCAATAAAAGTCAGGACGAAGTCGGCCGGGTCCTGTTAACAACAAATTTCGGTTAGTATCCTCAATAGTCCAAATTACTTCAATCTAAAAAACTCTTTTGGGCAAAACGACGTTTGCCGGGTCGGCTAGTATACTATATGTTAAGGCTTAATATTAGTTTTATTTTGTTAGGGCTTAATATTAATTTATTGATATATATATATATATATATATAAATAGTAAATATAATATTTTTTAGTAATTAATTTTAAACACTAATAAAAAATTGTTTAAAAAACTTTATTTTTTATTATATTTTCGATATTTCGCCACACCGTTGGTTGGCATCATCAGGAAAAACAAAAATAATGAACAAACAAATTGAAAAAAAAAATTTTGTTTTGTTTGTTCATAATTTTTGTTTTTCCTGATGATGCCAACCAACGGTGTGGCGAAATATCGAAGATATAATAAAAAATTAAGTTTTTTAAAAAAAATTTTATTAAATAAGACCTAGTGCTTAAAATTAATTACTAAAAAATATAAAAAAAGGTCAAAAAATTATAACTATTATAATAAATATAATAAATAAATTAAGCCCTAACAAAATAAAACTTGCAATATTTAAATCATATAACTTAAGTGAAGCAGTATTTGGCTAAAATAGTAAACAACATAGCATTTTTTGGTAACGCCACAAAAAAAATAGAAACAAGGTGAGCACCCAAAAAAATGCGAAGTATCTCCATGATATGCCCAAAACTCGCTTCGCCTCATAATGTTTTTCTGCATTGCCGCCTTTCCCCCCAGCGGTAGTATTTTCTACTCTTATGTTACGACCACTAACACCAACTTTGCTTAATAAAGAACCACTTGTTTTTTCTTTTCTCCTCTGAGGTTTTACTCCTATTCTTCTATTTTCACTCTTTCGTTCGTTTTTGTCACATATTTCCACACATAAAACATATCTATTATATTCAGTTCTATTTCACTTATTCCCGTTTTGTCATCATTAAATTTTTTATTATTTAACTTATTATTTACTTAACTTATATATTTAAACACAACATATACATGATGACGATAAAGCATAAAAACGTGCGGACCAGACGGAAGACAGAACACTACTGAACAACATATCAAAACATGGGTGTAGAGCAAATGCTATTTAAAAAAGATTAGGAAAAGGGATTAAAATTGGTTTTCAACATACTTTTAAGATTTTCTACACTACAGTTATTTTAAAACTACGCAAAAAATATTCTTGCAATTAAAGGGTTATACAAACAAAAATTGTAATGTTAATACGTGCATAGCACATAGTGTAAGAAATACAAGACAATCATTTAAAATCTTTCAAGTGAGATGTCAGCTTGAATTAACAGAGCAATAGCGTTTTCTGGGCCTTTTGCTTACAATCAATTGCCTACTTAACCGCACAATGTAAGAACTATGTCAATATTCAAAAATCGTATAAAAGAATACCTGTTACAAAAAGTCAGAAGTAATTCGAAATGAATTACTGAATTAATGAAAAAGAATTATTTATAACAGTTTTTATTTGTATCTTATTTTAAATCGTTTTGCTATATAGTGCTATAAATTATGTGAAATTTCTGTTTATTTTGTTGCGTACTTACATTTATTTTGCCACACAAAATAAATGTATGCCATACTTCACACAAAAAAAAAAATGGAGCCCGAGGCAAGTCAGCGTCGCTTCCTGCATCTTAAAAATTTATAAATTTTTGAATAAGATATGTTATTATTTAGCTATTATTTAACATTACATTTTTTCAGGGGAATATAACAGAATTATAATTTTTTGCCAACGATTTTATTTAATTTCCTAATTATTTTCTTCCTATTTCGGCGCTTCGGCACCGGTACTCTAACTCGACAGCATTGCTGGTCTATCCGTTTACAAGTTTGGAAATACGATGGACGGATATATATATATATATATATATATATATATATATATATATATATATATATATATAATTAAAAAAATTTTACCAAAAAAAAAAGTTGCCGCTGAAAGCTGTTCTCCTAATACACAACGCTCCATCTCATCCATCTGAGGATGAACTTAAAACTGAGGATGGCTGTATTTTTGCAATGTTTATACCAGAGTAGCGAAGTGTTCACTCACTGTTCATACATGTATGAATATATACATTTCATTTTTTAGCCGCTTCTTCTCATACATGTGTGAGAGACTGAAAAATATTTTGCGTTTTCTCATTTATGAATGCGACGATTTATTTTTTTCTTTCTATTCATAAGTGAAAAAATGAGAAACACACAAGTATTCATTTTTGAATATGTACATTTTTGATAATTTTTCATAAATGAAAAGATCGTAAAAATATGTGCGTTAAGCATTCGCGTATATAAACGCACATATTTGATAATGCCCAATTGTCGGCGTATGTAGAAAAATAAATGTTTTTTTTTTATTTCTTTTAGAATATATTGCAATATTGTATTTTGTGTTAATATGTACCCATGTGTTTTTACTACATTTTACGGTAAACTGCGATCGTAAGTAGAAAATTTTTTCACGTTCACTTATGAGAAATTTTATAAAATTTCAACGTTCATAAATGAACATGTACATTTATGAAAAAGAACATTAATGAGAAGTAGCTGATTTATCATTTATCACATATGAATAAGACAAATAATTCTTCTTGTGCGCATTCATGTATGAACATAAGCAGAACATTTTTTCTTGTTCGTTTATGCGCGTGAAAAATAAATATAAAATTTTAGATTTCTCATTTATGAAAAATATCATGAATGTTAATTTTTGAATGTTCATAAATGAAAAATTCTGAACCCTGGTTTATACCATCAAATCTGACCTACATACATACATACAGCCTATTGATCAAAACGGCATCAGGATTACAAACCCCTATTATAGATAGGCAGCCATAACAATTTTAGAATCCGCATGTATTCTTCATGGATGGCAATGTATTAAAAAATGTTGGATAAACGTTTTAAATATGATCGGAAATCGAAACGATCCTGAAGATGAAATACCTTAAAGTGTTGTTAGAAACACCCTGATGATGAACTTAGTTGATTTAGAAGAAAGTGCAGCTAATGTTTTAAATTCTTTGATACCTGAGGTTTGTATTTCGGATAATGTGTTTTTAAAATAAAGTAAAGTTTTGACTTTACTATAGGTTGAATTTACGGCTTTGAACATTCAAGAATGGAAGGAGGTCACTGCAGAGCGTAACGAGAGTGAAGAGTAATTTTTAATAAGGCATTGGAATGGGCCGAAAGTGAAATGGTTGATCAATGAGATTTGAACGTTTTGAGGCAGTTAAGAGAGCAAGCAGTTTTAAAAATGGTTGCACAAAAGAAACAGCAAAGAAAAATAACAGATTTTTTCACATCAAATTGTTTGTTTTTTTTTCGAAAGTACATAATATGTTTATATGTAAAAGGTAACACATAAAAATTTCTACATACATAATAAATTGTTATTTCTTGGGGAAAAGGGAAAGTTAAATGTCATTCGTAAATATGAACAATCTTGCAAAAGTGAACTGGCTTGGTTTTATTTACTTCATATTATCGCGAGAGCATGGTTAAATATTATTTATTTATTTATTTATTTAGTTATTTCATCTACGGAATTAAATTCCTACAGATTACTTAACAATTTAATTATAATACTTAAATAGAAAAAGTTTAAATATATTGTAACTAACATTAAAATTCAAATGTGGGGTAAAACTGTTACATAGATGTAAGCACCTTGCAATAGGCTCATTTTTCGCATAGTTTGTTCTAAAAGTGTTTTCTTCGAACATACGATTTAATCTTAAGTCTCTTGGAGGGCAATATAGGGTAAAATAATTTCTAATTTCAGGGCAATCAATATTTTCAGATAAAAGGTTATAGGCAAATAACAGAGAAGAGCAAGACCTGCGATCTTCTAAAGATTGAATACCTAACAGTTTTCTTCTCACCTCATAAGGTGGTACTTCATATGGCCAAGACAACTTTAAAGCAGCTTTAGTAAAAATTTTCTGAATCCGTTCAATACGTTTGATTTGACCTAAATGGTATGGGTTCCAAATAATAGAACAATACTCCAATAAACTCCGAACCAAAGAGACATATAAAGATTTAAGTGTGTAAGCATCCCTGAAATCTTTAGAATTCCTTCTAATGAAACCAAGCATACAATACGACTTAGAAGCTATATAGTCAATATGGTCTGAGAAAGTTAATTTAACGTCGAAAATGACGCCCAAATCCTTAACTTTAACTTCACGCTTAAGCGGGAGGTCACCAACAGAATAATCGTAGATTATCGGGTTCATTATGTAATGATATGAAACTATACAACATTTTGAAACATTAATATGAATACCATTTTCCAAACACCAGTTAGACAAATTTTTCAGATCAGCTTGTAAGTATATGCAGTCATTGATATTGCAAATAGAAGAATATAATTTCAAATCATCGGCAAACAACAGACACTTTGAATATTTAAAAGTCAAAGGTAAATCGTTAATAAAAATTATAAAAAGCAAAGGTCCAACATGCGTTCCCTGAGGAATGCCAGAATATGCATCAATTAATACTGAAGAGGAAGTATTATCTATATTAACTTTGAGCTTTCTGCCAGACAAAAAGCTCAAGGAAAATTTTAATAAATTATCTGAGAGGCCGAATGCACAAAGTTTACGTAGTAAAAGATCGTGGTTCACTGTGTCAAAAGCCTTAGCAAAATCAGTATATATAACATCACATTGAGACTTGTGCTCCATTGCAGTAACAATATCGCGAGTTACTAACATTAAATTTGTTAATGAGGATCTATTCGGCATAAAACCATGTTGTCGATGTGAAATGAAATTTCTGACGAGGACGAAAAGTTTATTCTTGCAAATGGGCTTTGAAGGACAATGGGTCTATAATTAGTAACTAGGCTTTGATCACCAGATTTAAAAATTGGAACAATACAGCAAAGCTTCCAATGATCCAAAAATTTTCCCTGTTTTATACATAAGTTAAAAAGCCTAGCAATGGCGCCAGCAATATTAGATGAACATGTTTTGAAAAATATTGAAGGGAACGTACCCGCAGAAATTTTGGAACTCGTATCATTCTTTAAGTTATTTATGGCTTCAATTACATCATCAATACCAATATCAAAGTTAATAATATTGTTGTCGTTAATAAGCATATGAAAAGTGGAATCAGTTAAAACAGGTTTGATAAACGTGTTTTGAAAATAGTTACAAAATAGATCACACGTACTCAGAATACTATCAGATTGCATTCCATTATAAAACATACGTTTAGGAATACCGTTATTGTTCCTCTTACTTAAGCAAAGACTACAATTAAATACTATAGCTTTCATTCGGAAGCTAAAGATAGGTGAAGCACCAGAATATTTATTAGAGCAGATGAGATATGTAGATGTTCAGCCATATTATCTAAGGAATGTATTGATTTTAGGTTGCAAAAAGCACACACCAATGCGATGCAGAGAACATTATTTTACAAGGGATTGAAAATGTACAATATGATGCCGAATGAAACTAAAATTGAACGGAATGTAAAAGTATTTAGGAACAAAGCTGTACATTATATTAAAAATAATTTGGTTCAGAGCATTTAACATTAAAATTCATTTAAAATTTATTTAAACTTAATAATATGTAAATTTTTAAAGTATTTAAAATACTACTTAATAATAATAAAAAAAAACAAAAAAAAATGTTAAGGCTTAATATTAATATATATAATATATATATATAATATATATATATATATATATATATATATATATATATATAATATAAATATAATAAATGAATTAAGCCCTAACAAAATAAAACTTGCAATATTTAAACCATATAACTTAAGTGAAGCAGGTGAGCACCCAAAAAAATGCGAAGTATCTCCATGATATGCCCAAAACTGGCTTCGCCTCATAATGTTTTTCTGCATTGCCGCCTTTCGCCCCAGCGGTAGTATTTTCTACTCTTATGTTACAACCACTAACACCAACTTTGCTTAATAAAGATGTTCTATAATTACCTCATTATATCTATAATAAATAATAGAAATATTGATTCATTGTAACTCATTCAATCATGAAGTTCTCAATACCCATAGGATATTCGGTAATCATAAATTTTGACGGTCCTTTAATTCGAAAATAAAGGTTGCGTCGAATATTTTTTGCTTACACCAGTTTTCATATATTTTGCTTAATTGATTTATAAAACTATAAATAGTTATTTGCATAATTCATAAACTTACCATAATCCTCTTCATAAACAATTGCAACCTTGGTCCAATTTAAATAAAACATCAAATCGCGATAAGCCAGATTTAAGGAATGGTGAGATGGGTACATATTGATCGAAAATTCTTTGAGATTTGTTTCCAAATCAATGCGTGTCTCTATGTGTGGTATATCAAAACTTTCACAAATAGACTGTATATGTGTAGCAAGTAGTGGGTCAGTTGGTCCAAATATAGCTTGCACACCTGATTCCAATTGGCGACAGACCTTTTTTGTAAGTCGAAATGTATCATCTCGCGGAATGTATTCAATGTCGTAGACAATTTTTGTATCAGGCAACATAGTTTTGTCTTTGTTAATTCGGTATATGGCATATTTAAATGCAGACTCTATTTTACTTGCCCTTTGGTCATCAGTAAAAATTGCTCCTAAACGTATTACTGGTGGCAGACTTATAGGCAATGGTGTACAAACGTCTGATGTAATTACAAAGAACAATAATAGGAAAAAGCAAACATTGAACAGCTGGAGGTCAGAGTTGAGATTGGTATACCGAGTTTTTACTGCTTGAGTGTCACCACAGCGGTCACTTGAAACCGCGTAAATTATGGTTTCTACTATTTTTGGTGTTGTTTCTGTTGAAATACATTTTACTAACACTGTCATTATGAATATTCCAGTACATTAATTACTAGAATATTCAAATTTATATTTAAAATTTATCATAAAATATGCCGTAAATTGCAATTCAATTACGCCTGTAAGCTTTGATTTTTCTAGCTTGCATACAGCATAATTTTAAGTGTGTATTTTCAAATTGGGTTTATAATTGAATTAGCATTTATTTACTTCTGGCATTACTTTTTTTTTTACACATCTATAATCATACAACATTGGTCGCAATTTTAATGCCCACGTTCCTCTTTAAGAACTAACTGTTTATAATTTCCTTTAACTTCTACTTTTCGCCTTTAAGTATACTTCGTTTTAAGCCTAAATACGACAACATTTAAGGAAGCCAGATTATTGTTAGCAAATATACAATCACAAATATAATTTCTAGCACAAATCTAACCAGATTCCTTAAAAGTGACTTATAAAATATTCACATAGATTATAACTAGATAGGACACGGGGAAAAAATCACGGCAAGTGGCCCGCCAGTTAACCCTTTTGTTTTTACAAGAGAGTATGCTATTCAATTTCTATGCATCTGTCTCTTTTATATAGAGTTAATGAATTTTATTTGTTTACATTTTTATTTTACAATTTTATGCAAGTTGGCGCAAATTTATAGAAAATGTTTGTTTTTAGCCAATTTACTGGTCAAAAATACAGCAAGTGAATCCGCATGCAGAGGTGTTATAAAATAGCAAAAAAAGATAAAAGCAAATAGCATCTTTTTTGCTATGCTAAAATGTGAGTATTTTCCTAAGGAAAAATTTTTCTTTTTAAGCATCAAGTTTAAATTACTTAATAAAACATTTTATCTTATTTATAGGAGCCGCAAATGTGTAATAAACTGTCCAGACGTAAGGGAACTCCACCGTTTCCCGAAGACTCTAACAAGGTAAGTTTTTTTCAAGTTTTTTATGTATTATGTGTTGACGAACGTTCGTTTATAATAAAACAAGTGTATTTCGGTGTGTGGTTCCATTTGGCAATTAAATAATGTCCAATTAGTTTGTGATCGTTGTGAGAAATAGAAAACAATTGTGAACATTTTAAAATTTGCAGAATGCATTTTGTCCAAAATGTAGAATGAGCTTTTAAGAAATTAAAAGTGCCTCTGTTTTCATTTGTCCAACTGGCATGTGGGCACAATTACTTGCCAAAAAAAAGATATTTAATATTGTATATATAGCACAAACTATATACAGACGCGACACGACGCGCTGTATATACTATCTCTTTTTCGCAAAACTTTAAGTCGCGAGTTTTGTTTTGATTATGTGTTTCTATCGCAAAAAGGAATTAAACGTTTTTTACGTGAACAAATAATGGTAGGTTTTTTGTAAACTTTACAAAATTTTTGAAAAATAATTAAATATTTATTAATTTATAGGCTTATAGGATAAGGCTGTTAATTGTATAGTTTGTGGTTTGTGCTGTTAATAAATTATTGGCTAATAACATGTAAGAATGCAACCTGCAAAAATGTTTATTAATGAGGTTATTAATGTTAACACTTTCTTTTAAATTTTAGGGGTCACCGATGCATTAAAGGATGTCCGCTTGGAGAAAAGGTCCATACATTTCCAAAGGATTCTAAAAGGTAAGCTAATTATTTAAATTATGTGAATGTGTGTATGTGCGTGTATGTGTCTTAAGAGATTAATATTCTTTGGGATGGTGACTTTGAATTATTGAATAATTATAAGAAGTGGAATAAAAAATAAAAGGGTAGTTATAAAAATGAATAATTTTTATAATCCCATTGTTTAATATTCCACGTTGTGTTTGTACGTTTCGTCAAAAAAATTTAACATCCAGATAAAAAATCTTAGATCACAGTAATGCATCTTTTTAGCTTTTCATTTTATCTTTATTTAAGCATTAAATCATGTTTCTTTTTTTAATTTTAGATCCATGGAAGGAACGTTGCCAGGTAGCAAAAAGTCGCTGTATATTTACACTTACTCGTTATTATTTTTATAAAAAACATTAAATAAAAATATTGACTAAACTGCTAAATTAAATCTTTTTAACGTAATCGTTTAATGAAGACATTTTTACTGCTGTTATGTTATACAAATGCAAACAATTTTTTTTATTATATATTTATAAATACATAATAAGCAGTGTTAAAAAAGGTCATAAAAGTAGTCTAATCCCTGTCCAAGTTCCCATATTGATAAACCTACATTCATCTCTAGTGCTAATTTAATATGCTGATTTAAGGAGAAAAGGAGAGAGAGGCGACCAGTATTTGTCCTGTAAAAAAATAAACTTAAATGAGCAATAATTAACTACAAAAAAAATATTACCTTATTTCGAAATAGTTCTCCACGTCATTTTCATCATATGATAAACGTTTTTTAACATAGCGAAGGAGATCTAAATATTGACTGGCAACAATTGGCCCGCCGGTGTATAGTCATTGCCATACATGTTTACATAGATAAATATGATAGATATATGTTTTTACAAGACAGCATGCTATTCAATTTGTATGCATCTGTCTCTTTTATATAAAGGAGTTAATGAATTTTATTTGTTTACATTTTTATTTTACAATTTTATGCAAGTTGGCGCAAATATTTAGAAAATGTTCGTTTTTAGAATTTTGTAATTTTTGCGCCAATTTACTTGCCAATTTTACAGCAGAGGTGTTATTTAACAGCAAAACATTTATTTGTGTAGCAAAGGATTAAGAAGAAGGTTAAAAAATGTGAGTATTTTTCTTGCTAAGGAAAAATTTTTCTTTCTAAGGAACAAGTTTTAATTACTTATCAAAACATTTTATGTTATTTATAGGAGCCGCAAATGTATAATGAAATGTCCAGACGTAGGCAAACTCCACCGGTTCCCGAACAATCTTACAAGGCAAGTTTTTTTTCAAGTTTTTTTATGTATTATGTGACGAACGTTCGTTTATAAAAAAACAAGTGTATTTCCGTGCGTGGTTCCATTTGGCAGTTAAATAATGTCCAATTGGTTTGTGATCGTTCGTTTATAAAAAAACAAGTGTATTTCCGTGCGTGGTTCCATTTGGCAATTAAATAATGTCCATTTGGTTTGTGACGAACGTTCGTTTATAAAAAAACAAGTGTATTTCCGTGCGTGGTTTCATTTGGCAGGTAAATAATGTCCAATTGGTTTGCTATCGTTGTGAGAAACAGAAAACAATTGTGAACATTTTAATTTGTTATGTGTTTAAAAGTGAAAGAAAGGAATATAAAAAGAATTGAACAGGAATACAAAGATGATATGTTGTGGACCCTTCAGTACAGAATCTGGAATAATTTATACGGAAAATTAAAATTCAATTAAGGAGTTTTTTTACAAAAATTCATCTTTTATTTTTCAAATGAAGAAGTCAAACACAAAGAAGCAATTGAAGCATCCAATAAGCTAACTAAAGCTTTAGTGTACTAGTCATTAAAAGTCTTTAGAAACTACCTACAGGAGCACCAAACATACTCAGCAACAAATACAAGGTAATGCAACAGGGGCTACAGATAATCGTTCCACATCATTAGCAATTTTTTAAATATTACAAAATTGACTATATGTTTAATGTCTACGTTAAAAATACTTTTATGTCTTTGTTTTTAATTATAAATTAAAAAATGTAAGATTTTGTTGTCCGTTCAATGAAATACAAATATTTATATAAAATTCAAAACTAAATTACTTTATTTATAATTACAAAAACATTACAATTAAAAACGTATTATGCTGCAGTAACATTAAAAATTTACTAACTACTGCATTTTTTTCAATACAAAATATTTGAAGATTTTATGATTATTTTGTGTAATTGGTGTTTGTAATAAAATGTATTTAAGCAAGTTGTATTTTTTTATTTGCAATAGTTATAAGTTGTAAATTTCATCTATTTTGGGGCTTAAGTCTATTTTACATTGTTCTTTTTCTCACGTTGCACACTTTTTCTTTGTGACTATTCTGGGTAAAGCTTTATTTATTCATATACTTTTATTTCCACAAATATGCAGCAATCGCGATTTAATTATTTCCTTTTTACTAACACAACAAGTTAGTATTGCCTTGCGATTCAAAATCCCGCTGTAATAAAGGTTGATATGGTGGTGGCTTGTTTGGTGGGATGGCATCGAGGATTTTTGAAAAGTGTTAACTTTCTACAATCCAGGAGTAAGTGTAGCGAACATATGCCATGCAGGCTGAGCTTCTCCTTACTCAAGACCGTCATGCGTGGTGAAGAGCCACATCCTACAAGAGGTGATGCCGTTTATAGCAAAACATGATGGATCTAGACCAGACAAGGTCGAAAAAAATCATCTTTTAAAATTTATAAAAGCTCTTTTAAGGGCTACGGAATATCTAACAAAAGGAGATAAAATACGAAAAACATTTTCTTTGTTATCTTGATTGCATATTTTTCACGTTTTCTGCATATTTTATTTTCAGATAATACTTACCAATTGATGTCCAATTCTGGTGATTTTCATTTTTGCATCAGTAAAAAATGTTTATTTTGTAGCCCTCAAAAGGACTTTTAAGTTTAAATTAATCTCTTTTTCAAAATATTTGATAGCTCTTAAAAGTGCTGTTCTTTGATGTGTTTTTTCCAGCCAAAACTTGTGTCCAGTGCTATCTGTGTTTGACCAGTCATTTGCCTTTTACAAATATTTTCTTAACCTAGTTTTAGTTTCGGAAATTCTTATAATTTATCACCACTTCAGTTTTTATTCTCAGGAACACTCACCATTCACAACAATAGGTTGTTTTCCACAAGCCACACAAATAAATTACACATCGACGTAAACAAAAACAGATTTCTTTATAGGACTGTAATTCACTTTTTATTTTCAGGAACACTTACCATTTAAAGTAATTCTTGTTGTTTTCCACCAGCTTGATTACATATTTTTTCACATATAATATTTTGCCACTGCATTGAAAGTTGCAAGAATATTTTAATATTTAGGCTCCATAAATTTCCTGTAAGTAAGAAGGTAATGCATATTCTATTTTCAGATAATACTTACCAATTGGTGTTCAACTCTGCTGATTTTCATCATTGCATCAGTAAAAAAAGTTTGTGAATTTATCTCTTTTTTAGTTAGCTTATAGCCCTCAAAAGGACTTTTAAGTTCTAATTTATCTCTTTTTAAAAATATTTGTTAGCTCTTAAAAGAGCTGTTCTTTGATTTGTTTTTGCCAGCCAAAACTTGTATCCAGTACCATCTGTGTTTGACTAGTATAGTTTTGGAAATTCTTATAATTTATCACCAGCCAGTAATTTACTTTTTATTTTCAGGAACTCTCACCATTCAGAGTACTATTCTTGTGGTTTTCCACCAGCAACACAAATAAATTACACATCTACGTAAGGCTCTGTAAACAAAAACAGATTTTTTATAGGAATGTAATTCACTTTTTATTTTCAGGAACATTTACCATTTAAAGTAATTCTTGTTGTTTTCCCACAGCCGCACTGCAACCGATGCACCCAATATCAATAATACAATTTAATTTAATTATTTTAAAGTTTTAAATAAAATTTTGCAAATTTTTAAAGTTTACTTCTCATTTATTTTGTGTTTGTTTATGTATTTTGTGGCTGTCAAATATATTTTTGTTTAGGGGTGGGTACGTATTGTATGTATAGCTGCTTGCTTTTTCTCATTGTTTTTTAGGATGCCACTCTATATCCGCTATTTTCAATAAAGCGGTTAATAGCAAATGTTAAGTGCAAATTTTATAACTCAATTCTAAGACATCTAATTTATCTATGGCATAGAAAATTAGATGTCTTAGAATTGAGTTATACAATTTGCACTTAACATTTGCTGTTAACCGCTTTATTGAAAAGAGCGGATATAGAGTGGCATCCTAAAAAACAATGAGAAAAAGCAAGCAGCTATACATACAATACGTACCCACCCCTAAACAAAAATATATTTGACAGCCACAAAATACATAAACAAACACAAAATAAATGAGAAGTAAACTTTAAAAATTTGGAAAATTTTATTTAAAACTTTAAAATAATTAAATTAAATTGGATTAAATCAAATTGCATTATTGATATTGGGTGCATCGGTTGCAGGAAAATAAGCAGAACTCAAAACAAGTTGGTAAGTATTAGCTGCAATTGAAATGTTTATTACTTTGTTAATAATAAAATTTGCTTTTTTTTACAGGCACTTACATAGATGTGGAAATCACTTCTGCGGCTGTGGGAAAACAACAAGAATTACTTTAAATGGTAAGTGTTTCTGAAAATAAAAAGTGAATTACATTCCTATAAAAAATCTGTTTTTGTTTACAGAGCCTTACGTAGATGTGTAATTTATTTGTGTGGCTGGTGGAAAACCACAAGAATAGTACTCTGAATGGTGAGAGTTCCTGAAAATAAAAAGTAAATTACTGGCTGGTGATAAATTATAAGAATTTCCAAAACTATACTAGCCAAACACAGATGGTACTGGATACAAGTTTTGGCTGGAAAAAACAAATCAAAGAACAGCTCTTTTAAGAGCTAACAAATATTTTTAAAAAGAGATAAATTAGAACTTAAAAGTCCTTTTAAGGGCTATAAACTAACTAAAAAAGAGATAAATTCACAAACTTTTTTTTACTGATGCAATGATGAAAATCAGCAGAGTTGAACACCACTTGGTAAGTATTATCTGAAAATAGAATATGCATTACCTTCTTACTTACAGGAAATTTATGGAGCCTAAATATTAAAATATTCTTGCAACTTTCAATGCAGTGGCAGAATATTATATGTGAAAAAATATGTAATCAAGCTGGTGGAAAACAACAAGAATTACTTTAAATGGTAAGTGTTCCTGAAAATAAAAAGTGAATTACATTCCTATAAAAAAATCTGTTTTTGTTTACAGAGCCTTACGTAGATGTGCAATTTATTTGTGTGGCAGGAGGAGACTTGCCATTGTTAATTCCCATATTTAAACGTTACATTATTCATTCATAAAACGGAAGTGTATTTCTAGTCAATTTAATTTGTAACATTGAATTTGCCCACCACACCTAATATTTACTTATAAGCTGCACGTAATTGAGTAAAATTTTGTGTCGAAAATATTTATTTCAATTATATTTTTATTTTAATATATCTTCTTAATTAAATAATTAATAAAAAGTATAAAGAATAAAATATAAAATTAATAAATTAAATTCATAAGGCCATTCAACACTCATTAAGCTTCAATAATTCAGTTATCGTATTTAGAATTGGAACGTTAAAATTGATAAAAAGTTTAATTGAAACAAAAATAAAATATAAATTTTTAGAACTATAAAAGATTTTAATTAATTACAAAAGGTTTAATAAAGATAATACAATTACGTACATACAACCATATAGCTTAAGATACATTAAACATTTATTTTTTTAAGAATAATTTCTTTTGCTATTTTTAAAATAGCATCTTACAAGAAATAATAATAAAATAGAAAAATTCAAAATATTTAAAGAATTTACTTTAAGCTGTCAGGCAGCATTGTCCTTTTGTAGCCAGGCCTACTCGGAATTGTAAAGCAGGTTGTAATAACACCAATTTTCAGGTATTTGTATTAACGTTAATACTAGATTGACTTTGTGAATCGGGCATAGCTCGTATAATTTCCAATAAAATTTCACGTGGTTGGCTCGATATTTTTGGCAAGCTTGCAAAATTCTTTACAACCAGTTTTGAGACACGGTCTTTAATTTCAAAATTATTTGTATAAACTGCAGCTTCTAAAGTTTGCAAAACGTAGATGTGTAATTTATTTGTGTGGCTGGTGGAAAACGACAATAGTACTCTGAATGGTGAGTGTTCCTGAGAATAAAAACTGAAGTGGTGATAAATTATAAGAATTTCCGAAACTAAAACTAGGTTAAGGAAATATTTGTAAAAGGCAAATGACTGGTCAAACACAGATGGCACTGGACACAAGTTTTGGCTGGAAAAAACACATCAAAGAACAGCACTTTTAAGAGCTATCAAATATTTTGAAAAAGAGATTAATTTAAACTTAAAAGTCCTTTTGAGGGCTACAAAATAAAAATTTTTTACTGATGCAAAGATGAAAATCACCAGAATTGGACACCAATTGGTAAGTATTATCTGAAAATAAAATATGCAGAAAACGTGAAAAATATGCAATCAAGATAACAAGGAAAATGTTTTTCGTATTTTATCTCCTTTTGTTAGATATTCCGTAGCCCTTAAAAGAGCTTTTATAAATTTTAAAAGATGATTTTTTTTCGACCTTGTCTGGTCTAGATCCATCATGTTTTGCTATAAACGGCATCACCTCTTGTAGGATGTGGCTCTTCACCACGCATGACGGTCTTGAGTAAGGAGAAGCTGAGCCTGCATGGCATATGTTCGCTACACTTACTCCTGGATTGTAGAAAGTTAACACTTTTCAAAAATCCTCGATGCCATTCCACCAAATATTTTGTATTGAAAAAAATGCAGTAGTTAGTAAATTTTTAATGTTTCTGCAGCATAATACGTTTTTAATTGTAATGTTATTGTATTTATAAATAAAGTAATTTAGTTTTAAATTTTATATAAATATTTGTATTTTATTGAACGGACAAAAAAATCTTAAATTTTTAAATTTATAATTAAAAACAAAGACATAAAAGTATTTTTAACGTAGACTTTAAACATATAGTCAATTTTGTAATATTTAAAAAATTGCTTATGATGTTGAACGATTATCTGTAGCCCCTGTTGCATTACCTTGTATTTGTTGCTGAGTATGTTTGGTGCTCCTGTAGGTAGTTTCTAAAGACTTTTAATGACTAGTACACTAAAGCTTTAGTTAGCTTATTGGACGCTTCAATTGCTTCTTTGTGTTTGACTTCTTCATTTAAAAAATAAAAGATGAATTTTTGTAAAAAAACTCCTTAATTGAATTTTAATTTTCCGTATAAATTATTTCAGATTCTGCACTGAAGGGTCCACAACATATCACCTTTGTATTCCTGTTCAATTCTTTTTATATTCCTTTCTTTCACTTTTAAACACATAACAAATTAATTGTGCCCACATGTCAATTGGACAAATGAAAACAGAGGCATTTTTAATTTCTTAAAAGCACATTCTACATTTTGGACAAAATATAATCTGCAAATTTTAAAATGTTCACAATTGTTTTCTGTTTCTCACAACGATAGCAAACCATTTGGACATTATTTACCTGCCAAATGGAACCACGCACGGAAATACACTTGTTTTTTTATAAACGAACGTTCGTCACAAACCAAATGGACATTATTTAATTGCCAAATGGAACCACGCCCGGAAATACACTTATTTTTTTATAAACGAACGATCACAAACCAATTGGACATTATTTGATTGCCAAATGGAACCACGCACGGAAATACACTTGTTTTTTTATAAACGAACGTTCGTCACAAACCAAATGGACATTATTTAATTGCCAAATGGAACCACGCACGGAAATACACTTATTTTTTTATAAACGAACGATCACAAACCAATTGGACATTATTTAATTGCCAAATGGAACCACGCACGGAAATACACTTTTGTTTTATAAAGGAACGTTCGTCAACACATAATACATAAAAAAAACTTGAAAAAAACTTACCTTGTCAGATTCTTCGGGAACCGGTGGAGTTTGCCTACGTCTGGACATTTCATTATACATTTGCGGCTCCTATAAATAATATAAAATGTTTTGATAAGTAATTAAAACTTGTTCCTTAGAAAGAAAAATTTTTCCTTAGGAAGAAAAATACTCACATTTTTTAACCTTCTTCTTAATCCTTTGCTACACAAATAAATGTTTTGCTGTTAAATAACACCTCTACTGTAAAATTGGCAAGTAAATTGGCGCAAAAATTACAAAATTATAGCTAAAAACGAACATTTTCTAAATATTTGCGCCAACTTGCATAAAATTGTAAAATAAAAATGTAAACAAATAAAATTCATTACCTCCTTTATAGAAAAGAGACAGATGCATACAAATTGAATAGCATGCTGTCTTGTAAAAACAAAGGGGTTAACTGTGGCCGAGATTTTTTTGCTCGTGTACTATCTAATTAATTTTCTATGGTTTAAACTGCCAAGAATTTGATCATACTAAGGCTTATTGTAAGCTACCTTCAGTTTGTGTTATTTGTTGTGAACTACACGAGACAGCCCATTGTGACAAATCAAGGAAAGATACAAAGGTTAAAAAATGTAGTAATTGTGGAGGCAATCACACTGCTAACTACAGAGGTTGTCCAGATTATTCTATAATGAAAAAAGATTCACTAAAACAGCAAACCATCCCCAAGCAGCCACAACATGTTTCAAACACAAATTTTCTACTGTTGCCTAGGACAGCCACTCAACGCGTTTCATACGCCGAGATTTTAAAACCAAATCATACGCCAGTAAATAACGCGACACTTATTTCCAATTTACCTACTACTTATTCAAATTTGTACACAGAGCCTAAACAACACTTTCCATCTGATAATTTTAGTCGTCTGGAATTATCTATTGAGACCCTAGTACAGTCTTTGAATAGCTTCATGAGTTCGAGGAGTAACATGATGCAAGAAATGCTTAAAATGCAATCAATGATGTTGCAAGCAGTGCTTAACAGGCCATGAACAGTTTAAAAATATCTTTCTGGAATGCAAACGGCATACGCCAACACAAAGATGAACTTGAGTACTTCCTCAAAAACCAAAAAATTTATATCATGGTGATTTCAGAGACTCACTTAACTACGAATAGTTTTTTTAAGATTAATGGCTACTAAAGATCCCCGCGGCAGAGCAAAGGCTCGAATTAAACATTATCTATTGCCTGAATTTTGTGAGGATTACGTTCAGGCAACAAACATCTGCCTTGAAGAATTTCACCGGGGTCTGGTTTTTTCTTCAATTTATTCCCCACCTAGATTTCAAATGCCGAAGAGCTAATTCGGCGACTTCTACAGATCATTAGGCCATTGTTTCATAGCATCAGGCGACTACAATGCGAAACACACGTTCTGGGGATCAAAACTAATTACCCCCAGGGGTCGTATTTTGTTTAACACAATTTCGAAAATGTGTCTGAATGTGATTTCGAGTGGATGGCCTACTTATTGGCTTACTGATCCGCAAAAGATACCTGATGTTATTGACTTTGGCGTGACTAAGGGTATTTCAGAAATGATTAAAGTTGAAGCATCTTTAGAATTATCTTCAGATCACTCGCCTACTATCGTTTACATATGCAATCACAGGAATTAATATCACGGAATACAATGGCTCGCATAAATTGGTTAAACTATAGAAAATATATTAGTTCTCATTGCTCAGAAAATATACCACTAAGAACACCTAAAGATGTAGAGCTGTGTCTTGCTGATTTGGATGAAAAATTAAAGCTAGCTGCTCAACATGCTAAGTTAACTCGACAACCAACTAGGTACAACTATATTTATTCTACGGATGTTGAACGGCTGTTAAGTGAAAAAAGATCTCCCCAACTTAAAAGCAGACTAAGAGAATGTACAAAACGCCTTAAAGAACTGCTGAAATCACAGAAAATAGCATCCTTGAAACGTTACATAGAGGATCTCGACACTACTCCACAATCAAACTATTTATTCTGGCGTGCATGCAGGAAGTTAAAAAGACCAGTCTCACGTATGCCTCCCTAGCGAACATCGTGCGGGGGTTGGGCACGAAGTGATATCGAAAAAGGTAATTTGTCGAACACTTACAAAAAGTCTTCACTCCAAATGTCTCAACTGATATAACTGAGCTGCAACTTGTAGATGTTAAACCGGCAGTTCCCCTAAGGTTTGACCTTCGGGATATTAAAAGGGCAATAACGGATTTGAACTCTACGAAAGCGCCTGGACTTGATAACAGGATGTTGATAGAGCTGCCCAGTAGAGGATTATTCTTTTTATATTCAATGCAATTTTACGTCTTTAATATTTTCCTTCGAATTGGAAGATTTCTTTGATTATTATGATTCCTAAACCAGGAAAGGATCATACAAAAGTAGAATCATATAGACCCATAAGACTTTTATCAAACGTGTCAAAGCTATTCGAAAGGATTTTAATTTCTAAGATGAACCCAATTCTAGGCGAGATAGGATGTATTCCAAACCATCAACTTGGATTTAGAAAAAAGCACAGTACAGTTGAACAAACACACAGGTTAGTGAATTTGGTCAAAAAGACGTTTGAAGAAAGAAAATATTGTTCGGCACTTTTCATAGACGTGTCTCAAGCATTCGATAAAGTATAGCATAAAGGCCTGAAGCTAAATTTGCCTGGAAATTACTATAAATTGCTCGAGAGTTATCGTAAGTTTACTTTGAGAGAAGGAGACTTTTTAAGCTCTCCACAGCTGATTGAGGCCGAAGTTCCCCAAGGTAGGAATTTGGGACCTATCCTATATATACTGTATTCTTCAGACATGCCAACTGATAACCGAGTACATACATCAACATTTGCTGACGACACGGCTTTCTTAAGCATCAGGGTACGGATTTGCACACTCATGTGCAGCACACGCACATGAAGGCAAATATGCACACAAAATAAATACGCACATGCACATGCGTAAGTGCCAATTTTTGTATGTGCCTACTAAACGCACATGTGCAAGTTCAACTTGCGTAGGCACATTTCATGTGCCACTCTTAAAATACATGGCACATTTCATGTGCCGCTCTTAAAATGTGCGGCACATGAGTGCACACGATCTTGCACATTAATATATGTATGTGGAAGACGAAGAAGTACTATGATAAAAACAACAAATTGTAGTGTTTTGTTGTTATGGTATGTATTGAATATTTACCCATTTGAAAATAATTTAAACTGCGTAGCTTTACAAATAAAAAAGGTTTTTTTCCGTCTTGCATGAACAGGCAATAATTGATTAAAAATACAGTATGCAAAATTGTTATTCATACACCACGAATAAAACATTTGTTACAAAAATTGTATAAAGTGTATTGGAAATTAACTGATTAATTGGTTGTTAAAATAAATTGCATGCAAACACAAAGTGTTCTGTTCATGTATTTGAAAGTTTATTATATTATTAAGAAAGTTTTTTTGTACTTCATAAATTTATTTGCGACACATTTGCATAATTTTTTGTTTGCTTAAATTCTAACTAAATCAGCTAACTAAATTCAATATTTCGAGCATTAAGTTCTTGAAAGTTTAATTTGGTTATAAGTAAATTACTCAACGTTTTATTATTAAGATTCGATCTCAATTTAGTCAAAACCAAGGGCAATGCACTGAAAGCCCTTTCCACAGATACCTGTGTAGCTGGTACTCCTAGTGCCACTTTCACAATTTTTTTAATATCGCTGTCATCCGTGGTTTTCCAATAACTAAGGACATCAGTATCGAGCGGAAGTTTTTTCTGATTCATTAGAAGCATCAGTGTCTGCTTGAAGGTGCGATGTGTTTGTGCGTTTGCAGATATATTTGTCATAGATTCCATAATGCGCTGTTCTAATTTAGCGAAAGCAGAAGTGGTCGGAAGTTTAGTTTGTATGTCACAGCTGGACTCACTCTGACGTCTCGTTTGATCATTCTGCAAACCTATTAAGACATCAAAAGATTTCACCAGATCTTCCTACAAAAAAAAAAGAAAAAAATTATTGGTATGAAAAATGTTGATTTCAAAACAAACTTACTATTGCTGTAGTTCTTTGTTGTTCACATAGAATATTGAAATTTTCAAAATTAAATCTAGGATTTAAATAAAGAGCTGCTAGGAACGCATCATTTTTAAAAAGAAGTTGTTTTCTTATTTGCATGGAATTATGCAATAGTGACGCATATGGTGTTACAGCAAATATCTCCTCTAATTCTATTTCGCAACAAAGCCAATCTCTATAAAAATCACCAATTATATACTGCTCTTTTTGAAGCTGCTTAGTACACAAAGCCAATGGTTTAAATGCAGCAACAAAATTTTTTACAAAATCCCAATTTATGTCCGGAATGCTGTTTTTCTTCATGTAAAGCAATTCTATATTTTGACTAACTTCCAGTAAGGACACAAACATTTTATATGTTGAGTTCCATCTTGTGGTATTATCCAAACTTGGCATTTGCATTTGAATATCGCCTGACCTAATCTTCTTGCGGAGCTGTTTGACAGCATCTCTGCATTCATTTATTTCCTGTGCAAGGTTCTTTAAGACATCATAAGCAGAAAGTTGTATTGTGTGTGCAGCACACCTTACAACAGATAACACCGAACTGAGTATTTTGTGAATACTGTCATCATTATCTTCTGAAATGCTATTTTCTCCATCACTTTTCTCCTCACCGATTTGCTCTTCTTGAATTTCTTGGAGTATTTGGCTCACTTTAAGCATGTTTACTCCATTGTCGGTCGTACTGGAATGTGCATGCACATGTGCTTCTAATATCAATGCACACTCATGTGCATTGATATTAAGATCAAAGTTGTTGCACATATTCATGTGCATGTACACAAATTTTGGCACATGTGCTGCACATTCATGAGTAAATTTCTACCCTGTTAAGCATACACGAAAATTCCCAAGCAGCATCACGATACTTACAAGACCACATAGTTAATTTAGAAAAATGGTTGAAAAGATAGAAAATAAAGGTGAATGAACATAAATGTACACATATAACGTTCACACTGCGAAGAGACTCATGCCCCCCCCATTCGCATAAATAACCAAAAATACCACAAATTACAGAGGTCAAATACCTTGGTATGCATCTTGATCGGCGCCTCACATGAAAAGGCCACATAGAATCCAAGTTAGCACAAATAAAGTTGAAAGCCGACTTATTGGCAGAAACTCTACTCTTAGCTTGGATTGCAAACTTTTACTTTACAAGTCGGTCCTGAAGCCAATCTGGTTTTATGGAATCCAGTTATGGGGCACTGCCTCAGCTAGCAATATAGAAAAAATTCAAAGACGCCAAAATAAGATACTACGACTGACCACAAATGCTCCCTGGTACATAAAAAACTCAAATATCCATAAGGATTTAAACGTGCCATCAGTTAGGGCAGAAATAGTGAAACATGCAATTACATATTTAGAGACTCCAAATACATCCAAATCCACTGGCCCGTAACATACTTAATGACAGTGGTTACATTAGACTGAAAAGGAGGGATACTGCTTCTCTCGCTCAAACATCAGAAGGATGACCCGCTGATAATAGCAATCAGCCTGAAACATACTGAATTTTGCCTGGCACTGGCTGGAACTAAGATATGAGTAATTATTGTTAGTTCGATTACATCGAAGATACAATAAATAAAATAAAAGAGAAAAAAAATGATTCTAAATAATAAATTGATTTATTGGTAATTGTAAAATCATGTACTGCTTTTATTTAAAGATGCACAGAAGGAACGTTGCCTGTTTGCAAAAAGTTGCATATTTCCATTTACTCTTTATTATCTTTAGGAAAATAAAAAAAACATTAAATAAAAATATTAACTAAACTGCTAAATTAAATCTTTTTAATATAATTTTTTAATGACATTTTTACTGTTGGTGTGTTATTAGATGTGGTATTCCCATAAATTTGGCAGTAGTACATTCGTGATGAGAATTTGCTTCACCAACTTTTGTAGTAGATGAGGCTGTGGTTGAGGTGGTTATGGTTACAACCTACTTTGGAAAAGTAAATAAGCTTGCCCTCAGCAGAAGTAATATATAGGAATAATTGCAGTAGCATAATTAACATGAGCGTCCGATAGAATCTTTTCTAAAATTAAAAATCAATAATTAGTTAATTATTTAATAGGTTTGGTTTAGTTGTTTACCTGTAATACTGCTTATTATTTACTAATTCATAAGGACTAGAGGTACTTCTGGCGTAACTAGTGTTAAGATTCATGTTTTAGGAAAAGTAAATTTGCTTGCCCTTATCAGCAACATTTAACATGTTTTATTGCTTTTTGGCCCATACATGTGGGACGCCCCCTTGCACACTTCGGTTTTCATTGACTTTTTACCCAAATAGAATCATTTCTGAAATTAAAAATCAATTATTAGTGAATTTTTTAATATGTTTTATTTAGTTTTTTACCGTAACGGTGTCTGTTTAGACTGTGACTTGTTTTGGTTAATTTGTCAGTATTACATGTGTGCGTCTGTTTATGTTCAGATGGTTGTGGTTGCAAACTACTAATTGGATTCCTGTTTTGGGAACAGTAAATTTGCTTGCACTCATCATTTGTAAGCTCCATTTCAAATACATAATTACTTGCTTCTGTAAGATCAGCCAACTTTGCGCAGCCACTCTAATAGCGACAAGAGCAAACAAATTGTGTACTGGGGAATATTTAAGAACAATTTCACCAGATAAATACAAGCTTTTTTCTAACATTTTCTTTTTATTTTATTTTATTTTAGTTATTTCATCTACGGAATTAAATTCCTACAGATTACTTAACAATTTAATTATAATACTTAAATAGAAAAAGTTTTAATATATTGTAACTAACATTAAAATTCAAATGTGGGGTAAAACTGTTACATAGATTTAAGCACCTTGCAATAGGCTCATTTTTCGCATAGTTTGTTCTAAAAGTGTTTACTTCGAACATACGATTTATTCTTAAGTCTCTTGGAGGGCAATATAGGGTAAAATAATTTCTAATTTCAGGGCAATCAATATTTTCAGATAAAAGGTTATAGGCAAATAACAGAGAAGAGCAAGACCTGCGATCTTCTAAGGATTGAATACCTAACAGCTTTCTTCTCACCTCATAAGGTGGTACTTCATATGGCCAAGACAACTTTAAAGCAGCTTTAGTAAAAATTTTCTGAATCCGTTCAATACGTTTGATTTGACCTAAATGATATGGGTTCCAAATAATAGAACAATATTCCAATAAACTCCGAACCAAAGAGACATATAAAGATTTAAGTGTGTAAGCATCCTTGAAATCTTTAGAATTCCTTCTAATGAAACCAAGCATACAATAAGACTTAGAAACTATATAATCAATATGGTCAGAGAAAGTTAATTTAACGTCGAAAATGACGCCCAAATCCTTAACTTTAACTTCACGCTTAAGCGGGAGGTCACCAACAGAATAATCGTAGATTATCGGGTTCATTATGTAATGATATGAAACTATACAACATTTTGAAACATTAATATGAATACCATTTTCCAAACACCAGTTAGACAAATTTTTCAGATCAGCTTGTAAGTATATGCAGTCATTGATATTGCAAATAGAAGAATATAATTTCAAATCATCGGCAAACAACAGACACTTTGAATATTTAAAAGTCAAAGGTAAATCGTTAATAAAAATTATAAAAAGCAAAGGTCCAACATGCGTTCCCTGAGGAATACCAGAATATGCATCAATTAATACTGAAGAGGAAGTATTATTTATATTAACTTTGAGCTTACTGCCAGACAAAAAGCTCATGAAAAATTTCAATAAATTATCTGAGAGGCCGAATGCACAAAGTTTACGTAGTAAAAGATCGTGGTTTACTGTGTCAAAAGCCTTAGCAAAATCAGTATATATAACATCACATTGAGACTTGTGCTCCATTGCAGTAACAATATCGCGAGTTACTAACATTAAATTTGTTAATGAGGATCTATTCGGCATAAAACCATGTTGTCGATGTGAAATAAAATTTCTAACGAGGACGAAAAGTTTATTCTTTAAGATGATATCGAAAATTTTTGCAAATGGGCTTTGAAGGACAATGGGTCTATAATTAGTAATTAGGCTTCGATCACCAGATTTAAAAATTGGAACAATACAGCAAAGCTTCCAATGATCCAAAAATGTTCCCTGTTTTATACATAAGTTAAAAAGCCTAGCAATGGCGCCAGCAATATTAGATGAACATGTTTTGAAAAATATTGAAGGGAACGTACCCGCAGAAATTTTGGAACTCGTATCATTCTTTAAGTTATTTATGGCTTCAATTAAATCATCAATACCAATATCAAAGTTAATAATGTCGTTAATATGCATATGAAAAGTGGAATCAGTTAAAACAGGTTTGATAAACGTGTTTTGAAAATAGTTACAAAATAGATCACACGTACTCAGAATACTATCAAATTGCATTCCATTATAAAACATACGTTTAGGAATACCGTTATTGTTCCTCTTGTTTTAGATTGTTTCTTAACACACAATGTATTTCCATCACAGTGCACCATTTTTGTGTTCATAAAACACTGCATGTTTCATTATATTTTTACTTTAATATGTTTTACTTCGCTCATGAAACCAATTAAAATCACATTTTCACTTCATTTATTAATACAAATTTAAGAATTAAAGTTACTTTTTGCTTGAAAAATTGTTTTAATCATTGTTGTTCTTACGTTTTTCTTTTGTTTATGTTCCTGTTTTCTTAAAAAAAACACTATATTTGATGTAGGAGAAGATAACAATCTCTGAGAAAACGTCAAACTTTTTTGCAGAGTTGCACAAAACGGACTATTTCCAAGAAAAATGGAAACAAACGCCATGTGCAAGCAGAAATATGAAAACAAACTGTGTCAAAAATATAACATTTTCGAATTCGGTTTTTAATAGTTAATTTAAATTTGATTTCAATTAAAAGATATAAAATGTAAAGCCTGTAGATCATAGAATCTTCAGTTGTCACTTTTTTTAGTGTTAGGAGTTATTTTGAAAATTTTTGATTTCAGTTTTCCATTAATAATTCCACAACCATTTCGCGCGCACAATTAGCACTATATACGTTCGATAGAGGATAAAAATACGAATCGATGGCGATATATGCTATATCTATAAAGACTATACGGAAAAAGTGATAAGGTAGCAAACTTCTAAAATCGTCAAATTTTTTTGGTTTTTCATTAATAACTCAAAAACTATCCCGCGTGCACAAATACGGCTATATATTCGACAGAGGATACAAATACGAATCTATAGTGATATGGCTTGTTTCTACAAAGATTGTACTGAAAAAGTTATAAAGCGGCAAACTTTTAAAATTTTCAAAAAATCGTCAATTCTTTTTGATTTTTCATTAATAACTAAAAAACTATGTCGCGTGACTTACGAGACCGAGTTCGTATTAAAATAAAAAAAAAAACAATTTTCTTTTTCTTTTGTACTTTATTTCTCTAAATCATTCTTATGACTGACTTAGATGTTAAAATATTAAATACTTAAATGGTTACAATATTATTAGAAGTGTTAATTCAGCTGTATTTAATAAAAATAAAATTAATAACTATTTCAATGAGGAAGTTTAGTAACCCAGTTAAAACGCTTACGAAGAGGAAGTGAAAAATAATTTATTGAACTCTTTTAAAATTAGTTTGTTGAACTTTTTGAAATAAAATGCTTACGAAGAGTTTCAATGCAAAATAATTGAATTTTAAAATTGGATTGCAAAATTAAACTTTTTTTAGGTTATTAATGAAATAATTTATTGTTGCCAATTAATAGGCAGGGAATGGGTTGTGTTTTTGGAATGGTTCGTTGACTTAACTCCTCCCCCGTTCGACTGAAGACTCTCCTGAGTTTTCAAAACAATCATGGTTTTTTGATTTTTTATTTTTTTATATATGTAAAGTATAATTACTATTGTTAAGGCTAATGAACTAAGCATCAAAGCTAGGCTATTAAAAGCATAGTTGAATTTTTTATGAAATCTAATTTCCTCGATTTTCTGAATATTTTCGATCTGGTTGGATACTATTTCATCGAACGTTATCTGCGATGTAAAATTATTTAAATTAAATTTATTGTTAACCAGAAAATGTTGTTCAAACTTATCCTCTGAATTATCATAGAGGTCCCCATTGATTTCTAGTCTGCATTTATTAAATGTTATTAATTGATTTCCATTCAAATTGAATATTCTATTATTACAGCTGCTATTGACTATAGAATTTACATGATTTTTTGTAATTACTAAACCTGGTTTTATTTCTATGGTTTCTAGTTGTTTGTTAGTTCTTTTTAAACATTTGTTGATAAAAATACATAAATTTGATTTTCTTAGATTACTTCTTTTTACTTCATTATTAAAATCATAAGTTGAATTATTTATTTTTAAGATTTCTCTTTTCTCGAAGACAAGTTCTTCTTTGTTTTCATTAGGTATAGGTACAAAAATTGATCTTTTCTCTTTTCTTATATCTTTAGGTATTTGCATTATAAAAATTATTTTATCTTCTTTATACTGTCCTCCACTTAATCTTGTATTTTGCATTTTGTAGAGATCTATGTTGTAATGAATTATTTCTTCGCTTGTTAATACATCATTATTCATAGTATTTGCTTTTGTTGTTGTCAATTGCTAATAAATGTCTTTCTATTTCTGTCCTATCAAAATCGTCCATTGTGCCATATAGCCATTTCATGCCTGTTCCAATAAAGTTTACTAGTCCTCTCGGATGCCTATTAGGAATGATTGTCTTGAGTTTTGATTTTGCCTTTTCCAGTTCTGTGTTAAGGAAGTGTTTGTCGTTGATATTTGATACTACTTTTATATTTTCCTCGAGTCCTTCTATGACATATTGAATTTCCTTAGGGTCAATGATGTGTAAAATAGTGTTGTAATTGTAAGTTATGTCTACGTCTTCTAGTGCTATTTTGGCGAACCCATTGGTACTATTGATATTTTCGACAATCAATGTGGTGTTAATTACAGAGAAGAGTGTGATTATTATGGTTATTAACAGCGTCATATGTACCTGAAAATTTAGTAGTCCTTTTTATGTTAGTTGGATGGATATTTGATAAATTCATTTTTTTATATCTAGGTTCTTGTTTATGTCTAACAGCTTTGTAGTTCTTCACGTACCCTTCCTGATTTGTGTTTTGGTATTCTTCCCTGTTAATATTCAACTTTGTAATTTTCCTCTCTTTTTGGGTCCGTAGTAAATTGTAAATCTTGTTCTTTTCTACTTTTCCATTTGCTATATCTATTGGTCTTGTCTTGGTTACGGAATGGATGGATCTGTTGTACCATTCAGTACATTTATATATTTTTTCTTGGACTGTTAAACCTGAATTTTCTATTTCTACTGTTCGGAATCTTTCTGCTAAGGTGATATGAAACCTTTCGATATCCGCATTTCCGGTATGGGAATTTGGTTTCGTAAAATGAATTTCCACTTGTTCTTGCGTAAGAAAATCTTTAACGTTTGTTGAGTTGAATTCGTTGTCGGCTACTATGCGTTTGGGTTTTGAGGTGAGAGAGAAATATAAGCGAAGTTTTTATATGTGTTATACTGTTTCTGTCTTCTAAGTAAATAGTGGAAGCCTGTTTCGAAAATTTGTCAATGATGGTCAGGAAACTATGTTTCTTAATTACGTAAGTGTCCATATGTATTATCTCGTTTGTATCTGAGGGTGTTTCTGTTATAAAGAATTTTGGTTTATATGGTTTTCTGTCATATTTACCTCTACAACAAATGTCACAATTATTAATATATTTTTGGATAAGTAGTTTCAAGTTTTTGAAGTATATTGTATTTTTTAAACCCTGATAATTTTCGTTTATTCCTGCATGCCCAGTTTCTTCTTTGTGATATTTTTGAATATATCTGTAAGCCTCTTCCTCCGTTCTCATATCCTTAGCATGATATGAGCATCTGTAGAATTTTACACTACCATTAAATAACTCTATTAGCTTCTGTTGCACGATATTGTAATCTGAGTCTGAAATGCCAGAATAAATACCTTCTTTTCCCGTTTTTATAAATCTTCTAAAGATGTCCGACATGAATCCACTCCTAATGTCGTCTAAACTTACAAAAACTTTTCTGAATAAGTTCCGTTAGGAATGTTTCTTCTTCTTTATTCATATCATTACGTTTTAATTTATCTAAAATATTATCTGATTGTATTTCTAAGGTTTGAATTTCATCTAAATTGTATGGGCAAGAGTTTATAAATTTAATTTTATTGCCGTTTATCTGTAAGAAATCTTCCTCAAGGTTTATGATTGCTGAGAAAGCTTTCAATATATTTTGTCCTATTAAAGCATCGAAATTTTTCCCATTAAAGTTGGTTAATTTCCAGCACATAAGATTGTCTTCTTTAAATTCCCTAGGAAGGGGTGTAATGATTTCTTCGTCGATACAAAATTTACCATTTATTGTATTAAAGAATATAGGTTTTTCTAGTTTTGTCCTTTTATAATTTGTCAATAACTTTTTGTTAAGTAATGAGGTCGTTGATCCTGTGTCAAGTAGGCATTTAATGGTCGTGTTTTCTATACTTAATTCTACTATCGGTAAATGAATTTTTGGGCTTGACACTGAAAATGTACTTCTCCTGTATTATTATTCTCGATATGGTCTACTTCCATTGGTGTAGGCCCATTATTATTGTGTCCAAAAGTTCTGTTCGAGTGTTGGGTCCGTCTTGATTGCTGAGAATTATTTGTGTTAATGAAAGTCTGTCGGAATTGAGCAGAATTGTTATTTTGACGAACTTGAGAAGGGTTATTATATGAATTTTGGGGTGATTGATGTGTAAAAGTTTGTTTCTGTTGGTATGTCCTGTTCTGTCCGTTTTCGTTATGGTTTCCTTGTTGTTGGTATCGCTGATGTGTATATGTGTATTTCTGAAACCTATTGTTGTGTTGTCCTAGTATCCCTGTCTCTTCCAAGACGTAGTAGGCTTCCCTAAGGGTGGATATATTCCTACTATAAATAATGCTAGCCAAATTTGGGTGTTCGTTTATCTTAGGGAAAACTCTAAGGGTTTATTTATATCGAATTCGTACTTAGTATTTAATTTGTCTAGTATATTCTTAAGATACTTAAAATATTCGCTTACGTTGTTGTAGTTTTTTATATTAATCGACTGGTGGTAAAGGTTGTGATAGCTTTCCTTGATGCCAAAGTTTTTTATCAGTTCTTCTTTTATTTTAGCCCATGTTGATTCTGGTCCTAGGGCCCTTATTACTTGTAGAGCCGATCCTTGGATCTTGTTTCTAATGTACCTCTCGAATACAAACTGCTGTAGGATGACATTTTCTTGGAATAATGGCATTATCAGCTCCACTTCTCTTATAAAAGATGATAGATCGTAGTCTTTCGTACCATGGAATTCTTTGATCCGGGCAGCTTCCTTTATCAAGTCGGATCCAGATAGTGTGGTTGGTGCTGGTGAGTTATTGGTGCTTTGTGGTGTAGACATTTTTATTTTAGTTTTTTTTTTTTTTTAAAGAAATATTGTCTTTAGTTATTTTTGTTTTTATTTTTATGATACTTCACAATGTGAAATTGTTTAATTGAAGTCTTTTGACTTTTCACTTTTGTTTTAATAGTGTCCTTTAGGATAATCGCTATTTTTCTTTATTAGGTTCTTTTACGTGAAGTCTTTTGACTTTTCACTTCTGTTCTAATAGTGTACTTTAGAATAATTACTATTTTTCTTTATTAGGTTTTTTTTTTGTTTAAATGAAGTCTTTTGACTTTTCACTTTTGTTTTAATAGTGTCCTTTAGGATAATCGCTATTTTTCTTTATTAGGTTCTTTTACGTGAAGTCTTTTGACTTTTCACTTCTGTTCTAATAGTGTACTTTAGAATAATTACTATTTTTCTTTATTAGGTTTTTTTTTGTTTAAATGAAGTCTTTTGACTTTTCACTTTTGTTTTAATAGTGTCCTTTAGGATAATCACTATTTTTCTTTATTAGGTTTTTTTCCGACTGCGCCACTTACGAGACCGAGTTCGTATTAAAATAAAAAAAAAAACAATTTTCTTTTTCTTTTGTACTTTATTTCTCTAAATCATTCTTATGACTGACTTAGATGTTAAAATATTAAATACTTAAATAGTTACAATATTATTAGAAGTGTTAATTCTAATAATAATTAATAATGACTATTTCAACGAGGAAGTTTAGTAACCCAGTTAAAATGCTTACGAAGAGGAAGTGAAAAATAATTTATTGAACTCTTAAAATTAGTTGAACTTTTTGAAATAAAATGCTTACGAAGAGTTTCAATGCAAAATAATTGAATTTTAAAATTGTATTGCGAAATTGAACTTTTTTAGGTTATTAATGAAATAATTTATTGTTGCCAATTAATAGGCAGGGAATGGGTTAAGGTGTTTTTGGAATGGTTCGTTGACTTAACTCGTGCACATGTACGGCTATATACAATCGATAGAAAATAAAAATACGAATCGATCGCGGTATAGCTTGTTTCTGCAAAGACTTTACGTAAAAAGTTATAAATCAGCAAACTTTTAAAATTTAAAAAAATATCAACAATATTTTTTAGTTGGTCGGTAATGAAGTTTCAATGTAGATGTTTTGCAGTAAAAAAAACGTAAGCAAAGTATGTCAAAAATATATAATATTTGAATTCGATTTTTAACAGTTAATTATAATTTGATTTTAATTGAAATATATAAAATGTAAAGCCTGTAGACCATAGAATCAAATTCTTTAGTTGTCACTTTTTTTAGTGAAAAAACGAAAGCACTGGAGGTTAAATTATTTGAAGTTATGTTGAAAATTTTTGATTTCAGTTTTCCATTAATAACTCGATAACCATTCCGCATGCACAAATAGCACTATATACGATCGATAGAGGATAAAACTACGAATCGATATTGATATATCTTATTTCTAAAAAGACTTTACGGAAAAAATTATAAGGCAGCAAACTTCTGAAATTGTTTAAAAAATTTTCAAATTTTTTTGGTTTTTCATTAATAACTCAAAAACTATTCCGCGTGCACATATACGGCTATATACGTTCGATAGAGGATCAAAATACAATTCGATAGTGATATGGCATGTTTCTACAAAGACTGTACGGAAAAAGTTATAAAGCGGCAAACTTTTAAAATTTTCAGAATATCGTCAATTCTTTTTGGTTTTTCATTAATAACTCAAAAACTATTCCACGTGCGCATATACAGCTATATACGTTCGACAGAGGACAGAAATATGAATCGCGGTATAGCTTGTTTCTGGAAAGACTTTAAGAAAAAGTTAAAAAGCAGCAAACTTTTGAAATTTGAAAAAAAAACGTCAGATTTGTTTTTCATTAATAACTCAAAAACTATATCGCTTGCACGTATATATATATATATATATATATATATATATATATATATATATGCATACCGCATGCTTTGAGGACAGTTTTTCAAGCCATCGCATAGTATGAGGACATTTGCATACTTTGAGGACAGTCCTCGAAATGTTATATGCCTTCCGCATAGTTTGAGGACATGTTACTTTGGGGACATTTTTTTAGCATTTTCCAATTGCACCGTCTATTGATTTGTTAATATATATATAATATAAATTTAATACGCGTTTCTCTATATACACCCAATAAATGCGATATAAATTGATTTTAAAAAATTTTCATTAAATTTTGTGTTGCCATACTTATGCTAAAAGTTTGTGAAAAATAACGTTTTTTTTTTGTATTTTGACGCCGTTACAAATTGGCATAATAAAGACTTTGTACTAATAAATGCGCCTTTTTGCAATGTAAACTTCAATATCTTTGCAGAAACACTTCTGCAAGAAAACAGAATTGTTGATGGATACATATAATTGAACAACAATACTAACCTACTTCTTTTGCGATTACACCTAACTCTCTTTTAACATATAATTGAAAAACACTTCTTACAATGATTTTCAAAAAATTTTTCTGCATATATTGTTTATAAATTTATTAATTATCCTCTACCCTATTATACGCTGTCAGGGAAATATACTAACTAGTGTATGAAAAAAACAATATGTGTTTTGATATAATATACATACATATATAAATATTGACATATATATTGAAATATTCAAAATCGTGCCAATAAAAAATATATTGTTATGAATGAAAAATTTGTGTCAAAGTTTGTGCAATAAATTCTTAAGTTAACTCTAATTGAAGTAAAATTAAAAGTGTTTAGCCGTAATAATTTCTCTATTTTGCTAAAATTTTTATGGTCTGATTTCTGAAAACGTGTAAAAAGAGGATTGTGTGTGATCCTTGAAGTTAATTGAAATTCAGATAAAGTAAAAATTTGTTCATCAAAGTCTATGGAAATGCAATGATTAAAAAATTATTAATAAAATGGTTATTTGGTAAAAATCGAGTAGATTTAAAAATCGAATCGATTTATACATTTTTCCATTATACATTTTTGAGGAAACAAATTGACAAGTTGTTTTCCAATAAATAAGCCTTTATTTTTTTATTTATTTTATAGAACTTTTCAAATGAAATATCTATTCATTGTACGACACATGGTTTTCATATAAAATTCATAGCATATTGATATTCATAAAGTATTATTAAATTAATTCTTAATTTCGAAGTTTAGGACTTGGTTGTACAGTGGGTAAATTTCGAAATTCCTAACTGCAGTGCAACCAAAAAATGTCATGTATTTTTACGGGCATTCGTTTAGACTTGGAAAGAGTTTGTAATGTGCAAAAATTTACACAATTCAAATTTTTTCCAAACAAGTAGGTAAAAATACAAGACGTATTTGGTTGCATTAAAAAAATATCTGCCATTAACAAATAAGTTTTAAGTCGACTTGGTTTTAGAATTAAGGAATACATTGTGATTTCTTAATTCTGATGTACCCTTCAGTAAAATTGCAGTGAATTCGGAAAAAGCACTAAAGTTTGCGATAATTGATTTATGGAATCAATAAATTGCTGCCAACATAAAAGGTTACTAATGCTATATAACGGCATTATTTATTATTTGATTTGTTTATTTTATATATACATAAAAACCTGGAGTAAATTTTGAAATTTTTTTTCTTGTCAAACGACATAATTAAGCTAGCACTATTTCCTTTTTTTATAAAAATTATGTTTTTTGCAGACCATCCAGAATATCTTATCAATGATTTTAGTACCACGTGTCTAGCTAACTAAAGCAACATAATCCCACACTTTCCAAAATTTCAGCTTGTCTACTAATATCATATTTAATATCCAAAAACATAAGTAAATAAAACACATTTTCTTTTTTTTTCTTAAAGCAAACGTTTCATAAATTTCCGTTAAAAATATTATCAGATAAACGCAGAAAAATTAAAAAATATTATTACTATATATATTTTTAGTGAGACTTTAAAACTTTTTTTCCAAGATTTTATATAAAAATTCCAATATCCCACTCAATAAAACTTATGTTTCTATTCTGTATTCGGAATGGAATAAAAATAAAAAAAATCGATATGATATTCTGAATTTCAGATATCTCTTTACTTATTCGAAGATGATTTTTGAGGTTTAGAAAATGCGGAAACATATATTTTAAATAAAATATTAAACTCATAATATTTATTTAGTATATATATTATTAAACAAGAATATGTTGATTTAATATAAAACTGATTATGAATAAAAAGAAATGAGGAATCAGTTTCCTTTATTACTCGTTATTTCCAGTAACAATTGAAAACAACTTTTAGTTATTGATTGTTTGCGATTTCAATTACTTTATATGGATAATAAACTTACTTATATATTAAGTGTATTAAAACTAACTTTAAGGCAATCAATATTTGAATAGTTAAAAAGGAATTTAACTATATTAAACTATGTATATTAAAACAACGCTTCATTATTGATCGAACTTTAAATTTATATAGTCGATAATTACTAATTAAATTTTATTTTGTGGCTTTAATTTATTCATGGCTGAAATAAATTCAGTGGTTTTTTTAAAACTCCTAAAATCTTTGAAACAGTTGGCATCTCTCAATTTTGTATTTATTTTTTAAACTCCATAGCATTCATAGCATTGATTTGCTTTAAAATCATGGTCATCTTTAGGGAAACCACATTTTCACATTGGACAATGCTGTCATCACAATAGCAATTCATTGACATATTATCACTAATACACGCACACTTTTGCATTTGCCAAGACAATTTACTTATAAGGTATTGCTACTGTGATGCCATACTACACTTTACAAAAAAGTTATATTATTATATAGTTAAAATAAAGCTGCAAGTTTCTCTGCGGAATGAAATTATTTTTATAATAATGCAACACATTTTTGATGAAGCTTTTTTTTTACTTTTAGAAATTGTTGGTTTTTTTTTTTTATATAATTATAGGAAAAATTTTAGCATATGTAATTAAATCAGCATATAAGTTTTCGAAACATACACAAAAAGTATAAATTATAATATAAAATTCGTATATCTCGAAAACTATTTAGGGAGGTTTATTATATTAAAAACAATATTTCCTGGGATCAGTGAGAATAACCGTGTGAAAAATTTTTTGGGAAGACAATTGGAATGACAAAACGTTGTTTTAAATTCTAAAAGGTTCTTGATTATGAAGGGTGTATAAGAATGCAGCACTCTTATTTATTTTTAAATAATTTTCATTTTTAGTTATGAAGGATATAGCTTCTTTAATTCTGAACTTTTGTTGACTTGGTTTATATCAAAAAACTTTTTAAGAAAAAGGGATTAAAAATATTATCTTGTCATAAAAGAAAATTAGCAAAAGTAGGAAAAAAGAAGTTTAACAATATATAAAGCAACGTCTTAAAAAATTTATATTTCATAATAATATTTTTTGGTTGTTTAGTTTATGGAAAGGCGGAATATAAAAATTATGTTTGATTGTTGAAAAGCAGAAATATATTTTATTCGTTTCAAAATTATTATGTAAAGTTTCTAAGAAAACTAAAAACCTCAGAGTTTTTTGTTTTATACTTTATAATATAGCCGCTTTGTGTTTTATTTTCTATATACTATGTACATACATACATATGTATGTATATGCGACCTAAATTAAAGCTCCGGAAAATTAAGATACAAATCTTGGAACATATCTAGTTTAGCGGTATCTCACCGATCACAAGGAAATACTAGAATGGGCGATAAAAAATTGAAAAAAAAAGATGAGTAATTAAACAGACGCCAATCTAAAATTTTCAAGTTATGAGCCTCTGAACTTTAGGAAGAACTTGAAATCATATTTTTTAAATTAAATTCGGTACTAAGTACGCTTTCATCTCCCTTATATTATGGCCAACATTGGCTTTCTGCCGACCTTTGTCCGAATCCATTAATATTTAGCTCTACAGTACGACCAACGGCTTCGCTTACTAAGGAACCTTTACATAATCGCATTTTGGCGGGGATTCAAGTATTCTCCCTCTATATTATCAATAATATCTTCTTCCACTAAAGCTTGTTTGCATACAAGCTATTTTACCAGACTTTTATACCTATCAAAATATTTGAAACATATTTTATCGTTTGATTTTAGAATATATTTTTGGAAACACTATACGAATCAAATTTAAAAAAATTAATTTGTATGCCTTAAACATGAGAAGTTAATAAAAATTTTTAATTATACTTACAAAGTATAAAATCAAAGAGTCCATTATAACTATTGATATATACATGTTCTTTAACTTTATAAAACTTTAGAATGCACTTTGACTATAAAATAATCGCAGGTTTTTTGAAGTAACTTCTACGATTTTGTTATAAAACCTTCATTAAATAAAAAAAATATATAGTAGGCAAACTTAAATTTTATTTATTGTTTAAAAAAATCGAAATTAAATGTGACAAATCTCAGAGGATATAAATTGCAAGAAATCGCTTGGTTTAAGTTAAGTTTACTGGCAGAGCTCAAACTTGAAAAAAAAAAATCTTATCTGGTGTAAAATCGATTTTTAAGCAAAACATGTTAGATAAATATAAATAATTGTTGAATTTTAGTGATTAGATGAAGTAAGAGAATTATTTATTTTTCACTTTTTGTTTAAAAATTGATTGAATGTTGCCTATGGTGCTTTAAGTTGTTGAGAAAAAAAAGATGCAATAAATTTCTATAGCGCGATCTTTAGAGGTTGTTATTTTTAACAGTTTTCAAAACGTGGTAACAATATTCGCATAAATAAAAAATAATATTATTTGAATTTGTACAAATAAGAATGAATCCCAATTTCCAATGTAAAAATATATTTATTTTTTAGCTTATACACATATGTACATGTTTTATGATTCGATGTAGTAAAATGTATTTGATTGTCAAATGTCATTTGGTTTAGTTAATATGCATAAAATATATCTTTACAATTAAGATAATTTTTCAAGAAGAAAAGAAATTTTGTTTATTTGAACGAAATAAACACTCAATGGTAACACTGATGATAGTAGAAATCATCCCTTATTTTAACCTTTGTAGACAAGGCATATCTACTATTAGTGTTTGTAAGATGTTTGCAGATCTGATCTAATAGTGTTGACAACTTTTTACTTATTTATAAAGTGTCTTCAAATACCCAAAAAATCAATTGATTATATTTACGCTAAGCTGTTATTCTAATTGAACTATTTGTTTTCACAAAATCAATGTTGTTAAAATCAAAAATTGTTTTTTATTAACGTGATGAAGGAAAATTATAAAATCGTAACTAAATTTATGAATCGGTGATACGTTATTATAATACAAGCCAAACACATTGCGACCTGTTGTACAACTTGAGAAGTTTGTACAACAGATTGAAATATTTGTGAGGTCGTTAGATAATGTTCTTTTTTGGATGTACGAAAAATCGAAAAATTTTAATTATTTTAGAACCTGTATTATTCGGGCGCAACGGTAGTGGATATGTCGCACATCATTATTCTATTTTGCCTTTTATTTTTATAGTGACAACATAGCAAAACACAGCGCAAAAATTTTTTGCGCATATATATGAAGAAAAAATACATTAATAAAAATGTAAGATTCACATCAAATGCGTTCTTTTATAGTGGCATTTTATTTAAACTATCTTTAACGTAATATATTTAACAGTTTTTGGTCAATGAGATTTTAAATATCGGTTACAATGTCAATATAATTTTTCTTCTGCAGATCTATTATTCAACAATTAAATGCTTCTGATCTTTCTTTATATTAAAAATTAATTTGACAAGACTGTTATTTCTGCAAATAGCGAAAACAGTCAATGTTGCCAATGGTGCTTTAAGTTTTTGAGATTACAAAAAAAGCTGCAATAAATTTCTATATCGAGATGTTTAGAGGTTGTTATTTTTCACAGTTTTCAAAACTTGGGAACAATATTCGCATAAATCAAAAATAATAATAATTGAATTTGTACAAATAAGAATGAATTCCAGTTTCCAATGTAATGTAACCATTAAAATATATATATTTTTTAGCTTATACACATATGTAGATGTTTTATAAAATTTTAATTTTTAAATAGCCGAAGCCCTTGAGGAAGTCAACAAAAAATTGACGAAACGTTGGGTAGAAGTGAAATAAAAAGTTTTATATATATATATATATATATATATATATATATATATATATATATATATTAGGCCTGACTAGCTTAAGTTAATAAATCAGCAAATAAAACTCTGAGTTGGCCAACGAATACAAACAAATAGAAAAAATCAACTTTATATGAACGAATAAAGCACTAAATGGTAACACTGATGGTAGTAGAAAAAATACATTATTATAACCTTTGCAGGCAAGCCATTTGTACTATTAGTGTTTGTCACATGTTTGCAGATCTGATCTAATAGTGTTGACAACTTATTTAAAAAGTGTTTTTAAATAGCTAAAAACTCACTTGTTAATATATACACTAAGCTGGTACTTTAAACTATTTGCGTTTACAAAATCAATTTTGTTTTTAAATTTGTTTTATTCACGTTTTTAAAATCAAAAATTGCTTTTTATTAACGCAATGAAGGAAAATTGTAACTAAATTTATAACAAAACACAGTGCAAAAGTCATTTACACATAAATATGTATAAAGAAAAAATATATTAATAAAAATGTGAAATTCAGATGAAATGCATACTTTTATAGAGTTTTACAAATGGATGCCTGAATTCTGGAACTACAGAAAGAAATATTATAAAAACAAAAACATTTGCAATGATATTCGACAATACCTTTGCTTCAATAACTTTTTTATAAAATAAAGTTGTACTGTGTGATTGTACGCAAATTGTTCAATTTGTGCGCAAAACCCTCACTTGATTACCAGCAGATCGCAACGTGTATGGCTTACATAAGAGCCGTTACGGCAATTTTGAAATTTTTTTTGTGCATGTAAATATTTTTTATTAACAAGGAAATGATTTAGAGAATTCATGGAAAATAAATTAAAATCCTTCTAATATAAGAATTGGTATTTTCTGACATTCAGTTCCAATTATATAATTTTTTAATGTGGAAACAAGAATGTTTTCATTGTTTTAAATATATATTAGTAGGCCAAATCTAAACTTATTTTAATGCTATCGTATAGGTATATCAGTGTTAGAAAATAGTTAGAGGTATTTTGGAATTCATTTTAGCCCAAAACTTGGAAATTTATCTTTTCTTTATCACAGCTAAAGTAATACCATTTCAGAAGTTATTGCTAATGTAACCATCATAAACTACTAGCTTTAAAGATATTTTTAAAAGTTGGTAAAAACCCATTGGTAAAAACCCATTTTTAAGAACAAATACCAGATAATTGGTACCGTATATGTGAATATTGCGATCAAGTACACTATACTACTTTTTTACATAAACACTCGGTTGTTTGGTAATTTGGAAATACAGTATAATCAGTTCAAGCTTTATCAACAAAAATAAGGAATGTTATTGTAGCGATTAACAAATTACCAATTGAATTGCTTATTACCGGTTGAATATATTGTTTTTTCATATTCTTAGCCATCGATTTTCTTGTGATACATTTCATTAAAATCATTGAGCTTAGAATGACGATATTTTAATTAAGCTGAATTAGTTATAAATGATGAGACGATACACCGTTTAGAATATTAACATTTTTTACAGAATATAATAACAAATATTATGATTCGCGTATATCTTGCGAATAGAATATTCATATTTTTCACAGAATATAATAAAAAATATTATGATTTTCTAATATTTTGCGAATAGAATATTCACATTTTTCACAGAACATAATAAAAAATATTATGATTTGCTAATATTTTGCGAGTTGTTTTATGGTTCGTTAATATTTTGCAGATTGAAGTACGCTTCGTTAATATTTTAAAGGCATAATAATAATGAAATAGTAGTTTTCGAAAAAAACCTTCTATGCCACATTATTATCATTTTATTTAATTAAAGTGAAAAAAGCAAAAATGTATACAGTAAATTATAACCATTATTTCATAATAAAATAAAAAACTATTCTAGATATTTTTTAGATTTCATAATCGCTATGATTTTTTATATAAAACATGTTGGCATTACTGAACAAATACATACGATCCTTACGGAAAAAAGTGACGGCGGCAACAAAAATTTGTAAAATGTACAAAACATCTGGCAATAAATTTTTGTTTCTATATAGCGTATAGAATGGGGACATGTCCTCATAATATGCGCAAGCTAGAAAAGTGTCCTCAAAATATGCGTTAGATATAAGAAGTGCCGTTGAACCGATTTGAAGAGGTTTCAGTGAAAAAATATCGGGATATATAAATCAATTTCTATGAATTCTGCATAATTATCTCAAAAAAAGTACATAATTTTTGTGTCCCCAAACTATGCGGTATGCATATATATATATATATATATATATATATATATATATATATATATATATATATGCGATCAATAGAGGATGAAAATACGAATCGATCAAATTATGGATTGTTTCTGCAAAGATTTTACGGAAAAAGTTTATGCTTTTTTACTTTTTACATATTTGTTTAATAATTTAAATTTTCTGCTTTTCCATCTCTCCATGTATTTACGATGTAGATATTGTAGAATTTTTGTTTCTTTTAATGAATATTAAATTAATTTAATACAGTATTTTACAGTATTATTTTCAATAATTTAATAGACTAAAAATAAGTCAATAAAAATGTCCAATTGTTATTAAAACCAAACAAACTGCTAAACTACTAATTCTTGCTAATTCTGCTAATTCTTGTTTTTGTTTTACTTTTTCCCATCCTTGTTTTTCCCTTATTGGTCTGGCAACACAGATTATTCTTTAATATGGTGTGCAGAATATAAATCAACAGAAACAAAAAATATCAGAGATGGTACTTCCAGGCTTCTAGAATTGTACTTTAGTATCTAATTTGTGCTACATATTAATTTTCAATTTAGGTTTTTAAAATTGTGTATATAATGTGTATATTAATTTTTAAAAGCCTTTGCGAAACCACACACATAAAGAATTGGTAGAATTAGAAGTAACCGACATAAAAAATTAGGCACATTACAAATAATCAACAAGTTTTCTCAAACGTCTTAAAATGTACAAATATCGTGCGGTTTGTTTTAGAATTTATTTATTTTAATATATTATCGTTATTTTTGGTTATTTACCATTTATTCTTTTTAACGGCCTTTTTTAATTAATTTAGCAATATATATTTTTTTCAATATCTCGCTTTCATATGGAAATATTGAAAAAATATATCTTGTCAAATTAATTAAAAAAGACCGTTAAAAAGAATAACAGATATTTATTTATGAAAAGGTCGATAAAAAAAAGCAAAAACAATCATAAATATTCTCATAAAATATTTATTATTCAAAAATTTCAATGTGTTACTGAGGGAAAAAGCATTTAGCGCAATTAAGGTAGATTAACTTATTATACTAAATAATATTTTTTTTTTATTTGTAAATGTAAATTAAATAAAATCAAGTTTTTAATTATAAATGTATGTAAATGCAAACCATTTTACAATATCAATCTTTACTGTATGAAAACAAAAAAAGCATTAAATAAAGATGTTCCCTAAAATACTAACTGAAATCTTTTTAATGAAGATGTTTTTACTGTTGATAGATATTGTTAATTCTTTTGATTCCTTTTAGTTTTGACTCATCGTGTAACAAAATAAAAGGAGTCTCTAAGCAAAACACTTACTTCCTGTTTATTTGAGTCTCAAATGAACTTACATTTGTTCCCACACTATAATGGAAATAAAGTTATGATGTATAATTGTTTTGTTTATTACAGTTAGTTCTTTTGGTTTTAATTTTTGTTGTTGTATCAAAATAAATTAAACTTTAAACAAAATGCTTACTTCCTGTTTGTTTGAGTCTCGAATAAACTTACCTTCATTCCAACACTGTAATAGGAATAACGTTATGATTTTTAGTTGTTTGTTTTGTATATCTCTTGTTTGTTTGTTTAACACTACTGTCCAGGTATGGAAACCATAGATAAAAAAACCGCACACGGAAATACACTTGTTTTTTTATAAATGAACGTTCGTCAACACAATACATAAAAAAACATACCTTGTCAGATTCTTCGGGAACCGGTGGAGTTTCCTTACGTCTGAACAGTTCATTACACATTTGTGGCTCCTATAAATAAGATAAAATGTGTTATTAAGTAATTAAAACTTGTTCCTTAGAAAGAAAAATTTTTCCTTAGGAAGAAAAATACTCACATTTTTAACCTTCTTCTTATATCCTTTGCTATTTTATAACACCTCTGCATGCGGATTCACTTGCTGTATTTTTGACCAGTAAATTGGCGCAGAAATTAGAAAATTATGGCTAAAAACCAACATTTTCTAAAAATTTGCGCCAACTTGCATAAAATTGTAAAATAAAAATGTAAACAAATAAAATTCATTACCTCCTTTATATAAAAGAGACAGATGCATACAAATTGAATAGCGGGCCACTTGCCGAGATTTTTTCCTCGTGTACTATCTAATTAATTATCTAGATAAATTAGATGTCTTAGAATTGAGTTATAAAATTTGCACTTAACATTTGCTGTTAACCGCTTTATTGAAAAGAGCGTATATAGAGTGGCATCCTAAAAAACAATGAGAAAAAGCAAGCAGCTATACATACAATACGTACCCACCCCTAAACAAAAATATATTTGACAGACACAAAATACATAAACAAACACAAAATAAATGAGAAGTAAACTTTAAAAATTTGCAAAATTTTATTTAAAACTTTAAAATAATTAAATTAAATTGTATTATTTGAAGGCAAACTGGGTGCATCGGTTGCAGGAAAATAAGCAGAACTCAAAACAAGTTGGTAAGTATTAGCTGCAATTGATATGTTTATTACTTTGTTAATAATAAAATTTGCTTTTTTTTACAGGCACTTACATAGATGTGGAAATCACTTCTGCGGCTGTGGGAAAACAACAAGAATTACTTTAAATGGTAAGTGTTCCTGAAAATAAAAAGTGAATTACATTCCTATAAAGAAATCTGTTTTTGTTTACAGAACCTTACGTAAATGTGTAATTTATTTGTGTGGCTGGTAAAAAATTATAAGAATTTCCAAAACTAAAACTAGTTTTAGGATAACTACAACTACACTTTGTAAAAGGCAAATGGCTGGTCAAACACAGGTGGTACTGGGCACAGGTTTTGACTGGAAAAAATACATCAAAGAACAGCCCTTTTAAGAGCTATTGGTGAGTATTATCTGAAAATAGAATATGCATTACCTTCTTACTTACAGGAACTTTATAGAGCCTAAATATTTAAATATTTCTGAAACTTTCAGTGCAGAGGCAGAATATTATTTGTGATAAAATGTGTAAACAAGGAAAATGTTTTTTTATAGTTTATATCCATTTTTTAGATATTCCGTAGACCTTAAAAGTGCTTTTGTAAACTTTAATGTTTATCCTTTTACTTCATGTTTTTTTATTAACAGCATAACTTCTTTTGAGATGTCGCTCTTCATCACGCATGACGGTCTTGAGTAAAGAGAAGCTAATCGTGCACAGGCTAGCTACACTTACAGTGCCTTTCGTAGATATGTAATTTATTTGTGTGGCTGGTCAAAAATTATAAGAATTTCCAAAACTAAAACTAGCTTTAGGATAACTACAAATATACTTTGTAAAAAGCAAATGACTGGTCAAATGCAGATGGTACTGGGCACAAGTTTTGACTGGAAAAAATACATCAAAGAACAGCCCTTTTAAGAGAATCTGGAGTTTTTAGCATTGCAGTAGTAAGTTACTTTTTCAATCAAGATAACAAGGAAAATGTTTTTTTATATTTTATCTTCTTTTTTAGATGTTCCGTAGCGCTTAAATAAGCTTTGTAAAAGATGATTTTTTTTCAGCCTTGTCTAGTGTAGATCCATCATTTTTCCTATTAACAGCATCACTTCTTGTGGGATGTGGTTCTTTACCACGCATGACGGCCTTGAATAAAGAGAGGCTAACTATACTTACATCTAAATTGTGAAAATGTTAACACTTTTTAAAAATATTCGATATAATTCCACCAAACAAGCAAAATTTAATTTGTCAAATCAATGTTTTCTACTTTTTATTTATAATTATTAATTAATAAACCAATAAAATAATTTAGTTGCAAATTTTATAAAACTATTTGTATTTCATTAAAGGAACAAAAAGTCTTAAATTTATAATTACAAATAAAGTCGGTACGGAATTTTTTTTACCGTAGATATATAACATATAGCGAAATTTTTTAATATTTGAAAAATTTTTTATGATTTGGAACGATTATCTGCCACTGCTGATCAATTGCCTTGCTAAGTTTGTTTGCTACTTTTGTAGGCAATTTCTAAAGTATGTTGACTTGCATATTAGACTCTATACTTCGGGCCAAATTCTCCATGTCACCCAATACTTTGGGAGCACTATTAAATTTATCGATTACTTGCAACCATTGTTGAGTTTGTTTTGCAAAATTCATAGCTCCTACATGCAATTGTTTCGCTTTAGCATCTAAACGCTTCTGATTTATATATGCCTGCGTCACACTTGTAACGATATAGGTCAATTTAGAATAAGAAAATTTTATGAAAAAGTAGTACATACCACAAATTTAAAAGGTACACTAAAGCTTTAGTTAGCTTATTGAACGCTTCTTTGCGTTTGACTTCTGCGCTGGGAAAATAAAAGATGAGCCAAAAAATTATTGACCAAAACAAAACAGTCAAATATTTTTAATAATTGATTATACTGGCGACTCCTAAAAAACAAGATAAAATGTAAACAATTTAAGTTTGTTGCTTAGGAAAAAAAAGCACATTCCGCATAGCGATCACGATTCCAATTGTACATTATTTAAATGACAAATGGAACTGCACACGATAATACACTTGCTTTTTTATATGCGAAAGTTCGTCATCAACACAAAATACATAAAAACACTTACCTTGTCGGATTCTTCGGGAACTGGTGGGAATTCCTTACGTCTGTGCAGTTCACTACACTTGCGGCTCCTAAAAAATTAGATAAAATGTTTTATTAAGCAATTCAAAAAATTCAAATTTTAAAATCTTCACAATTGTTTTCTGTTTCTCACAATGATCACAAACTAATTGGACATTATTTAATTGCCAAATAGAACCACACACGGAAACAATTGTTTTTTTATAAACAATGTTCGTCAACACATAATACATAAAAATACTTCAAAAAAACCTTACCGTGTTTCCTTACGTCTGGACAGTTCATTATACATTTGCGGCTCCTATAAATAAGATAAAATGTTTTATTGAGTACTTTAAACTTGTTCTTTAGGAAGAAAAATCTTTCCTTAGGAAAAAAATACTCACATTTATAACGTTCTTCCTATATCCTTTGCTATTTTATAACACCTCTGCATGCGGATTCACTTGCTGTTTTTTTGACCAGCAAATTAGCGCAAAAATTAGAAAATTATGGCTAAAAACCATCATTTTCTAAAAATTTGCTTCAACTTGCATAAAATTGTAAAATAAAAATGTAAACAAATAAAATTCATTAACTCCTTTATATAAAAGAGACAGATGCATACAAATTGAATAGCATGCTGTTTTGTAAAAACAAAGCGGTTAACGTGGCGGGCCACTTGCCGAGATTTTTTTCCTCGTGTACTATCTAATTAATTATCTATGTTCTGCACACCAGGTTAAAGAATAATCTGTGTTGCCAGACTAATAATTTAACGATCGGAACCGAACAAATGTAATCACCAAGGATGGGAAAAAGTAAAACAAAAACAAGAATTATAGTTTTACGGCTGTATGCATTAAAACTTAAAGTAGGTTTAACTGCCGTTGTTAAGCACAATTTCCTAAAGTTTTATTCAAAAAACGCTTTTACTTTAAAATACCTTTATTAACTTTAAATTATTTTAAATTAGTTTATAAAACATTTTAATTTTTAGCCATTTTAACTAGTCTGTATTTAGTTTTCTTTCTGAAACGGATTTTTCTAATGATTGTGTTGAAATAAAATCTTTTTTCTCCATGTTGTGTACTGTGAAGGAAGTTTTCGACAGGGGGCTATTACTACTATTACTATTTTGTCCTTTACATAAGTCTCTATGTGCAATAATATGCTTCTAAATTGTGACATTCTTAGATATTTTATACAACACGAAGCAACCGCCTGAGAATAATAAAATAATGCTAATTATGTGTAGTATATTAGAAATCACTATAATATAGTTCAGTAAACTGCACTATTCTTTGGAACTAATAAAAATAAGTACAATATTCACAACAATACTTTACACACACTTATTACATGTTTCCATTTCTTTCACACTAAGCTCCGTAATTTATTTCCTAAGTACAGCGACTAAAGCCATTTTCAAAATAAGCATTTTTGTTACACCGTTAATTATCAACACTCCTCTCAAACAAATTGCAATACTTCTTAACTCATTAATATCAATTAAAAATGAAAAAAAGAAACTTTTCAGTTGTGACTTTCAATGTAAACGGCTCAATTGACAATTATACTTTGTTATTCCAAAAATTTTTAAAAATGTTTATTAAAAACAAATTGTAGTATACAAATAATAATAAAAACTAAAACAACAATAATACAAACTAAAACATGCCATTCAATATAAAACATTTTTACATCTTTATTTTATATTTTACAAAAATATAATTATAATTAATTATTAAAAACAAAAGTTTTATTGATGTACATATAATCAAGACAGTGGCATTGCCAGAACCAAAATACTAATTTTACTAAAGCATACATTAGCTAAAGTACTGTTTATTAATACCATTTTTCAACAAACGTCTGTTAGCCTTAAAGTGTTTGTTAACTAACGTGTACTTTAAAGCTCAAGTAAGCGTTTTTTATGCATACAGCCGTAAATTTTTAAAATTCTTATAAATTTTTTTCAACTTCATGACACTGTGCTAAATATGTATATAGAAATATTATTGAGCCAGTTCACATTGGATTAGTTGCGCTGGTCTAACATGGCAGTTTGTTGGGAATTTTCGGTGAGGGGTGTAGTTTTTGGTTGGCACAATTTTTCTACTAGCTTCTATACCGCACATCGAGAACAAAACTAATACACATGCATTTATGAAAACACAGGTCTTGTGTGTTTTTTTTGTAGAGCGATTTTTAGTCTTCAGTTAGCTATCGTCCTGTTAATATGAATATGAATTCAAAAGTAGATAAATAGATTTTATCATATTTAATTTTATCTTTTTTACCTAAATATGTTTTAATCATTGAAACAGTCTTTTTAATTAAATTTTAACGATATATTTTATCAATATTTCGCTTTCCTATGGAAAGCTTCTTCAGGAAAAATTAATTTTTAATAACAAAAATTAATAACAAATTGAAAAAAAAATTTTTATTTAATTAAAATAAAAAAGGTCAAATAAGAATAAAAATAATTTTACAGAAAATAAAATTGGAAAGAAACTTTTCATCATCACTTAATCCAGTCATATTTATTTTGTAATGCGTATACTGTGGTGTATACCGAACGAAAAACAAACGTGAAATGAATAAAAAACACTAACACACACAAAGCTGTGTATACGTATACAATTTTGTGCTAGAATAATTAATCTAGTGTGTTTTGGAAAGAACTAAAGTTGTACTTAACAAATATTAATCCAATAAAATATTTCTGTTCTCTTTTGCAAAAAGTACTATTTAACCGTTTAAATAGGGAAAAATGAAACTTATAGCCCATCTCTAATCGATTAGTTTTGTTTTTATGTGGTATCAGCACACGTTTTCGCATAGTTTTGTTAAATAATCAATTATTCAAGAATCTAGTGTTGGTTTCCATATATATTTTATAGATTTGTACAGAAGTAACATGCACGAGCTAAAAGTTATAACAAAATAAAAATCTTCCTTTACTTACATTTACTAAAACTAATATCAACAATTATTTTATAAGATATTACAGCAAGTGTTATTCAAGTGTTTTAATAGATATTCAATTTTTATTTACTGAAAATAAGGATTTCAAAGGTAAAAATGGGTTAAAAGTCAATTTTGTTTTCTTTTAAAATTTGTTTCTAATAATTATATTGTAATTGAATATGCATGAAAAGTTTTGTAACAATAGAGTTACATTTAAAGAACCATTCCTTTGCTCTTTTGTAAAGAGGTGGTGGCTTTCGCACCTTGGGGTCTAAAAAGTCCGACACAGGTACATCTGTGTCTATTTCATTGTATCATTAAGCATACTGAATCTGTTGCTTAAAGTTCTCGCACCAATAGGTTTACCACGTTCAATGGATAATTGACTCTTTTATTTTTTTGTTAAGAAATATGCTTTCTAATCGAAAAAGATTTGAACACGGGCCTTCTCAGCTTTGCTGATTTTTTATGTTGAATTGTCTTTTAAAAGCGAGAGTTAAAAATTGAACGGAGTTATACCCCGTGTGTTTAATGTTATAAGCTTTTATTTTAGTGGGACGACCGTTTTGGTAGTAGACTGGGAAATTATATTTTTAACACAACCCTAAAAATTGGAACAAGAAGTTTTAGTTTTAAGCTACATATGTGTTCAAATCCGTTTTAGTCAGACGATTCAAAGTTCATAGAGTGGCTGTTGATGTGGTCTCTAAAAATAGTAATAAACAATCCCAAAACTACAGGGTGTATTCATGAAAGATTAGTTTTGATATTTGGATGCCTATTAAGTAAAAATTACGCATTTTTACGCAGTGTTTAATATATTGGACGCAAACAATAACTAATCTACAAAATCTACAATAACAAATCGACAAAGTTCCACGGGTGAGAGCAAATTCTAAATTTCAAATTGTCTAATCCTCGAAATAACTCTATACTGATAAAAATTTTAATTCTTATAAACTGGTTTTAGTAAAAACCTGTTGTTTTAAGATATATGTATGGATATACGATTCACATATCAGTGAGTACGTGGTATACCTCCATGTTTAATAGGTAGGAATTTCGCATTAGTAATATCAATAGAAAATAAAAGCTACAAAGCAAAAAGTCTTCATATGATGCCAACCACATCATTTTTAACTTAGTCTTTCCTATAAGGACTACACACCTGTACGTACCCTTGGCTGATCAATTCTTGGTTTACTTTCGTAAGAACGGTGGAATTGTAATAATGATTACTATTTGTACAGTTGATCTTGTCAGGTATAGTATCTGACCAAATTTGGAAAATGAGTTTCCTGTTTTTTTACATTATAATTTCACCTTATTTGTGAGCAATTTCTCTTCTCTTTGACACTTCTTTTATAATGTTTTCCAATAATTCTATTAAACTGAACTAGTCTTCACTTTAGTATTTTGATGCAACTAAAGGCAAAATTTCTAAACGCATTTTGTAAGCGGACATTTGCACTCAAAATTGTTCGTATGTAGACTTTTATTATATTTACGAATTTGTATTTGTCGTTTTGTAAAAGCTTAGAAAATTAAATATAATAATTATATATATTTCACCTTTTTAATATTTTATTAGTAGCTTTTATTAAGCACTCTGTTTTTATTTTATAAAAAAATTTTAAACTTTATTTTTTAATATTTTTCATTATTTCGCTAAACAATTGGTTTGGCATCTTCAGGATAAACAAAAAGTATGTAAATATTTAATTAAAAAATTAAAAAAACTGATGACTAAAAAATTCAAAATAATCAAAAATTTTTCAAAAAACCAAAAACTACAAATTCAAAAAATATTATAACTATACATACATACATGCAATTTTCAACTTTAAAAAATGTTTCAAATGTAATCAGTTTTGAAAATAACATACATATTTACAAAACAATATGATATAATAGTTATAATTTTTTGACCTTTTTTAATATTTTTTAGTAAGTAATTTTAAGCACTAGGTCTTATTTAATAAAAAACTTTTAAAAAACTTTAATTTTATTATTTTTTCGATATTTCGCCACACCGTTGGTTGGCATCATCAGGAAAATTTTTTTGATTTTTTCAATTTGTTTGTTCATTATTTTTGTTTTTCCTGATGATGCCAACCAACGATGTGGCGAAATATCGAAAAAATAATAAAAAATAAAGTTTTTTAAAAATTTTTTACTTAATAAGACCTAGTGCTTAAAATTAATTACTAAAAAAAAACAATATGATTTTACACATACAAATATTCAAACATAAATTTAATGACCAAACATTACAAACAATTAAAGTATTAATTATTAATATTATGAGTTTTGTTTTACAATTTTATGCAACAAATGTCTGTAATTTAAAAGTTTAATGTTATTTTGTTCTTTAATAAATTCTCCATAATAATATTTACCACGAATGGAGAATGAGGAGATTCTATTGTAAGTCCTTTTTATTGCAAATGTGTAATATTAAATTATTTTATTTTTATATTAAAAATATATAAATAAATGTAATGCTTCATTATGACTATCTCCAACTTGAAAAAAAAAAATGTTTTAACAAAAAATCGTTTAATGATAAATATAAATTCTGCATTGTCTTGGTTGTTAACTCAGCTTCATGTAGTTAGCTAGATATTGATGGCTGCTCATGTCTTTGTGTTCATGGAGGATGTGTTAAAGTACATAGTTGAGTCAAAACTTCAAATTGATACGGGCAAATTTCTTTATTGACTTTTTTGAGTTATTTTGTTGGTTATTGGTAGAAGTTGTTGCTGCGCATTTGTACAACGGAGTTCAGTCATACAGTGTGTAAAAATTAATACAATATCTAGCACAGAAGCACGTGTAGACTAACTTTCTCAAGTCAGAATCAAATTTTCAGGCTGGCGGGTTTCAGATGTAACATGTAACTTGAACACAGTCCTCTTTAACAAAACATCTCCTTGGAAGTTCTGCCTTCCCAGGTACATATCAGAAAGTTTTTCCTTTCAGAAGAGGTGCCTTTCGATGTCCCTATAAAACTTATAAGACTTATAATTTACAACATTTAGACAGTTCTATAATCGCATTTACACAGTTGCCGTTCTTATTATTATTCAATACAGGTGTTTATTTAGTTGCGTGTGTTGTCTTATTAATAAATGGATTTTTAATGTAGCATGTTGTTTTTCGTTCATAATATTCTGTAGAAATTTCTTTACTCGTAAACACACTCAACAGATCATTTCATTAAAACTTTTAGTGATCTTTTTATAACTTAAACTAAGCATCTTCGTAATACTTCAGGTTGTTCGTCTGAAACTTTAATGCGGTAGCAGACAAACTAATGAAGCTTGTGCTCGTGGAGATTTTTTTCAGCTAGGATAGTAAAGCCGAAAGTGTTAGGAAGGTAAGGAGAATTAATTTTTTAGGGTTTTTTTAGGGATTGCGTTTTGGAAGGTTTTATGTGTCTTGGCTGGATTTTTTTTGTTTCTTGTGGTAATGCTAGTTCGTGCAATAATTTTCACTTCAAATAGTGCTTCTTTATTTAACTGTGATAGTGATATTGGAAAAGTTGACACTTTAAATCTGTTAAATCAAATTCGGTATTGGATGCTTAATAATTTCTAACATATTCTTTTCTCCTTATTGGAATATAACTAGAGTTGTGTCAATTCTTTAATGAATGCATCTGAAGGTTTTCGGTCTATATCTGTTCTTCCACTGGTTCGAAAGTTGTTGAGCGTATAAATGGAGATTCTAGAATCTGTTATAGGAAGTGTTTATGATAATTAATTTGCTTCTCGCCTTGGTTGTAAATCTTTTGTTCGGATTTATCTTGATCTCTCTAGGGACTTTAAATAACTGTCTTGACAGTATATAATTATGATATTATAATTAAAAAAACTGCTATTGTGCCGGATTATATCTTTGAAGATGCCTCAGTTCAGTATAGAGAACAAGTACATATGTCCTTGTATGTTTAAAATAAAACGATGTGCTAATATACCAAAAACAAAAAAATAACTATACAGCAGATGCAAGTGTTGAACACAGGTAAGGATTATAGACATTTAGTGCATAAAAATCACATTAAAAATAACGCATTTCCACAGTATGTAATGTATTTTTATTTTTAAAACAGTTTTGAGTTTTTGTTGTTATTTAAATATATGATATACATTTATTTTATACTTAAATTTTTAAGTTATAAGATTATTTAAAAATAACTGTGAATGATTTGCCAATGTAATGGGTTTTTCAACAAGAGGTTTGTTTTTTAATTGTGGCAACGCCAACAAGAAATAGTTTTGGGATTTAGTTTTTTTACGTATTCATAGTAGATGCATTCGCAATTGTTATAATGAATTCAATTTTGCTCGAAAATCGCATTAAAATAATTAAAATCCACTATGAAAATGGTGATTCTGTTAAAGTTACATTTCGTAAAAGTCGTGATATTTTCGGACGACATAATCGTCCTTCTAAGACCCCTTGTAAAAATTTGGTCGTTAAATTTGAGTCGACAGGTTCGCTACAAAATGTGCGAACACCAACGCGTGTTCTACTGAAAACATCGCAGCCTTGAGCCACAGTGTTGAAGCAGATCCAAATTTGTCAATTCCTCGACGTTCTTAACAATTGGGGTTATCCAAAACCACCGAATTTTGCGTAAGGGTTTACTTTCAAGTCGTACAAGGTTCAACTAGTGCAGGAATTGAAGCCGACTGTCTATTCACATCGCCGGTTGGTTTTTCTGAAAAAAAAATTTTTCCAGACGAAGCCCTCTTTCACTTGTCAACAAGCAAATTTGCCGCATCTGGGCTTCTGAAAATCTTAGAGCGATTATTGAGAAGCCTTTGCAAGCTTAACGTGTCACTGTATCTTGCGCTATGTGCTCTGGAAGAGTGATTGGGTCGTTTTTTTTTCGAAAGTGATCGTGAAATGGTTACGACTAAATTTTGGCCTGACATGATTTCAACAGGATGGTGCCAATCAAACGATAAATTTATTTCAAACCGAATTTCCCGACCGTATAGTTTCACAGCAATCAGCAGTTAAGTGGCCAGCCAGATCGTATGATTTAACACTACCGGTTGATTTTTTATGGGGCTATGTTAATCATCTTAATCTGAATTTTTTGGTTTTAGAAAGCAAACTTCTTGTTGAAAAACCCTTTATTAGCAAGAGCCTTAGTCTGCCAAATTTTCCAATGGTGCTCAAAGGTTGACTGCGATTGAAATTAATGCAAGTGTTTAGGTTAACTTCTGGTGGATTTATGGTTTCGCTGCAATCAAATATTTTCGAGTGTAGGACGCGTTGTTTGACTAATATGTTTCTGAAGAGATGAAAAACAGGGGGGACTATTAGGAGTTTTTGCTATAGAATCAGTAAATGTATTTCTTATGATTTGACAAAATCCAGGATACCGTAATATTTTCAAGCTGTGTTTTTTCTCAATTAAGACATTTCTAATGCATGTGTGGTAGAAGTTTGTAATCTGTAAGTTGCGAATTGATTCGATAGCGCAGAATAAGTCAGTAATGACTAATGATTCTCCTTTAAATATTGATATAATTTCAGCTGGCGTGGATGTTTTAGATTATCTAAATGGTAATGCTGAGCTTATACTGTCACATGGCTAATGCCAAGGTGGGAAGGAAGTCTATTCTAGTTTACTGCAAGTTTTAGTTGGTAAGTTATCGGGGTTAACGATGTTAAAAGCATGATAATGCTTTGTTATAGTTATGTTTTTTGCATATTTAATAGCGTTCCATTTTTAATTGTAAAAAAAAACATGGCAGAAATAAATGTTCTTATATGCGACTTTATTTTTTTACTCTGTTAAAAGCGCACTTTACCACTTTTTGACGTCTTAGTACAGATTATTGCTCTCAACTGAGAATTTATTAGAACTTATATCTGTTTTTGACTGCAAATTATCTTTCCTTTGCTTCAGCAGTGTGAAGGTATTAAGTCTTCCTTGTGTAGTAATTTATGGGTGAATCAGAACTTTTCAGAATGTTCCTTAGTAGATTAAAAGTTATTTTATTTCAGCTTATTTCTATGTGAATAGGCGTAGTTCCAAAAGCTTTGAATGCAATTTTAAAAATAGAATTTGCAAAAATATCAATGAGTTCTTGGACGAGTATGGGCGTTCAAAACCAAGATTTTTTAATAGATAAAAAGGTGATTTTTAAGGAGAGTTGTCTATTAGAGGGGCAAATTCTTCATAAGAATGTGTTGATTTATATTGTGTCTCTTGCCGCAGACAGAAATTTTTAAACTTATTGCATCTAAGTGGGTTTAGTTAGATTGTATATTATATTTTTCTATATCCTATTAAAAGGCAGGTAAACTAAATACCCTTTTGCTTTAATTTTAATTTCAAAACTAAAATGTAATCAACGAGTCTCGTCGTCGTCTTTTATATTAACCTTTTACCTACTGATGTGAATATGTCTCAATGGTTAAATATTAATTTCGGTATGTCCGTTAGGTACTTCGCGTTCGGTTGTTGGACCTACAAAATTTAATATCTACATTAATAACCAATTTTCTAAGTTGGTTTTCTTTAATATTTTGTATATAAAACAACAAACTTTGGGCAACTCTATTATTTTTATGATATATTTTGATTATTTATCTATTTTAGCTCATCAGGAATTTTTCTTTATATTTTTGTAACTCAAAAACTTTTTTTGTTTTAAAAGTCACATTTTCGCTTAAAATGTTGTTACATTTAAAAGAGGAATATATAACATTATTACCTAATTTAAATAATTATTATATACAAAAATTAGATCTTATGAAAGTAAGTGTGCCTACTTGCTCAGACAGTATATTGGTTTGTATATTGCACAAAGTTGTTACTTTGTTGTTATAATAACTACTTTGTAGCTTCGAGAGATAAGTAAACAAAATAAATTTTAGGTATTCCAAATATGCAAGAACCATTCATGAGAACTTGAAATTTTAAGTTAGAAAAAAAAATTGTTGACCACACAATTGTTAATATTTTACAGCAGTTCGAAATGAATAATAATTAATTTTCTGGCACTCTGGTGGATCGCACCCATTACCTTTTAAGCAAAAATTCGATGCCTGTTAAATTAATCAGAAATGTTAATGGAAAAATAAAAATAAAGCAAACCAAAAGCGATTTTCTTGCGAAACTACTGATATTACAAAGCGAGGTATAAATAATTAAAACTAATTAAAAATTTTTTTTTTGAAAAAACGAAGCACCGTGTAATGGAATAATTGAAAAAGTTGATCACACGGTCTGTTGACAATGGTTGACAGAAAAATCTGCAATGTGGACAAGAGATTTTAGCACACAACGGGAAAGTTTTCCTCAAAACCTTGGCTTTAAATTTTATACTATTAAATTAACATGCATGCATTCGGTTTTTAAAGTCTATGTTTTTTTCATGTAGACAGACATTTCAAAAGTGGCTTAATGGCGTGATGACGAATCCAAAACTATGAAAATAAAACTTTTAGTTAGTTTCTTTGTCTTAGTTACAAGCTAACTACTATAAAACGTAGAATTTCTATAAAAAGTTTGCTTTTAAAAAATATAAGCATCAACCACCACTAGTTTAGGTGTACTAAAAGTTAGCAGAATATCTGATAGGGTATAAATTTACAATTGGCATCCCATGAGTCCAAGTATGCACAAAATTCTTATTCTTGCCAATTGGATTATTATTAGAAGAAGCTGCCTAGGCCAAAAATAAGCACATTAGATTAAAAGGTGTGCAGATAAATAAGTCAGTTAAATACGACCTACAAAAATTTTAAATACGTTCCACATACTACTAATTATACCGTTAAAATGAAATGTACATTAAAAATAAACTTTAATGCTATAAATGATAAAATTCTATTAAAAAAATATTTGAAAATTGTATAAAAAAATCGACGGCTTATTAAAAGTTAATAACATAATAACATAATAAATATTTTTAAGAAAAAATAATATAAAAAAAGGATATTTTGAACTGGATAAAGCCGAGAGAAGACATGAACCGGGTCACCGGCATACTAGGATTAGCTCCGGACTAGTAGATTGTAACGGTATATAATCTATGTCTGGATTCAGCTCGATATCGCAGATATGAATTTTTGAAAATTTTGCTTTTTTTAAAAATAATATGCAAAAATAGGATATTTTGAAGTGGATTAAGCCGATATTTAGAGACAACATGAATCGAGTCACCGACATACTGGGAGTAGCTCAGGACTAATAGATTGCAACGGTATATTATCTATATCTGTATTCAGTCCGATATCGGAGATATGAATTTTTGAAAATTTAGCTTTTTGGGAAAAATAATATGCTAAAATGGGATATTTTGAAGTGGATAAAGCCGATATTTACAAAAGACATGAATCGGGTCATCGGTATACTGGCATTAGCTCAGGACAAGTAGATTGCAACGGTATATAATCTATGTCTGGATTCAGCTCGATATGGGAGATATCAATATTTGAAAATTTTGCTTTTTATGAAATATAATATGCAAAAATAGGATATTTTGAAGTGGATAAAGCCGATATTTAGAGAAGACATGAATCGGGTCGCCGGCATACTGGGAGTAGCTCAGGACTAATAGAATTTTTGAAAATTTGCTTTTTGGGATAAATAATATGCAAAAATAGAGTATTTTTAAGTGGATAAAGACAATTATTTAATGAGAGCAAAATATTACGTTTAATCAGATTTTCATTGAAGGAAAAATCAACATAAAAGATAATATGTTAAAGTCTATAACATTTAATGAAAGTATCGAAGTTTACATAATATCCATAAAATACTTAACATCCAATGGGGAATGGTATCGTTGAGAAACACAAACAATATATTATTAATTAAAAAACTGCAATGTATATGTGTGTGTATAATATTTTCATTTTTGTTTAATTTTATGTTAAAGTTAGTTAGTACTTCATGGATTTTAGATTTATTGAAATTAAAATAATAAAGAAAGAGAGTTTTTTGGAGAAAGGGTAAAAAAATTAAAAATGGATCTACGCCCAAATCGTCGAAGGATTGTTAATGCTTTAGTTATGTCGGGAATCCAATTTCCAAAATTTGCAACAAAGAGCTGACTGAGTTTGTATGATTCTGTAAATTTAGACAAAATCGATTAGTTCTGATGTTGTAATTACCTTTTTCGAATCTCTAAATTTACCTTCCGTTTCAAGTGTTGATGATCATAGATCGAAATTATATACCAACTACTGATGTCTTTTTTTACCAACTTCCTCCTGACTCCTCCGTTTCATTTACTTATGCAACTTCCGAAAAATCTTCCGAAGAAGCATCTGCAACAACTTCTGGCAATACTTCAACATCATGAGCTGTAATAACTCTAGTCAGCATTCAATGTAAACTCTGATGCACATAGATATATTTCAGTTTTTTTCCAATTTCACAGCTTTGCCCCACAGGTGACTACTACTTCTGCTTTTGCTCAGGAAAATTGGCTTTCAAGCTGAAAGCCAATTTAAAAAATGCGCTGGAGATGATTCATCGGCAACAGCAGCTTAACAGTTTGCAATTGAGTACAGTTGGTAATATTAATAAAATAAATTACAATGAATTAGAAAAACTTGTTTCAAAATTCGATGGAAGTAGTGAAGATATTGCAAAATTGTTTAACAAGTTTGAAGAATATACTTTTAATTATAAAGATCAAAAAAAGGTATTGTGTCTTAAATGGTTGTATTTATGGAAAATTCTGATGAGTGGACGCATAGCAATTTCAAAGACACTCTGCCCAGAAGTATATCGACTACGTGCACGGACTTTGAAAGTTTTTAAATCTTGTATTAGCTACATAGTTTCAATACAAACAATTGCATCGCAGCCCAATATAAAAGGTCCACTGCTTGACATCATTAAAGGGGGCATGCGAGATGATTCTGTTAAAAATCAATTCATAACAAAAATATTGTAAATTATTTTATGCTTTTTGATTATACAAACCTTTTTGTAATGTGTTTGTTGAATGAAAAATATCTCTCAATATCTAGAAAACTTCAAATGCTATTATAACGATTTTTATAAACTTCGTGTTTTATTCCTTTAAATAAATACAACTAACAGTTTATGGGCCCAGAAATACGTGATTAAGATCGTTTGCAAATAAGTAAAATTAAAATAAAATCTGGTCAGTAAAATAATAAAATGTATGTAAGTGGTATGCAAATTTCCAAATTTTCAAATTCTAACTGCTATACTGGGAAATTTAACATCGAGTTGTTATTGCTGGAATATGGGATATAATTACTGCAGCCATTCCAGATGCTTCAGACGAAAAATAAATTTTACGTGATGAAAGGCAAGATCTACTATTAGTCTAGCAATTGAAGAATCTCAAAAGATTCACATTAATAAATTGAAAATTGCCAAGGATTACTGGAGTGCCTTATAGAAACATCATCAAGTCAACTATCAACGAAGAAAATGAGTGATGGTCATTCAATGGAAGAACACATTACGGAATTTTTGAGTATTGTTGATCAATTAAGTGACTTGGGTGAGGAAATGGGAGAACATAAAGTTATAGCGTTTTTACTTGGTAGTTTACCGGATCAATATAATACTTTAATTTCATCTTTGAGAATGAAAGAAAAATTACTTCAAGAATTCAAACGGAAAATCGAAATGAAGGAAATCGAGCAAAACTAAAAGCTAAGGATGAGTATCAAAAAGTCTGCTTTGGTGTTTCGTCAACAAAAGCTAGCTTTTTCGTTGGTATGTTGATTCTGCAGCAACATGTCACATGTGTTGTGAGGAAAGTTTCTTTTGTTAAATTGTATAAGCCACAACACGATGTAATATATTTAACTGGTGGCACCGAATTTAAATCGAGTGGGAGTGGTAAGTATCTATTAGTCTGCGAATATTAGATACTTAGAGGGTGTTTATTATCTGTGAGAAAATTGGCAATCGAAGGATTTCGTTTGTGATTTGGTGAAAATTGTTGTTCTATTTCTATAAAAGGGCAAGAGTATGCTATAGCATTTTTGACGAAAAATTTGTATGTGCTTAATCAATCTAATAATGCGAATAAAGTTTCTGTGAGTGCTACAGAATGTATTCATGTATGGCATCGTCGCTTGGGGCATAGAGATATTAAGGCTATCCTGTCAAGTGTTGCTAAAGGTTTGTTATTGGGTGTAAACATTAAGAAACGCAACTGACATTTCAAGGTATGTTTAAAATTCAAGTTGACCAGAAAACCATTTCGAAAAATTTTAATGTCAAGAGCTAATAGTATTTTGGACTTGTTGTTTGTGAAAATCGATATTTTTTAACCTTGATTGATGACTTCAGCCGTTATTGTCATATGTAGTAGTGGATTTTTATTGTCAGTTCGTCTTGTTTGGGTTTGTATTGTTCTTATTGCCTTTGTCTCTCTTTCTCTTTTCGCTTGTGTCTTTCTAACTAATTTGTCTTTCCTTCTCTGTCTGTGTATCTCTCCCCCTTTTCATTCGTCTCTCTTTCTACCTAAATCGTTTCACGCTCATGCTTGTTATACGTAAAACGTGTCTGTTTACAAACCAAATTTGACGCGGAATGACGTAAAATCATACCCAATTAAATCAAAAAAATTACACCCCCTTCGGAATAAATATATTAAAAATATAAAGCTACATTGGTTGCAAAAGTCGCAAAAGACTTAAAAAATAATTTTGAAATAACTGAACTAGCTGATTTAAAGTTCTATTTGGGCGTAAGATTATATAAGTAAAATTATAATTGAATTTCGTACTTTTGATAACAAAAATCCTGGTTATTTCAAGAAATGCAAGAAGAGGTGTTAAAGATCAATTGATAACAAAAATATTCTACTTGTAACATCAATTATTTTATGCTTTTTGAAACCTTTCGGTAATGTGTTTGTTAAATGAAAAATTTCTCTCAATATTTTTCATTACCTAAAAAACATCAAATACGATTATAATGATTTTTAAAAACTGCGGTTTTATTTCTTTAAATAAATACAAGTAAAAGATTCCAACAATATTTTCTTGTTATATGGCTTCACTTCAGATATGGAAAACGTTCTTCCAGAAACAATTTTTGTTATTTTATTAAATATTTATAACGTGAGTGTAGCATTTGTTTTTCCCGTAAGAAACAAATATGCTAAAATACACATGTCTTATTGATTCGGGTAGTCCAATTAGTCTTATTTCCAAATCAAAACTTTCATGTCAAATAAATTGCACAATATTTTTAAAACTATTGAATTAATAGTAATACCAGTTAGAGATATTAAAATTCCTATGATTTTAGAAATTTTATGGAAAAATGTAATGTAAAATTAATTCACTTAAAACATTTACATGAAAATAATTACATATTTGATTCTAAAGAAAAAATAAATTATAAACAAAAAACAATTATTTGGTGTCTCAAATTAGTAATAAAGTAAAGTCAGATTTCAGTACGATTAATGAGCAGAAATTAACAATAAACTATGGTTATTGTAACGGGGAATTTTAAATAAAGCTTTTAAAAATAATAGTCTACAATTTTATTTACATCCTATTGATATTACCAGAAAATTTCAGGACTACAATATGAAAATACGATTGCCCATCGGTTTTAAAAATGCTCCTGCTGATTTTCAGCGCTTTGTAACAAACATATTTCGTGATTTAATAGATAGAAGAAAGGTCGTTATATATGAGTGACATTTTAATAGTATCAACAGATTTTGATTCTCATCTTCAAACATTAACTTAAGCCTTAAAGCGTGCCTATAAAACAGGGGTAGAGTTTCATTTTAAAAAGTGCAGAATTGGTTATCAAGCAATAGAATATTTAGAATACTTAATTGACCCTCTAGGGATTCGTTCTACAGAAAATCATTTAAATGCCATAAAAAATGTTCCCTTACTAAGAGCCAAAAAGAACTTCAAACTTGCATTGGTCTTTTTCATATTTTTCAACCATTGATAGACCGTTGCCGAACCTTTTACGTGAAGATATTGCTTTAGTGAAGATTGTATTAAGTCTTTTAATGAACTTAAAGAACGGCTGATGAAACAGTCAGTACTACCAATATAATCTCACAAAAGGGAGACAGGGTTACACTGTGATGCTAGCTCTAAAGGATTTAAAGCTATAGTTATGCAAAAACAAGATGACAAAGAATTTCACTCCGTGGTATTTTTTTTCAAAATCAACTTCTCCAGCAGAGTCGCGTTATCATAGCTTTCCATTATATATACATTGAGAAGATTCCGGGTTTATTAGAGGGAATTCATATTACGATCGTTACTTTATTACTGTACAACTGGTGAATCCAAGAATTGCTGTGGGATTTAGAATTGGAAAATTATAATTCTATTCGACATCGAGGATGCATTGAGTAGGTGTTTAAATGAAAACAGTTGTAATAATATTTCAAACTGTATTGTGATAGCTTCTTTTGATTACTATGAACTCGACACAAGGTTACAACTAACTCAGGGTAGAGGATAGCAAAACAAAACGTAATAATCATGGAGTTGGAATCTAAAGATATAAGTGAATATGAACTTTAGTGTATTTTAGTATATTTTGGTATATTTTTGTATATTTTAGTATGTTTTAGCATATTTTAGTGTATTTTAGTATATTTTAGTGTATTTTTGTCTATTTTAGTGTATTTTTGTGTATTTTAGTATATTTTAGTGTATTTAAGTATACTCTAGTGTATTTTAATATATTTTGGTGTATTTTAGTCTATTTTAGTATATTTTAGTGTATTTTAGTGTATGTTAGTATATTTCACTGTATTTTAGTGTATTTAGTAAACTTTAGTGTATTTAAGTATATTTTAGTATATTTTGTTCTATTTTAGTGTCTTAGTATATTTTAGTGTAGTTTAGTATATTTTAGTGTATTTTGGTGTATTTCAGTGTATTTTAATATTCTTTAGTGTAGTATTTTTTGGTGTATTTTAGTATATTTGAGTGTGTTTTAGTATATTTTAGTGTGTTTTAGTATATTTTGGTGCATTTAGTGAATTTTAGTATATTTTAGTGTATTTTAGTATACTTCAGTGTAGGTTAGTGTATTTTAGTGTATTTTAATATATAATAGTGCATTTTACTATACTTTAGTGTATTTTAGTATATTTTGGTGTATTTGAGTGTATATGAGTATATTTTAGTGCATTTTAATAAATTTTAGTGTATATTCGTATACTTTAGTGTATTTTAGTTTATTTTAGTAAGTTTAGTATACTTCAGTGTATTTTAGTATACTTTAGTGCATTTTAGTATATTTTAGTATACTTTAGTGTATTTTACCATATTTTATTATATTTTAGTGTATTTTAGGCTATTTTAATATATTTTTTTATTTTAGTGTATATTTGTGTATTTTAGTATATTTCAGTGTATTTTAGTATACTTTAGTGTATTTTAGTATATTTTGGTGTATTTGAGTGTATATAAGTATATTTAAGTGTATTTTAGTATATTTCAGTATCTTTAGTGTATTTTAGTGTATTTTAGTATATTTTGGTGTATTTTAGTATATTTTAGTGTATTTTAGTTTATTTTAGTATACTTTAGTGTATTTTAGTATATTTTAGTGATTTTTTGTGAATTTTAGTGCATTATAGTATATTTTGGTGTATTTTAGTGTATTTTAGTATATTTTAGTGATTTGTAGTGTATTTTGGCGCAAGTTAATATATTATACTGTATTTTAGTGCATTGTAGAGTAATTTAGTATATTTTAGTGTATTTTAATATATTATAGCGTATTTTAGTATACTTTTCGGTATTTTAGTGTATTTTAGTATACTTTAGTGTATTTTAGTGCATTTTAGTATATTTTGGTGTATTTAGGTGTATTTTTTATTTCGCAAAGATAATTTAAATAAGTTGATGTTTTATCCACCCAAATGAAATGGAAGAATGATTCACTACAAATTTTGTCATCTTGGTCCTGAGAAATATTACGAACAAATTCTATTTACTTACTAGTTTTCGAATATGAAAGAATTTGTATAAATTTCTACTATTGTAGATCAAAACGATTAAAAACATATAGAGCCTCTTGCTTTACAACTCGTGAATTTACAGACTTCATTTTGAAAAATAATATAGAACACGGTAAAGTAGCAGTAGCGTCTCCTCAAGCAAATGGACAAGTTGAACCAGTAAATCGAGTAATAAAAGGTATTTTGAGTAATATAAGTGATCCAATTGATCATTCCGATTAATCCTCGAATTTATCTCAAGTTGATAATGCTGTTAACAATACAGTACAAGAAGCCATTTTTATTTACTATAAAACAACGGGGCGTAGTTATTGATGAATTAACAGAATCTTAGATGAGAAGGCAGAAAATCAGAAAAATCGTGACAGTGTCAAAACGATCAATAGCGTTAAATAAATTTGAACGATCTCAACAACCGCAATGAGAACTATTTTTACAAAAATCATGTTCCTACGAAGCAATTTTTTGTAGGAGATTATGCTGTAGAATACTGATAATACTGTTAGTAAAAATAAGAAAATTTATTTATTTAGTCAAAATAAAAATATTTATCGAAAAATATTATGGTCATTATGTTATAGAAAAGTATTATTAAATGATCATAAAGTTATAGTTATTTTACCTTTAGTATTTTATAGGTAATTTATTATTTAAGCACTAGGTCTTTCTTATAAAAAAAATTAGTTAATCATTATTTTTTATATTTTTCTCGATATTTCGCCAAACCATTGGTTGGAATCTTCAGGAAAAACAAAAAGTGTATAAAGAATTTATTAAATTATTAAAAAAATTAAAAAATTGTTTACAAACAAATTCAAAGTAATCAAAAATTTTTTCAAAAAACAAATCAAAAACATTAAAAACTACTAAGTGGAAATAATATTATAACTATTTATTTTGAAGTGAAAAATTTAATTGGAAAACATTATCAAGATTTTCAAAATAAATATTTTAATGTTAACGTTAACAGAAAAATATGTAATATTGAAACATTTTTAAAGAGAAAGGATGGCTATTGAAAGAAATTTATAAAGTCATTTTTGAGCAGAAGAAATGAGGAAATTTTTATTTTATGAGGACATATTGGCAGATTCATTGAAACAAAAGTTATAAAGGATTCATATTAAAAAATTTAATTTACTCTGTAAGTTACAAAAGAGGACATTTATTGTAAAATTAAATTATAAATAGTTCGTTAACAAAACTGATAAAAATATTCCTACCGACGTTAAGTGGATTTTATCATTAGGACATAACAGATTTTGCCAAGAAAGATATAAGATTTTCCAATTTGAAAGATTATTGCAAATGGAGAAGATTTTGTACAGATACTTCAGGGAAAAGATCAGGAAATAACAATAACAAAATTTACTACAATTGTAGATAATCATTCAAATAAAATAATATTAACAGAATATATTTGTTTTAGATAAAGTTAAAGAAGCTAAAAGGTTCTTGAAAAATAATAATTTTATTAATTTCAAAAGCAGATAAAGATATACTGTATATATTGTATATTTGTTGTATAACAAATACACTCACGTAAATAAGGACCCTACCACCAAATTGGAGAATACTAAAAATGATATAGTAAAAGAACTTTTTATACTTAAAATTATTAATATTACAGAAAAAAAAATATAATCTTAAAACAAATATTGCTATTACGCCTAGATTATGCGGACTGCCAAAATTCAAAAAAAGGAATTTTCTTAAGCACAATTTGTTCGTTTGTTAATTCTCCATCTTATGAATTATATTAATATATTACTAACATATTAAAAAAGAGCACTGAGGAGCTAAATATAATATAAAAGAATCAATTGAATTTACAGGAAAAATTAAAAGCCTTCATGTACAAAATCATGAAAAACTAATTTCTTTTGATGTAGTATCATTATTTCCAAGTAAGGAATCCAATAGAAGGGAAATGGAATGTTTTGAAAAATTATACAAAGATAGAGAAAGGTTTATTTTTCCGTATTCTCAAGTTTTGTACAGAAGGTAATAGATAGCAAATGAAAAGATAATATATCCAGCAAGAAGGACTTCCGATGGGAGAAATTGTTAGATAATGGTATTGAAAAATTAAATGTTAAATCAAAAATTATAATAAAATAGGTTGATAATTTGTTCTGTGTAATATATGAATCTGCAATTAACAAAAAGCCAGAAACATTAAATGAATTTGACACTTCAATAAAATTTACAATTGAAAGGGAATGCTATCCAAAACGTCCATATTTAGACACCTTAATAATAAGAAGAAATAAAAAATTAGTTATAAATTGGTGTGAAAACGTAACTGCCTCAGGTACAATTAATAATAAAATTCAATATAATTTACAATTGAAAGGGAATGCTATGCAAAACTTCCATATTCAGACACATTAATAATAATTTAATATAGAGGATTTTAACAATAAGTGACAAAGAATTTCATATAAATATGCATAAAAACTTAAAGTAGGTTTAACTGCCGTTGTTAAACACAATTTCCTAAAGTTGTATTCAAAAAACGTTTTTACCTTAACATACCTTTGTTAACTTTAAAGTAGGAAAAACCTACGTTAAACGTACAATAAATTCAATAAATTTTATTATTGAAAGTTCAAAAACAAAACAAATTGTGTTTACAATAAACTGAGCCGTTTATTTTAAAAGTGGCATAAGTTACTTTGTTATTGTCATCTTTTTTATTTTAAATTAGCTTATATAACATTTTAGTTTTTAGCCATTTCAACTAGTCTGTATTTAGTTTTCTTTCTGAAACGGATTTTTCTAATGATTTTGTTGAAATAAAATCTTTTTTCTCCATGTTATGTACTGTGAAGGAAATTTTCGACAGGGGGCTATTACTACTATTACTATTTTGTCCTTTACATACTTCACTATGTGCAATAATATGCTTTTGAGTTGTGACATTCTTAGATATTTTATACAACACGAAGCAACTTCCTGAGAATAATAAAAATAATGCTTATTATGTGTAGTATATTAGATATCACTATAATATAGTTCAGTAAACTGCGCTATTCTTTCGTACTAATAAAAATAAGTCCAATAATCACAACAATACTTCATACACACTTATTACATGTTTCCATTTCTTGCACACGAAGCTCCGTAATTAATTTCCTGAGTACAGCGACTTAAGCCGCTTTCAAAATAAACAATTTTGTTATACCGTTAATTATCAATACTCCTCTCAAACAAATCTCAATACTTCTCAACTTATTAATTTCAAATTTATTAAAAATGAAAAAAAAAAACTGTTCAGTTGTGACTTATGCCACTTTCAATGTAAACGGCTCAATTAACACTTTCACTTTGTTATTCCAAAAATGTTTATTAAAAACAAATTGTAGTATACAAATAATAATAAATACTAAAACATAACATGCCATTCAATATAACACATTTTTACATCATTATTTTATATTTTCCAAAAAAATAATTATAATTAATTATTTTAAACAAAAGTTTTATCAAAACAAAGCTCGTTATCCGAATAATTATTTTTTTAATATGAACAAATTTTTTGGAAGTTCTTCGTAAGCCTTGCATATTGCCTTTTTTGGGTTCTTTGGTTTTTATTAAAAAGATTGATAAAAAAACAAAAAAAAAAATATGTTGATTTTGCTGAAAACAATAAAAACCTTTTTTTCTTATCTAAATACCCGGATAAATATATTCATTTTTATACATCGTTAACTACAACGTGACAACTGAAAACAGTGGCATTGCCAGAATCAAAATACTAATTTTACTTAAAGCATACATTAGCTAAAATACTGTTTATGAATACCAACGTCTGTTAGCCTTAAAGTGTTTGTTAACTAACGTGCACTTTAAAGCTCAAGTAAGCGTTTTTTATGCATACAGCCGTAGGAGTTTATTAACTGAGAACAATTTTTCAATACGATTAACTAATAAGTTGATTAACCAATTTAATACAAATACTGTTAATTCTTTTGTTTTGTTCTTTGTAAGAATTAGAAAACGTAGACAAATAGTATTTAATACAATTTTTATAATAAAAATTCTCAGACAATTGTGCTGAGAAACCAATTCGAATGGTTGAACCAAAAATACTGTCTGCTAACATGATACCTAATTTTGTTTTTTATTTTGGTCAACCCGTGGGAATTATTATTTTAGCATAATTGTTATTGAGCTAAAATCACGCACTAAAAACTTTTACTCGCGCGGTTTTTCGTTACAAAACCTTGTTGGTGTTTATATGTATGTAGTGCAATCTCAGCACATTAAGCATGGGAAGGAAGGATTTCTGGAATCTATTTTCATTTATTTTTGCTTGTTATTTTATTTTGTATTTGTGTTTTTTATCATTATATGGTTATTATTTTATGTATAAATAAAAGATTCAATTAAATAAATTATGTTAGTGAAAAATCTGGTCAATATCATTCTATTATTCTGCATACTTGTCCTAGCTTATCCTTGTGCCAACACTTGATTAAGTTAAATCATAGCAACTGGACAATAACTTAGTAAACCACTAAGTTAAACTCTAACCATTTCCCACCTCTTCGTTGGCAAGGCAGACGAGCTTCAGCTCTAACAAATACAAAATGGCATACTACAAAATGGAATACTAACACAAACCTATGTGTTTTGTAAAACTAAGGATAAAATAAAAAATTAAATATGTCCAATATAGTGTACAAAGTTCCTTGTAACGAATGATAAAGAGTATTGTAATAAAGTTAATATAGGCACAACAAAAAATAAATTGAAAACCAGAATAACAGGTTCACATTGTTTTAAAGTTAATCACTATCCTAAGTTTGACGTTAAACGCCGTTAATATAGGCACAACAAAAAATAAATTGAAAACCAGAATAACAGGTTCACATTGTTTTAAAGTTAATTACTATCCTAAGTTTGACGTTAAACGCCGCACACTGGGGATTTTTGTATAGAGGTAGGAAAAAAATCTTTGTCAAAAAACGTAGTGATTTCATCACAAATTTAGTTTTACTTATATAGTAATACACAAAAGTAATCAAAATAAAGAAAAAGAAATGTCGATCATTACCTGCAATGTAAAAAGCAATAACTAACAAAAAAATTTAAATGACTTTTTTTAATTTTCAATTTATTATTTATTTTAAAACTATTTTGAGTTTATAACTTCGTCGCTTATAACACTATGCTTTTTCTGACTAAATGAAGGCGTCAAATGTGAAATCATGGAATCTAATGTTACCATCATTCGGTGTATAATATCTTCGTTCGTGGCAATTAGACTGCTTTTTCTAGAGTGTCTAAGGCGATATTTTTTATAGTCTTTGCTACGACTTTCCTGAGCCACTTTTCAATTATATATTTTCCATGAATCAGAATTTTGTGAAGTGTAGCTGGCCAATTGTATACTCGTACAGTGGAACAAACTCTTTTGCCGTCTCCAAACAAAAATCACCAAATTTTTTTGGATCTACTACCTCGGTGATTGTTGTAGCTTCGAGAATTATTGAAAACCTCTTGATTAGGTTTTCATCTAGACTAGCCCCGTTATTTCGGAAATCAAAACAGGATTAGCATAGAATCTTCGTGATGTATTTCCTGAATTTGTCGTATCAGAGCCATGCTTAACAGTATCAACCTGTATTTCTATTTTCTCTTTAAGTTCACGCTTTATCAAACATTTTCGGGCTTTTATCGGATGAGTATTTGAGTCGACTCTTCCATGTTTAAATTCAATATTATAAGCATGAAATGGTGACATACCAAATTGCCGTGGTTGTTCATTTACGGGCATAGCTAGAACTTCTTTGATTTTGTTCATCTTGGATGTTGTTGCTCCACGAATAAAACAAAAAGATGCTGCTGGTGTTTCTGTTACTGATTGTGCTGTCTTGTCGTCAATCATTGTAAAATATAATTCATGTTTTACTTTAAAGTTACGATTGTTTACTGTTAACTCAAATTCTTTTAGTTGAGATATCTCCTCATTGGCTCTTCTCTTTTCTTCTCGTATAACTTAAGGTGTCTCTTTAACGTATGCAAACTGGTTTATTGTTGTTCCATACTAATTTATTTATGTCATCACTTAATGATCATTTAAGTGGTACAACTGATGTCATATATAAATGAGAGTTAGAAATTTGATCATCTGAAAACCTGTGTTGGTATTCGCTTTGACTAGATGCTCCATCACATCTCCATTTATAGTTAGATTTCCGCTTTCAATTGTATTTATTTCTTTTGCCGACTTGGTCTTAGATTTTGCAGAGGTACCCTGCCTGATCTTTCAGTAATAGAAATTCCCTGCGGATAACTGTTTGTTTTTTCTTTCTTGAGTTCTTTGTATGGTACGAGTATTTTGTACCCTTCATTTTCTAACCAATGCATTAGATACTCGTATTTTTCTTTTGTAAACATCCCCAAAGTTTTTAATGTACAATTTTTTTTTAATTCATACCTTTACTTAATTGTGCATAAAAGCGAAACGCGTTCATCGATTTTCATAAGTTATGTCTCATTTTTTTATAGGTTATGCGACTTTACGTGAAAATAATAAGACTTGACACTTTTTTTACCGTTTTGGATTTTTTATGAATTACAGAAAAAAATTAACTTTTTAGGCAAAAAAATTTGTTTGTCTTCATACATTTATTTATAACTTCGATACTGTTGCTTATGTAGCGAAACGTTATATAAACAAATGAAAGTACTTGTAATTCTTGATATTTCTAAATTTGTTTAAGTAAAATCCGACTAGTGGTTCTTGAGTTATGTTAAACATAAGGGCCTTACCAGAATTGAGTGCGAATAAATCAGCTGAAAATGTTCTACTGTGTAATGCAACAAATTGAAAGGTGGCACTTGAAATTGATTAAAAATGTAAAAACAGATATGAGACAATGTATTAGCAGTGACTTCCAACTGTGGGAAAGTATGGCTAAAATTGCAAGTCCAAATGTTTGGAGAAAAAAGGGATTTTTTTATATGTTCATAAAAATAAACAAACAAAGCCTCTGCAGAGTTTATTTTTTCAATCTTAGCATACTGAAATATCCTATTTTAAATAAAAAATAAAAAGAAAAACGTTAGCTCACATAATAAAATAATATTCGTTTTGAAATTCTTAGGTTTAAATTAAGTTGGCTCAGTAAAACATACAAGTACTGAGTTTGAGAAGGCTATAAAAAAAACTGGCAGTCAGATCGGAGTAATTCTTTATGATTTGATTGTGTCATTTAGTCTACCTCCCGGGATCACATTTATCAGTCTTTATAGAATACTTGACTATCTAGACCTGTGCAACTGGGGAAAAAGGGATTCCAGTCCCCTGAAGGCAGCAGGGGACAACTGGGAACTCCACGCAGATTTTCCGCTATTTGTCTCTTTAGGCATTTAGCTGTTTCTCTGACTGATATTGAGGTTGGCCCTTCGGGAGTATCGTGGTGGTTGTGGTTTCGCGGCCCCAAGCATGAATGATTATGGTGGCCAGGATCATCTCGCCAGTAATAACACCCACAAGTGAATGATTCAGTCCAGTGAGCATGCTAGACATGTGTTCTGGACAGGAGTTGGAAAGTCTCCAGCTCTTCAGCAAGGAGTGGTGGTTTGCAGCCCTGCTCTGGAATCATCAAAGTTGCAGCTAGGAAAGACCTGTTGCTAGAATTAGTCTTCGGCTTCCTAGGGCGTGAATGACGGTTGCTTTTCATTCCCAGTGGTTTGACCACCATCTGATTAAGGCTCCATAGCCAGGTACAGATGTAAATCTTATCACGTAATGTACCATTTAGTCTGAAATTTCAAAATATCATTGCATATTGCATGAAGAGTACGTTGACAATTTGACTTTTTCCGCGAAATCTCCAGTGTGCGCCGTAAGAAATGTTATAAATAATTAAAGCACCATTAACAAAAAAAAAAAAAAAACTTTAAAGCAGATACGGAGAATGTTGCACAAAATTATAGATATTTTGTGCATAAAATTATAAAACAAAACTCTATATAACATTAATAATTAATATTTTAATTTTTTCTAATGTCATTAAATTTATGTTTGAATATATGTGTAAAATAATATTGTTTTGTAAATTTGTTATTAAATTCAAATTCAATTTTTAATTCAAAACTGATTTTATGTGAAAAAATGTTTAGTATTAAAAATTGTATGTATGTATAAATAGTTACAATATTTTGTAGTTTTAATTGTTTGTTTCTTTTTTTTGTAATTTTTGATAATTTTGAATTTGTTTGTTAACAATTTTTTCATGTTTTGATTAATTCAATGGCTTGGCGAAATATCGAGAAAATTTGTAAAAACTAAAAATTAACTAAATTTTTTTATAAAAAAGACCTAGTGCTTAAATAATGAATTACTAATAAAAAAAGATATTGATAAATGGCAGGTTTCTCAAACACATCAGAATAGTAGTCACCAAAAGCCCACAAATTTTATGCGTTTTCTCCGACGAAACAAAAATAACCTACATGTTAATTATCGCGAGCTACGACAACCAGAACCTAAGCCCGAACCAATGGAGTTAGGAACTTCGGCTAATGTTAAACCTCCACAAAATTGCAGGCCTGCCCTGCATCGTCAGGACAGCAAAGAACGAAAGAAAACTGACAATTGATTGAAAGTACCTCAAACGAGCAGCTATTGCAAACCTGGAGTTCTTGCGAACATAATGGGATTTAGTTGTTAAGAAGATAGTAAATTTTGTACGAAATACAGGAAATTAATGCAAATGTGCTTATAGGCTATAATTTTTTAAACTTTCAGCAAAGAACAATTACTTGTAGAAGATATTGCGAAAAATTTTAAAAAAGAAGTATACAAAAATAATCTATAATAATTACCCACAACCACAAACTTTAAGGCTACTTAGAGGTTTTCTTGGCCTTTCGGGTTATTACCGTTAGTGTATGTGTAAATTGTGTCAATGACTAATTTTCTTGCCGGAGAAAACGGTAGAGTATCTACTTATGCTTCAAAGAAAACTAAAATTGAACTCGAAACTGAAGGATCTCTTGGATGGTCAATCCGAACTAATCCAGCCTGATTACCAGAAATAATGCATCCTTACGACCGATGCATCAAATGCGACTATTGGTGCTGCATTGACACAAGAGAAAAAACCAATAATATTTATATCAAAAACTCTCAATTCCACTGAATGTAACTACGCCACGAACGAAAAAGAATTATACGCCATAGTATGGGCAATAAAAACACTTCGAAATTATTTATATGGTGTGACAGATTTGGAAATACACATCGATCACCAACCCCCTACATTTGCAATTTAAACTAGAAAAGATGGATATCTTGTATTGAGGAGGTTGCTCCCAAGTTTGTAAATAAGCCTGTTGCTACCAATATCGTTAGCCTCTTGCTACCAATATCGTTAGCCCCCGATAATGAGTCACTGCAAAATACCATACATTAATAAATTCATAAATTTAAAATTCAAAATTTTTAGTAATAAAATAAATAGAAGATAAATTAAATCTTGGGGAAAAAGTCCAAAAAATTTTACAATGCTTTCCAAATGCGAAAAACTTACTCTTGATAATGAACCACGTTTCATAACTTTGGTTGAAATCGCACATTGCATTATGGAGGAATATCACATAAATGATATTAAGGAAATATTTTATAGATCTGCTCAGCAGTATAATTTAACAATTCATTGAGTAACGAACTATTCGCGGAACTTCAAGTAACGAAACAAAAGAATTACGCGGGGCATACTTGCTACAATTCCATTGTGATACTGCTACAATTGCCAATAAAACATTTGTTTCGAAAGATATATCCGAATGGAAACCGTTTCCTGCTTTATTGCAACCAACAAAAATTGGTAAAAATATGGAAGAGGAATAATATTGAGAAGATATCGTGAATCTCGACAAAAGGAAGAGTGATATTCTCACTTAATTTGGGTCTTACGGTTGTATTGACGTATATTGGCGTATAGACTTCGTACCTAATCCAAAAAAAATTTTACGATCGCAAATATAATTAGAGAAATCGGCAAGCCGTAAGCAAAAATCCTGAAGAACCTCAGAATCTGCAGAACAAAGATTTTTTTTAATTTTTATTTTTTTTACTTTCAAACGTTCATTGACTCTCCCAGAATATCAACGGAAAATAAATTATTTGTCTGACATTGTTTGTCTGCAAGATGATTGCGAAAATTGTTTTTGGGAATAATATCAAATTTCTTAACACGTGCAACGTAAAAATTGTTGAATCGGGTTTGAATCGTCTTGTTTAATTTTTGATTTTGCTGCTGGTGGGAATAAATAAGTGTATTTTTTTAATTATTAAGTAGGTGCCCCTGTAGGCTAATAGGTAGTGTAGTGCTTGTCATTTTAGGGATTGTGGGTTCGATTCCCAACGAAGACATTGTTTTTTTATTGCTGTGCTGTCTTATATGGCAGTTACTTCCACCACCTGTGTCATCTATTCTCTATCCCTTTTCTAAAGAATGTAGCGCAGTACTTGACTAAATAGACATTGTTGCTTGAAGTGTTACTTCTCTCTAATTTAATAAATTAAACCAATAAACTTTTACTTGCATATATTCATTTGTATTACAGTAAATGAATAATTTTTAGTAAAGCTAAGTTTCCGTATATTTAACATTCTAAATTAATTATGAAAATAAAATTATTTACAATGCAATAAAAAATTTTTCAATTTGGTTAAATTTATCCTTAGCCGTAACTAGAAAAATACGTATATATACCGGCTTTTTCAATAAATGTAAAATGCATTTTATTATAAAACTTTATAGATATAAATACATTTTTTTCAATAATATTATTTAAATCCCAAAATATTTTTTTCTAAATAAATATATTTGCAATTGCTTGTGCAAATTATTTGCCAGATTGTAGTGCTTTTTCTCTTGTAAGACCAAAATGTTACTGTGTTGGTAACAATCGAAATAGGTACTTATTTAATGGTCATACAAACGACACACTGTCGTTTTGGTTTATCTAATAATCAATACAATTGAATAACTATGAAATATATTTCAAAGTATTTCTTTTCAGACAGTAAATCTTTAAGACATATTTTTGTACTTTAAATTCTGATTTGTACGATATTTAGAAAGGCATTACACATTATAGATGCAATACATGCCGCTTCAACCTGCAGTTGAGTTGGTTCCATCCAAGAACAATTCTTTTGCGCTGTAAGACGTAAAGTAGTATGAGTGATATTTGAAACTGATATTTTTTTAAAATTGGTTTATCGTTGGATTTTTTTGTTTTGTGGAAGAAATATATATTTATTATTAGTCATAGATACTTATATGAAAGTATATTTTTCTTTTTTTTTTGTTTGATATAAGTATCTATGACTGAAAAACCAATTTCAAAAACACAAAAACTTTCAAGATCTTTGTAAAATTTTCAACAAATGTAATATTGATACTTAGTTTTAGTTATAAAAAGATAGTTACCACCCAAAAAAGATGCGATGAATTAGACTTTTATAGTAAACCCTAAAAATGCTCAAAACAAAATATAAGGACACCTTCTCTTGGGAGATAGTTCATTGTAAGTGTGAATGCTATCGAGTGAAGACGCAACAGTTGATGCAGCAGCAGATACAGTGTGTTTTTGTGTATAAACGTTTATTAAACGAATAAACATAATATAATCACCAGTTCAGAGACAATGCATGCTATTTTAATCCACATTTGGTTTCATACAGGACGACGCTGTTATTGTGCCATAAGTAGTGTGATTGATACCTCAAAAAAATACTTTTTTGGGAATCTTGGCCCAAAAAGAAATTCTACACAAGTATAAGCTCCATACAACATTAGAGGATATGTGCGTGGTTTTAATCTCCAATTGGTTCCACCTAGGAAAAAGTTTTAGATTTTGCATACAAGCCGTAATGTAATATGGATTATATTTTGAAGAAATATTTTTTGTTAAAGTTGATTAAAAGAATGTGTCACAAGTTAAGCTATACATCATTTAAGATGCAAATACATAGCTTTTACAACTGTTCCCTTTCAGGATCAATGTTTAGATATTGTGTATTTCAAAATAAAATAAGAATATATCTCAGTTCTTTAAGAATTTTCGATAATTTACCTCAAGTAAATACTTTACACTGTCTTAGATCATTTTAATATCTAATCATGTCTTATCATTTTTGAGAACCCGGTTGATTCAGTACAGATAAACATGTATACGTATATATTTGTACCTCTTACATATGGAATACTGCGATTTGGATTATTTGACTAAAATAATATAATAATACCAATATTAATTTTAGAAAACTTTGAATTATATTTCATACTTTTGCGTGTCGTACACACACTTTTTTAATAACGTTATTCAATTTCACTATTAGATGCTACATTTTAATACATTAACTTGATTTCTAAAATAGATGAGGTAGACATATGAAATATCAATGATAAGGAACTTGTCTTCTTTTAAAAGGCACATATAATTTTTACGAATTTAAACAGTTTTAGAATTTTTTTGCTGAAACAGCGAAGAAATAACTTTAATTAGTTCATTTATTATTTTAATTAAATTTACAATTTTTATATCATTCTTATATAAAGAATTTTTACAGTTTTGTAAACTTATGCAGTTAATGAATAAATTAAAGAAAATGTAACGATTGCCTATTGTAAATCCCCAAATTCCCTGAAAACTTTTATAAAGTTCCAAATGTGGGATTTTTTTGTTTATTTCCAGGATTTACTATAAAACAAAATTGGCAAAAATTGCAATTGCGCGGTAAGAAACTAGATATATATATATATATATAGAATATTCGCTTTTTAAAGTGTGGTAATTATGTATTCCATACAGATCATATCATACCGTACTCTCTTCCACTAGAATACCTGAAAATATCTGTTCAAATTATTGCACTGTTGGTAAGCACGGCAAGGGGCCTGGCAGTATTAACATATACATTTTACTTCCGTCCAGAAAAATATCGATCCTGCAGACCCAAAAAAAATCCGTTTGGTTCTAATTGTGTTACATTTACATATCCAAATCAATATCATTTGATTTAATTTTTATAGAAACTTTCTGGAACGAGATGCTATACCGATCAGACATATCAAAAAATGTCTTATTCGTTTAACTGATCGTGAGTTCACAAATTCTACATAACTAGAAATAAAGATATGTTTAAAGCAAATAAGGAGAAAGCAAGCACTCTACAGCTCAAAAATATATGGAATAGTAAATAAATTAATTTATAACGTAATAAGAAACGATTTAAAAGGAAAATATGCCACCCTAATTACAACAGTAAAAAGTAGGTTAAGGAATAGCAAACGAAACTGCATTAATAACCGGCCATCAGAAGCTTAAGCCTAACCAAAAAACTGTTTCTTATATAATCAGAAAGCTCTCAGGCAGAAAATAAAATCCAGCATACACATCAAGACAAATCGGGAATAATCCGTACCAATTTTAAAGATCAATCAAAAAGGTGTCGAAAAATGATGACATGCAAAAGAAAATAGACGAATCAACAGCAGCAAAAAAAGTACGAACATTTAGAAACCGTTTCTTTCAATATATTTTACAAATATGGTGGGCCTATATTTCAACAACTTGTTCAAATCGCTAGAAAAAATAAAAAGAAAACCACAAAACTAAATCTGCCACGCACAACGTGGAACAGGCAAGACTCCAGAAAATCAGAACGACCAAAAATTACATGTAGGCGCACAAAGAGATAAACCAACGAGTTTCACTTAATTGCAAATAATACACAAGATTGGATTCCTGATCAAATTTGCTAAAAAATTAAAAATTAAAACATGATAATAGTCGACCGGTTTCATTAAGTTTAATTTTCACTTTGTGTTTTCCCTTTTAATTTAAAAGAAAAATCTCAGGGAATTTTTTTTGTTTGTTTTTGAAATATATCTCTAAAAACATACAAATTTTTATCAGCTAAATCACCCACTGAAATATGTCGACTTAGAACCTGAAAAATATGAATTGATAACGGTACCTATAAATTTACTCCCATGTTGTGGAGGTCTTCAGAAAAGTGCCTCAAAGTTAAAGTTATTTTAAATCTATTAAAACGAAAAAGTTATAAACTGGTATTTACAGAGCGAAAATGAAGTAAGTACACAGTCAATATAAAAACTTTTTGCATTTCTATGATATTTTTACAAGAAAAGGAAAACGTGGTCTTTTGTAAATAATTATAGTATAGTATTATTACGTATGCGTCTTGCTTAAGTTTTGAAAGAAAATAATTAAGTAAACAACTAGGTATGCTGTTTACTAAATACGTATCCATAAATGTTGGATATGAAAGCAGGGACACAACAAGGAAATTATTTGCCGTCGAACGTCGAATAACCACCATTTGGCGGAATCTATAGTTTGGGCACGTGTGGAGGTGGATTGTATTGAAAGCAGGTTGTGGGTGGTAGAACCAGAAAACGTAAGGAACGATGTCATAACAGCTAAAGCTCGTATGAAAAGCTACAACAATGGGAAAGTCGCTGTGAGAGTACTGAATCTGTCCAGCAGTGAAATACTGAAATCGCTCGAGCTTGTAGTCGCTAATATCATACATTGTTGCATATATATGCTGCAAATAATGCGCAATCGTTGAATGCTAATAGTTCTGAATCTAATAAACGAACAAGTTCAAGGGCTTTTATAAATCATTCATCTTCTGAAAAAGATAATGTCATTTTGGCCAATGCTTTGGTTGGAATTAGAAATAAATATGGTGAATATGTATTGGCGAGAGCTTTATTGGATTCTGGTTCACAAACAAATTTTGTAACCGAAGAATTATCTCAGAAAGAATGAAACCTCAATCTTACACGTATCGGTAGAACTAACTCGTCCGCCAGATACAAACTTCAGGCAACAGTAAAATCTCGTATGAATTCTCATGAGTTTTAGTCAGACTTTTGGGTTCTACGATCGATTTCTAATTATCAATCAGATCGTGTAATTGCTACCTGTGGTTGGAACCTGCCTGGTAATATAGAATTAGCTGATCCATATTTTCATAAACCGCAGAAAATAGATACGTTGATCGGCGCTAAAGTTTTCTTCGAATTATTGTACGTTGGTCAAATTAAACCAAATCCTAACATTCAAACATTTCAAAATTCCAAGAGAAGCTAATATTCTGTCGATAGAGCATCAATAATGTGAGATAAGGTTCAGGAATTCTGTTCGGCGATCACCGTCAGGCAGATTTCAAGTGGTGCTACCTTTTAAAGCGGATCCAAAGACTTTGGGATTTTCATTTGAGACTACTAAACGACGATTTTTGTCTTTAGATCGTCGGCTTTAAAAAGAACCACAAACAAATGAGATGTATAATTCTTTCATGAAGAAATACATCTGTTTGGGACATATGTCTATTACAGACAGCAAAGTTCCCGATGAACCTCATTATTTCATACCACATCAAGGTGTGCTACGGCCTCAAAGTGCTACTATGAAACTTCGGGTGATTTCCGACGCCTTACGTAAGACGTCTACTCAGCTTTCTCTTAATGATATACTTATGACAGGTCCAACAATTCAAGCAGAATTGTATTCTACTCTAACTCGCTTTAGAATGCATAAATACGTTTTAAACAAGTTTTAATTGATGAGGCCAATAGAAACTTTCAACTTATATTATGGCGTGAAAATCCGTCTCGGAATATTGATGCATATAAATTAAATACAGTTACTGATGGCACTTCATCGGCACCATTTCAAGCGTCTAACTTATTTAAGCGAATTGTATGAAAGTTTATTATCTATTGTGTCTAAGGTCATTACAGAGGATTTTTATGTCGATGATCTTTTGACTGGTACCGATTCGATCAAAGAACTTAATACAATTCGGTATCAGGTGACGGAAATATTGCAATCACCAGGTTTTAACCACACTAAGTGGGTTTCCAATTATAGTAGGCAGTCCGATTCCTCCATATTTGAAAAGTCTGTGCAAATAGATCCCGATCTCACGAAAACTTTAGGCAATTATTGGCATCCGAAGAGTGACGTATTTAAATACCACTTAAACAATTCTTTTTACAATCTCAAGGCCACGAAACGTAATATATGATCTGTTTCGCCAAGACTGTTTGATCCGCTCGAACTTTTAAGCTCATTTGTAATTAAGGCAAAGATTCTCATTCAAGAACTTTGGATAATGAAGCTGCATTGGAATACATTTCCAATCGCTTTAATACTTCCTTCATTCACAAAACTGAATACGCTGAGAAGCTGAAAAAGTCAGATAAGTCACAAATGTTGTCTTCTAATTTACAGAGATTGAATCCATTTGTTCATCAGTTCAAAAATGAACAACGTTCATTTTCACTACTGAGGGTAGGGGGGCAGCTGCTAAACGCGCCAATCCAATACGATGCAAAATTCCCACTATTGATGCAAAAAAAATCCCACTTTATGACATTATTTTTGCGACATTTACACTTTAGCAACTGTCATATGCAGGAGTGAAGGCTTTAGTAGCCCTTTTGCGAGACAAAATTTGGCTAATAAATGCCAGGGAAGACTGTAGAAAAACTGTTTACAGATGTCTGCATTGTTTTCGGTACAAACCAAAACTAATGGGGCAAATTATGGGAAATTTTCCTGTTGATAGGGTGAGAGCTCTACGCACATTCAAAGTCTGTGGCGTAGAGTTTTGCGGCCCAATTAACATAACTCAAAAGATTCGTGGCCGTCCACCTGTTAAAATGTATATTTCTTTATTTCTATATATATATATGAAATGTATATTTCTATATTTGGAGACCATAGGTCTAATGGGGCCTATGTTAAGTCATTTGTTATCTTTTTTATTATTTTAATTAATTGTTTTTACTTTGTTACAATTGAATTAATAATAGCCTAATAAACCTAAATCTGAACTGAATTACATGTTAGGTAACTTATAAAATTAAAATATCAACTGTTATACTTAAGCTAGTTGTAAGGATCCATTTTAAAAATAAATCACTAAGAAAAATAAATTTGAAAAGACCGACCGTGTATATTTTGATGCGAAAAGTGCAGTCATTTTAACTTTAAAAAATAAATTAAAAAATTAAAAATGATTAACGAAATGGAGCGGAACCGATTAGCGGAATGGAGCTCGCCGATAGTGCTAGTAAAGAAGAAGGATGGCAGCACCAGATTTTGCGTCGTCTATAGGAAACTCAATGACGTCACCAAGAAAGACAGTTATCCGCTACTAAGACACGATGTCGGAAACGAAATGGTTTTCTACCTTGGAGTTGCAGAGTGGTTACTGACAAGTGCAGATAGCCGATAAAGACAAGGAGAAAACCGTCCTTAGGCCGAGCAAATGGTTTGTGGCTGTTTTGAGTGATGCCATTTGCGCTCTGCAATGCTCCAGCTATTTTTGAGCCCTTAATGGAACGTGTGCTTAAGGGGCTTAACTGGAAGACTTTTTTAGTATATCTGGATGACATAATCATGGTGGGCAAGACTTGATTAACACCGTTAAAACCTGCATTGAGTTCCTAAGCGTATAGCGGTTGCAGGACTTAAATTAAGTGTTAAGAAATGCTGTTTCAAAAAGAGGTCAAATACTTCGGACATGGTGTAACAGTAGAGGGCTGTCGACTGACGAGGATAAAGTATTGGCAGTAAAGAATTAGCCTCGTCCACAAAATCTTCATGAATTACATAGTTTCCTGGGGCTTTGAACATACTACAGGCGATTCGTGCCAAACTTTGCTCAAGTGGCTGCCAGCTTGCATGAGTTGACTAGAAAATCGCAACTGGAGTGGAGTAGCAAAAGAGGTATTCCAGAGGCTAAAAAGGAGCTTTTATGTACAGCACCAATCCTTGCCTATCCCATAGCTGGACATGAATTTATATTGCATACGAATGCAAGCGGCGGAGGAGTGCTTTCTCAGGCGATTAATGGAATAGAAAAAGTTATTGGCTACTATAGCGGAGAATTGTCCAATCCCAAAAAAAATTATTGTGTAACACGACGGGAGCTTTTAGCCGTACTGGAGTATGTTAAACATTACCACAAATACTCCGCAAATGCCCTTTCCAGACACCCGTGAAAATTCGAGGAAAAGTAGTCCCTCATTGATGTGTGACGTATCTAAATTGGAATACGAGAAGACTGGTCCAAGGCCCAAGAGGGATCCCATTTTGTCAAAAATGGCAAGTTACAACAGTACAAGCAGGTGTCCCTTTTGAGCGGATTGCAGTGGATATCACAGGCCCATTCTCCGTCAGTAATGCTGGAAATCGGTATCTGCTAGTAGTAATGAATAATTCCAAACCAAGAGTCCAAAACGGTGGTAGATAAATTTGTGAACAATTTGGGGTGTCGATACGGTGTTCCAACAGAATTTCACTTCGGTCAGGGACGAAATTTTAAGTCGGCCGTATTTAAGGAAATGTCGACATCTATGGGATTATACAGACGAGAACGACACCACTGCATCCACAGTCTGATGGTAGAAATATTCAACCCTGGAAGAATATCTTAAAAAGGGGTCAGTACACGCCAAAATGATTGAGACGAGCATGTACCAAAGGATTATTCTAGCATACAGATCAGCTATTCACGATTTAACATCATACAGTCCAGCAAAACTACCAGCTGACTTAGAATTTGGCGTTAAACCGATTCCTGCACACGACGATAATAAAAATATTCCTCAGATGCAAGAAGACCTGCACGAGATTCATGAGCTTGTCGCATTAAAATGTCCAGCTACAAAATGAAAGGCAGTTATGATCGAGCAGCAAATACGGATTTACAAAATGACAACTGGTTCTACTATATAACCCACAACGGGGAAAAGGGCTGTCTCCGAAATTACAACTGGGATGGCCCATACAAGCTGATCAAGAAATTGAGTGATGTGGTTGATCGGATACAGAAATATCAAAGTCCGAGGCCCCAGATGAAAGTAGTCCACTTGGAGCGGCTGGTGAAGTATGGTCGTTCTGTTGGGGACGAAAAGGTTTAAGTGGGCGGCAGCGTTACGGATGCGTCTCACTTAAGTTTTAAACGAAAATAATTAAGTAATAAAGTAAACAACTGGGTATGCTGTTTACTAACTGCGTAGTTTGCTAAGAAAACTTATGCACGCAAGACAACAACAACTTTCTAGTTACAACCTGCGTAGAAATTTTATACATGCAAAACAATAACAATTGGAAAGAAACTTTAACCGCATAAAAGCAAAAATACACACAGACAAACAGGCGCCTAAAAATTTAATGAATAAGATATCAAGAACAAAATGTGATACAACGGGAGTAGAAAATTCTTAATTTTTCTAGAACTCTAGTGGACAAATATAAAAGGTAGCGTCTGAGTGGATAGTCAGTTAGTTAAAACATAAAGAAAGTTTGACACAGGTCATTTAGAAAAATAAGAAATAGGGTAAGAGAAGAACGGAGCCTTGCAGTACCGCTGAATTAATCTTGAACTCGTCTAATGAAATCCATCTAAAACAACTCGTGTAGTGTGATTCTTGAGAAAACTCTATATAAATCTTCAGAAATTATCACCGACACCAAAAGCAGCAAGTTCGTTGTTAACTCTTTAAATTTCTATCACTGACTGTCTTTCTGTAGTTATTGTTTTAAGTCTCATTTGTAATGTTTTTAGCACCATTGTATTTTATTTTATAAATCTGAGGTTTGTCTATTTTTCTTAATGTAGATTTCATATTAGAAAAATGTTGCTTGTTACACTGTTGTCAATGCTAGTATATATCTTTCTTCATCATAGACGTCTAAATGTTTTAGTCTATCTCGTGATAAATTTTCGTAGTTTTTCCTTGGTCCCCATTACGAGTTAATATTCAATTAATTTATTTATTATCTTAAGCATTATATTTCTTATTATTCATATTTTCTTGATAACATTTTGAGTTTCTAATGTTTCGTGTTATCGTTGAGGAGAAATGCCGTGTTAGTAACTATTTCCAGAAGTTTATAAATCTTCCAGATTCTATATGTTTCTGTTGCCAGTCAATTAAGATCTTGTTTTATCTCTAATTATAAAGGCATCTCGGTAGGGTAGTGCGTGTCTTCTTTCCTTCTCCAATGTAACTTATATCTCTATATAAATTAACAATCACTCGTGTAAATTAACAAGCTTTTGTACAATTTAATTACACCCTTTTTTTTAAATTATATTTAATTTTGCCTATGGTGGTTTTTGATTATATATTGATGTTGTTATTGTATGGTATGTTGCTAATCCAGTTTATCTCTTGACAAAATTTTCTTAAGCAAGAGGGTTCTTTTTTTAATAATAAAACTTTGCGATTATTTAAGAAGCAGTTTTAAATTATTATTTTATTTTCTTGAAGCACATTTGTTTTAGTACATTTTCCCTTTAATTTAATTTAACAAAAAGATATATCTATCCACTCGCGATTCCATTAATAAAATCTAAGTTTTTAAATTATATTTAACTTTGCCTTTTGTTAAATTATATTTAATTTTGCAGGACTTTTTTAAATTATATTTAATTTTGCTGTTTAGATTAAAATTAAATTGCAGCTTTTTAAATTAAATTTAATTTTGCACAATGATAAATTTAATATCTAAAACTTTTTATTTGTTAAAATTAAAATTACATTCCATGAACAACGGTACCTTTCATAATAATCCAATCACCAACTCCTGTGTCAGCAACAAAATTTGTGACGCTCTTATTTTGGAACAGTTTCAAGGTTACCAACAAAGACAGTCAAGAAAGAATTTTGCACAGAGGAGATGAATGATTGCCTGATAATTTTTCACAGTTAACGAATTTATTCCATTCGTTAACTTATACACGAATTTAACGTCTCATTATTGATATTCCATATTTTGTAATCATTCTAGGCTTTGTGCCTAAAACAGTGTTCCATAACTATATATGTAGTAAGTTAATCGTAAACACTTCATTGAATTTTAATTATTTCTAATCTTTTATACAAAATCGTTAAATCTTCATAAATATCAGTTTTATGTTATGTTTTCACAATATTTCCCATTAGCTCGTAATTGTGTTTATTGCTAATCAGAATACTGGGTGATATAAAAATTAAATCTAAGGTTATAAGTATTTCATCGTCTTCAAACTATCGTAGACTTAATTAACTCTTTCGCGTTACTGACGTTATATATTTAGTTAATTGTCAAGAGTGTTAATATATTGGTTAAGTTTTTGCTGAGTACATATGAAGGCGATGTAACAGATGAGTAAATTAGGCGTAGTGGCATATGAATTTTTGATAGACCTGGCAGGACAGCTATTATTATGAGCTTATTTTTCTCATATTGATTTATAAGATTTAAGCTATACAATTTTTCTACTAGAGTATTATTCCTTTTTTGGAGATTTGAAGTGGTTTTCGTATACAAAACTTAGATTTTTCAATATTAATCGTCAGTCCGGAAGACATTTGGAAATAATTTTTAGAACTTGTAGATAAATATCAAAGGTCTCCAATGCGATCAGCAATTCATCCAAACAAACGAACGAAAGTTGTCAAGCCCACCGGCACAACCTTATAAAGACACCTGGACATGGTGTGGAGTGTTAAGTGGCAGGCCGAAAATAGTAAATTTCAATCACTTTTTCACTAGAATTTGCCGGCAACAAATTCTTCAGATCTAGGTTATTGACAAACTACGCTTTCAACAATCTGTTCAAACACCTTTCTATGCAATAAGTTACGACGAAATATCTCTATCAGGACTTAATCTGCCAAACTATTTAAAATTTCTGCAATAACTTTATAAAATCTTCGAAATTTGCATTTCCGCTTTCTTTCTTGCATTATTCCCTAAGGTCCACCACTGTCCTTAAGTCCCAAACTATATAGCAGCAGACTATGGGCTTCTAAAACCGATCGCATTGTGAGTTCCTTTATCAGCGCATACGTGCAGTAACGGTCTTTTTATTGCTTACAGCTCATTTGTTTTAAATTTGTATAGACATTAACTGAAGTTTTGTTGAGAAAATTTTTATACAAACGTTTTCTTCATAAGCAATTAATATTTTGTTCTTGTATTACTTTTTATCCGTTCATTAATTGTTATTTGCACATAAAAGGTGTGGTTCTAATATCTGACTTTAACCGTTACCGTTGTGGTTGATTTCTTATAAGGAATTAATCATTGCATATTTCAATGCTTTTCTTTTATTTGTCACTTCTCTTAAAGATTGCACAAAATTGTTAAAATATGTATATACATATTTTAAACTTCAAAGTACAAGTTTTATGTAGATAATGTGAATCAAACTGATACATATTTAAGTAAGTTATACTCGTTCTGGCCGAATTTTCCATACCCTTCACCATAATGCTGTTAGACATTACTCTATATATTTATGCAACGGTATTAATTCGCTTTTACTCATATGACCTTGAACTGTATAATTATAATATAAGAAAGCGACACAATCAGTTAACTTTACTTTTTCAATAATAGTATAAATAACAATAACCGAGTTATTATTTCATGATTTTTGGTGTTAATAAACAAAAACTAAAACTGAAATAAAAAATTGAGCCGAACACGAGCCCCAAAAATCGATGTTTTGATAATAATTAATTTTGTTTTTTGGCAGTTTATAGCTAATAACATATTTTTATCCAAACGGAGTTTTACCGAAACTTATCGACAGTTTATTCTTGCCCATTTCGGCTTTTTAATGAATTAAAATTTGTTTTGTTGAAATCTAGACTTATTAAAAAATGTGAATTCTTGTGAAATTTTGATTATAGTGATTTTTTGATTGTAAAGTGGAAGTATGATTTCTAGAGTTTTATTTTCATAATTTTTGGTTTCTAATACAACAAATCATAAAATAATGATAAGAACACAAAACACACAATAGAAGCTCTCGTCTTTCGAGTATACGATCACCGCTAATTAAACGATTTCACTGATTTTCAATAGCAAAATTCTGAAAACTACATCTGAAAGATTAATGGATTTAAATTCTCAGTCGTCCTTCTGGTGCCTTGCGAATATTTTTATAGGTAAACTTTCCTTTGTACAAGGATCCAAAATGTACTCTGTACTAACGGAAATTAGTATTGTAAAAATTGCACAACAAAACAAAACAAATTTGAATGAAAAGGCCATATTATAGTGAAATTTCGATTGTTTAGTGTAATAACGATTTTCTGTTAGTCTAGAAAACACTGGTAAACTAACAGATGGACATCACTAAACCGACTTCTCTGTGTATAACAGTACAGAGTATATGTGGCCGAAAATAATGAATATTGTAGAAATTACAAATGGAATGACAAACTTATATATATATATATATATATATATATCACTTTTTTAAAGGTTGTAAATATTCCAGATTCTTAAATTTTTATTGCTTAAATTATGATACAGGCCAGAATGCATTACACAGACAGAAAGTAAAACTATATATCTTTTGGATCAAATTTTTTATTTTTTTCAAATACTTTTACTGCCATTATTCTAATCATAACCACTTTACCATTTTAAAATCAATCATATTAATACTTTCAAAAAATTTACGTACTAGAATTAATCTACTAAAAAAAACAAAAACATAGAAATAACTCGATGTTTTTTCTCTTGATCATCTATTACTCATATTTTTATTGAAAATGATTCATCCATGCAAATATTATGGTTACCATCACACAAACAATTATCTCTTTTTACTTCTGAAGAATAATAAGTGGAGTGTACAAAATATTATTATGCCATTTATCCAATTGCTCAAATCAAGTTCAGATAGGTTTTTTGTAATTAAGGCGGTATTTTTAGCCATTATATGTTCGTGGCATCCTTTATATATCATTATATTGATTGTACAAAATATAAGTAGACTATTTATAATAATTTCTACAGAAGTATTTATTTTACAGCTGATTTGGGAATTGTGGATACTCTATCGGCTGGACCAAAAAACTAAATTATAATTGCTCTAAGACACCAGAAAAATATCTGAACTTAGATACATAGATGTCACTGCAGCAAAGGCTTTTATGCGATGCTTTTATTTTTTTATATTTGTATTATTTAATATAGATATTAATTTTACTACTGGTATAAGAAATTGATTTGATAAATCGTGGTTTTTTTATAGCGATATAAAACTTTGAAGTAGAATAAAGCACAGATGAATGTTTTTTTAATGACATAAAATTTAATGTATTCGAACGAACCTTTAGCACTGTAATTTAAATATGACCTCTGGCACATGTCTTGTCGGCCGAAGTTTACTATGGAGGTCTAATTTCCGATGACTTTCCACAATATTTGCGTCCATATATCGGCAATAACGCTACAAATGTTGTCCTCAAAATGGTCAATCGTTGTGGGCTTATCGGCGTAGGCCAGCAACTTAACATATCCATGCAGAAAATTGCCAAAAGGCATTAATTAAATGCACAATCTTTGAGGTTAATTCATGAGTCGGAAACGTGAAACTATGCGATCACCAAACATTTCCTTTAATAAATTAATTGTGGCACGAGCTGCGCGACATGTTGCACAGCACAATGGCTTGAAAACGTTTTATTTTGGAAATAATTCAGTAGCTCATTAACCATATAAGATTTTCTATTTCGGAAACATGAAACTATGAGATCACCAAACGTTCCCTTCAATAAATTAATTGTGATACGACCTGTGCGACATGTTGCGCCGCACAGTAGTTTAAACAAGTTTTATTTTGGAAATAAGTCGGTAGCTCATGAACCACATAAGATATCTATTTCTGAGTGAAGTTGCACTGTTCAGCTCCCTAGGGTAAAGGGGGGGATTTTTTTTGGCCGGCCATTACTTAGTATTTTTGACTTGGTGCTCTTATACTTATTTATGTTGAATTATTATTATTATTATTGCTATTATTGGGCTGCATTCTTGATAAATTTATAAGAAAACAGCAGTAAACTTTCTCTAAAAAGCTTGTATGGGTTTGTTGCTTCTATAATTATAATTTATAATTTTTTGGGCATTTGAGGATTTACTTTGTAACACAATTTTTGAGTAATTCTGGACAAACTGTCACAATAGAAGGAGTTGATGAAGAGCTTTGAAATAAATGCAGATAAATTAAAAAAACAGGTTACGCTGAATAGTATACGCTCTCACCATTACAATTATATTGACTAGAATACGAATGGATGAGTTATGTAATAATTTGTTACTTTCTTTATGCGCGGTTTAAAGTTTCTGTGAAAGCCAGCTTTAGTAGGTTCATAAAATTTAAGACATGGCATCATTTATTTCTGTTTTTTAATATATAACTTGTCTGCTACAAAGAACTAGTGATTCGTATATGTATAATTTCTATTGATCATATCATACAAAATGTGTACCTTGTTAACAACGAAACATCGTCAAGTAATCTAAAATTTTCTGAATAAAGAATTAAGATAATGGCATCTAACGCCACTGAATCTGGAATATCACTCTAAGTAAGTACTTCTGGGTGACTTTTTAAGTTGAATGAAACTGTTTGCTTGCTTCAGTTTTGATCTCATGCAATATTGCAAAACCAAAATTTAATAAATATTTTTCATTAAATACTTTGACGAAATTAACATTTGTCGAATTATAATTTATTTTTAATTTATATACAACATATGCATATAGAAACATTTAAAGTGAGAATGATCACTAACTGTTGCCCAAACAATTGTAGGGACCTTGATAACACTTTAAACTAAGTAAGGATATAAAGGCTAAAAAATATATTTTATGTAGCCATCGAAAATTAAATAATCACCACGTTATATAGGCAACTCGCAAATGTTTAATTAATTTTGTATTAGATTTTGTGATTATGTTTGAACTTTACAATATACATTTACAACTGTATAAATCCTTCAATTGCAAAATCGGCTAACTTAATACAAATTATGAGAAAAAAGTTTTTTAGATACCGCTTTTAGAACTTTTTTGAACTCAAGGTGTAATAGGCCCATGCGGCCAGTGTTTTCGTTCTTTTCAGTTTACAATACTTTATTTTGCATTAGTGGAAGTAATGGACCTCAAGAGGTGTCTAGTGGATTACAGGGGACCACTTGCTCCTAGTTGACCTTTCGGGGTGGCCAATGTGTCCTACCGAGGGACCAGAAGGAAGCCTGTGAATCGGTGCAGAGGACCAGTGGCTAAAGGACCAACTACAATCCGAAGAGCCAATGGCCATTCTTGGGAGAAATTTTGAATCCGTGCTTTTAATTTTGGGTTGATTTAAAGGAACTCCTTAAATGTCAGAAACAAAAGATATATACAAGTATTGATAGCTTATTTAATAAAAATAGCTGTAGCTTCACCACAATTTTTCAATTTAAAAAACATTAAAATCTATTAATATAGATTTTTACTAAAAGAAATGTATACCGCCTATGTTAGTGAAAAAATATGAGTTCTATAAATATACACATGGAATAAATATACTAGAAAACTCGTTCAAATTTTATAATAGTTATTGATATTTTTAGTATTTTTTAGACAAATAAAAATTTAAGACAATAAAGATTTAGCTTGATTTTTATTTATTTCTGTAAAAATTCTTAATATTTATACATAATTGATTAATTAAACTTTTAAAGGGTTTTTGATATTTAAGTGTTACAAAATTGGACAAACTCTTTGTGAATTTGTACGACTACGAGAAGTCGTACCAACAAATATTGCTACGGATATAGGTATCAATAGCGAAGATGGGCCAAGTTGGTCCACCACACGTCCGCAAAAGTAATTACTATGATTAAATGTTATATATATAAAATTAACTAAAATATTATTTTTTTTAACAGTTCAACAGTTTTTGCTGCAGCAACTTCGACAGGGGCATTACGGAGAACAAAGAGTGATAATAAAATTGTAACACTAAAGCCAGAATTAAACTCAAGCTCTCCAAATTCATTTTATCGTATAAATAAGCCGGATTCTAGTAGTAATTTTGAAGATTTATATAGTAACGTCCATAAGTGTCAGGCAAGTCAAAAATATTTAATGACTCAACATTCTTCACAAAATGTAAGAGGTCAAAAAAATGTCGACGAGTTCTCATTTCAATATAGATTGGCGTCATCAGTAACTAATACTACAGGAACAAGAACAACAGCACTAGATTCAACATCTCTTACAACTTCACCATCAAACATAGGAACATCGTTTCTGTATCGTTTAAAACGAAACAACCGGTTTCCCACTAATTTTACAACATCTACTGCTGAAATAATATCGATAAAAAGATCTGGAAATACTTTACATCGAGTTCTACAAGAATTTTCTGGCGATTTATTAATAAAAACTCCCAAAACAATAGTGCCTGCAAAAAATAATGTATGTACCCGTAATAATTAATTAAGTAAAAATTTTAGATAACAGCACATATTAAAAGGCGTTAGTAATCTTTAAAATGTTGTAGAGATAAAAAAGTTTATTTTAACCAGATAACGTACGCATTGCTCTCATACTTCATTTTCAATACTTCTTAAGTAACGGTTGATTTATTTCTTGGTTTTTGCATTGTCCATGAAATGATTTTGTTTTGCTTTTGTTTTGTCATCGCACACCAATAAGTTTGACAGACACATCTTGCATCATCATGAATGTTTGCTTTTCAAACTGATAGAATTAAAAAAATACATATTATAAGCACATCTTTTTTAACAACTTATAAAAATATTTTCTCGTGTTTTGGACGAAAATGTATCTTTTTTATATATTACATTTTGCAATTAAAAACTTACTTTTCCTACAATTCGACAATTTTTTAAATATTTATGTGTACGTACATATGTATATTTTTAAACATAATATTAAGGTAAAAAACTAAAAGGAGATCAATGCTGATTTTAATAACACATCCAAAATATTTACAATCATATGTACATAATGCACATATCGAAAAAAACATATGTACATTTTATAACTCTTCTCAATGGAACATATTTTTATTGCCTTAAAATATCTTCAACGCACATAAAATGCATAAAATTAATGTAGGAATTTCTTACTTGTTCGTCTCACATTTCGTACAAATGAAAGAAATCATATTCAATACATATTTAATGTTAAGTGAAGAAAAAGAAGCAACATATACTTCATAATGAACAATTTTTGAAACAAATTTTTTCTTCTTTCACGGAGGTAAAAAAGAAAGAAGCTAAACAACAATTACTTCGTGTACAATGAGTTATTGGTTACCAGTTTGAAAAGTAAACATTCATGGAGATGAAAAATGTACCTGAAACTCATTTGTGTGAGGAGAAAAAAGAAAAGCAAAATACATTTTTATTTATGGAAATGATAATAGAATGAACAAAAATGTTTTATTGGTGGTGATAAAATGCGTACCCTGATTTTAACACATACCAGTATCCAGTAATCATCATCTAGTTAAACAATTTTTTAATTAACATTTTTAATTATGACAATGGTTAGAACGAAGTGCACATACCACATATAGTTTTCTATTCCGTTAAATCAATTATTACATACTTTTGTACTTGCTCCTGGCAACCATCGCGCTAGTGCCCCGTTTCGGCCCTTTTCGTTGGAAAAATCATGTTTTAAAGTGGTGAAGATATTTTAAAAATTTTATATTTTTTATCGGTTATACAACAGATCAGATCTTTCTAAATAGGAACTTAACTGGATGCAATTTACAATTGTAATTTAATTTCTATACATAATAAAACTTTTACAACAACTACCTCCTTCATGCAGATCAAAAACAGGAACTCAATAAGCTGCAGGAAATAACTGTGGTTAAGTTTGTCAAAAATAACTTGCTGCTTTACAATTTTTCATTCTGAAACCTATTCGTAGTTTTATGATATTTTATATTAAACGTTTAGCTTATTGAGTTTTTCTATTGTAAAATAATTACACACAACATAGTTTTAATTAAATTATCCGATTTAATTAGACGGTTATTTCGTTATACACAAAAATACACGATGGTAACTTTAAAACTTTAGTTTCCGTATCAACTGTTGTAGCTTTGTTTTACGTTAACATTTAGACTGACTCATAAGGGCTTATAGGGGTTCTAGAATTTGTTAAAAAATAGCTCTAACTCTTCGCATTTGGAAAGTTCTACAATCGCATTTGCTGCACATGCTGTCGTTATCATTATTCAGTGTAGGTTTTTACTTGGTGTGTTTTCTTTTTCTGATTGTTAACATTAGTTCGTAGAATTTAAATGTAACATATTGTTGTTTTATGTTCATAAGATTTTTTAGAAACTTTTTGATTTGCGAACAGACATACGACATTTCACTTTCATTTCTTGGCTTGAGATATAAGACTGTATTAAGTTTTCTCTTCAAAGTAGGTAAAATCCACTGTTGAGCTATATCAGCACTAGTGAAATTGCGATATGAATCTGCTTTCCCCACTGTAATACATATTGATTTTTGTACAATATTGTCACAAAATATTTATGTTTAAAGGAATCTAGCACAATTGGCGTAGGTTAACTGAAGAATGATTTCAAATAATACATTTTTTATTTAAAATTATTATTAATATTTTTTTATTTTTTTAATCGACCTTTTTATATCTTAAATAAATATCTGTTATTCTTTTTAACGGTCTTTTTTAATTAATTTAACAATATATATTTTTTCAATATTTCGCTTTCCTATGGAAAGCTTCTTCAGGAAAATTAATTTTAATAACAATTATTAATAAATTGAAAAATTTTTTTTTGAAAACATACATAAAAAATTAAAATTTCAAATATTTAAACATACAAAAACAAGAAAACGGAAATTAAATAATAAATATGAAATAATTATAACAAATTATGTATTTTTTGAATTAAGTACCTATAATTCTGCGCTAAATTGTCTGTGTCTGTTTTGAAATTTATTCTCCTGATTAACAATTTCTAACAATTCTAACATATAACGTCTCTTATAGTTTTTTTCTATATCTAATACTGATGCTTCCTCGAACTTTGGATAATGATTATATATCCCAATATAATCAATATCCCAATATAAATTTTGTCACGGTTCACCTGGTCATTTTCTCCACATGGTATCTTAAATACTACATCAGACGTTTCCATTTTTCCTATTTTATCCTTCATACTGCTATATTTTAGACTTTCTTAATCTTTCTGATATTCCAGGAACATAAGTTAATGATTTATAATTTCTTGGTTCTGCCGTAGTATTTCCTAAATTATGCCTATGATTGCCATATTGTCTAATTAATCGGTTAGTTAATTCTACTGGGAAATTATTGTCATGAAGTATTTATCTTATTGTGTACTTAATCTTCAAATGAAATTCTCTACCACTCATAGTCAATATTCTGTCTATCATATTTTTATGTTGGTTTCTTATACTAATCAAACACTAACTTATTTCCCTTTCTTATTATCAGTATATCTAAATATGGAAGTTTAGATTCTAACTCTCTTTCAATCGTAAATTTAATATCCGGATGAAAACTATTCAATTCTGACAAAATATCATCCACTGCATCTTCTGAAGTTATACAAAATAAATCAACTACATATTTTGTGATAATATTCGGTTTAACATGCATTTTACTAATACATGAATTTAGTAATTCCTCAATCATAATATCAGCTTTAATTGGAGATGCTGGAGAGCCCATAGGGAGGCCCTCCTTTTGTTGATATATCCTATTGTCAAATTGAAAATAACTGTTATCTTCAATGCAAAACTTAAGAATACGTAAAAATAATTCCTTCTGAATATTTGTATTTTGTTCTATTATTTGCCATTTTTCCTTTATAATTCTCAAAGTTAAACCTACAGGAATACTTGGAAAAAGTGAAACTACATCAAATAAAAACAATCTATCATTATCTTGTATATTTATTCTATTTGTTTTATCCTTAAATTCCAATGAATTTCTATTATAATATATTGATTGTCCTGTTATTACCTTAAGAATATTCGTTATATACTTGCACAGTCCGTAGGCCGGGGAATTAATGCAAGAGCAAATAGGCCTTAAAGGAAAATTCTGTTTATGGATCTTAGGTACTCCATATAGCTTTGGAGAATTTGATACATTAGTTTTAAGTTTATTTCTCTCCATTACTGAAATGATATCTTTTTTAAAAAGTTCATCAACTAAAACATTGTTTGGTTTTTGCAGTTTAGTAGTAGGATACTTATTCAATATTGAGTATTTAGCATAATCGTTAAGAATGTCATTTATTCTCGAATTATAATCGTCTCTGCTCATAGCAACAGTAACATTACCCTTGTCAGCATTAACAATTAATATGTTCCTATTAGTATTCAAAAATTTTTTAGCAGTTTTTACTTTATCTAATATAAAAATATCCCTTGCTGTAGGTCTAATGTTGCTAATGTGGCTATCAATAGTCATTGTTAGTTTTGTCCGCACTACTTCCTGGTCCTCTTTTTCTTTTATAGTCTGAATCAAATCATCTACTTCTGAAATTACCTTCATCAGTGCTACTTAATTCATGGTAAACATTTCCGGGGGGTCGCAAAATTGCTGTCTGGTAACATGATAGCTAATTTTGCTTTATTTAACATAAGCCAATATTTGTGATAAATTAAATTGTGTTGGGACATTAATTCGCAGGCTTAAACATGGTAACATGATAGCTAATTTTGCTTTATTTAACACAAGCCAATATTTGTAAGAAATTAAATTGTGCTGAGATATTAATTCGCACGCTTAAACCAGAATTGCTGCCTGGTAACACGATAGCTAATTTGGTTTATTTAACACAACTTTTGTAATGGAAATCCTCAAACAATTATGCTGGGAAATCAATTCGCACGCGTAAAGCAAAATTGCTGTCTGGTAACATGAGAGCTAATTTTGTTTGTTAATTTTGACAATCCGTGGGAATTGTTATTTTGGCATAATTATTATTAAAAGGTTAAACGCGTGGTTTTTTGTTACCATACGCATGGGAAAGAACGATTGCTGGAATACAATTTCCGTTTATTTTATTTTTTATTCTTTTTCTTTTTTTTATTATTAATGTGTTATTAATTTTAAGTATAAATATGTCAGTAAAAAATCTGATTTGCGTTCTATTGCTTGAAGACTCGCCATAACTTATCCTTGTGCAAACACTTGGTTAAGCTAAGTCTAAAATCTAATCATCCAGTTCTATTATTCTGCATACGTGTGCTAACTTATCCTTGTGCCAACGCTTGGTTAAGTTAAACCACAACAACTGAACAATAACTTGGTGAACTACCAAGTTATCCTCCAACCATTTTCTACCTCTTCGTTGGCAAGGCAAACGAGTCTTAGCTCTAACACCATCGTTGTCAAGAGTACGGGCATACAAAATCGTATTGCAAAAAACCTTATAGATGTGTTAAATGCGGTGCAAACCATATAACAGCCGAGTGTACGAAAAATAAAAATAGCCTAGCGATTTGCGCAAACTGCTACGATTCTCATCCAGCAAGTTACAGAGGATGTATGGTCCACCTGGCTCTTAAGAAAAAGCTGCAAAATAGAGTTAACATTCACAAACTGACAAGAACAGAAATGAACACTTTCAACAACGAAACTCCACAAACTAACGTTAATATTACCCCTTCTTTCAATCATAATCCTAATATAACATACGCTGAAGCTCTGAAAGGTACAAATGGCACAGAAAACTCAATTTTAAAGAAAATAGAAACTCTTCGTGAAAAACAAATGGAGTAGACAAATACATTACTAAATATGATGTCAGTATTATGTACAAAATTATTTCAGTAGACTTACGTATAGCATCATGGAACGCAAACGGCCTAGTAAATAATTTAAAAGAAGTCGAATTATTTTTAAAAACAAACAAAATTGACATATTTCTTATATCCGAGACTCACTTTACAACCAAGTCTTTTTTCAAAATAAAAAGCTATGACTTTATAATTGCTAATCACCCGAACGAAAGGGCTCATGGTCAATCAGCAATCCTAATAAGGTCAAATATTAAATATACATTAAAAGAGCCAATTCGCTGTGAGTTTGTTTAAGCCGCTTTTATTAAAGTTTTATGCAATCAAGTCTCTACGTCAATTTGTGCAATTTTTTTTTCCCCGCATCACAATGTCACATGTGACGATTTTGAAAGCTTTTTCAGAAAACTTGGAGCTCGATTTATAGTAGGAGGAGATTTTAATGCGTCTCTACTCATTAATCAAAAGGCGGAGAATTGCATAAATGCATGTTAAAAAACAAGTATTTTCCACTGCCAACTGGCAAACCAACTTACTGGCCATCAGATACAAGGAAAGTCCCAGACCTCATAGACTTTTTCATGTATTCGAGAATTACTAGCAGATTTTTAAGTATTGTTGAAAACTATGACCTAAGTTCCGACTACTCTCCAATCATAATGTAATACATTAATAAGATGCAACAAACTCAAAAGGAAAGTCATTTCGAATAAAACAGATATTCAATCGTTTTGCTATTGAATAGAAAAAAATTTGAGACTTGACGTTCCTTTAAGAAATAGCACAGACATCGATACGTCAGTATAAAGTTTCACTAATTTGATTCATGAAGTGGCGTACAGATCAACCCCAATCGAAAATGATGCTCACTCCCAAACTAATGCCCTGATATCGTTAGAATCACGTGAACTTTTTTTTTTTTTCAATAATTATTTATTGTATCTTCAAGAAACTGAACTAACAATAAGTATTAAAATCTTAAATTCTAAAAAAAAAAGTTACATTAGTCCCAATCATGTCCGAACTAAGCTTTTGGGTAAAAAAAATTGACATTAAGAAAAAACAAAACAAATATTTCTAAGATGTGTCATCTGTAGCATTGAGTATTAAAGCTGCGGTATCCCTCTTTTTTAATCGGCTATGTAGACTATAATCCAAGATATTGCGAGCAAGGGGATTAGGATGGTCTTCAAGCTTCATTAAGTATTTGCCTGCGTATTTGATGATTTCTGTAGTCACCAGCGGTATGTCTAAATCACAATGTATGTTTGAATTTCTGATGTACCATGGAGCGGAAGTTATTAACCGTAAAATTTTGTCCACTTTTAATTCTATCCACATTTGAAGCTTTGAGGCAGTGCCCCAAAGTTGGATTCCTTAAGACCATATTGGTTTCAAAATACTCTTGTAAATTAGAAGTTTACAATCTAGGCTAAGTTTCGACTTCCTGCAAATGAGCCAATGTAATTGTGTTAGCTTAAGTTTCATTTGTGTTAGCTTTGAGTCAATATGATGTTTCCATGTAAGGCGACGATCAAGATGTATACCAAGATATCTCACATAACTATGGTGAGGAAAAATGTGATTATTGATTCGAACGGGTGAACAATTATCTCTTCGCAGGGTGAAGGTCACATGAATGCACTTTTGAACGTTCACTTTAATTCTCCATAATTTTAACCACAACTACAAGTGAGTTATATGTTGCTGAAGATTTATGGAGGCTTGATGGGAGTTTTCATGCGAACTTAGACACGCTGTATCATCAGCAAACGTAGAAGTGTGGACAGTTTCGCTTACAGGCATATCGCAGATATATATTAAATATAAAAGTGGTCCAAGAATGCTACCTTGTGGTACGCCTGAGGAAATTGGTTTGGATAAACTAACGAAGTCTCCTTCAACAACAGAAAATTTTCGTCCAATTATGTAGCTTTTCAGTGGGTTGCTTATATTACAAGGCAAGTGAGCGGTCAGTTTCAGAAAGAGACCTTCATGCCAAACTTTGTCAAAAGCCTGAGAAACATCAATAAAAATAGCTCAACAATACTTCTTCTCTTCAAAAGTCCTTCTTATCACCTGAACCAATCTATGGGTTTGCTCAATTGTGCTATGTCTACTTCTAAAACGAAATTGATGGTCTGGGATACACCCACTATCCCTTAGCATTGGAGACAATTTATTCATAAGCAACTTCTCAAAAACCTTTGAAATAGTCGGTAATAGGCTTATGGGCCTATATGACTCGGTTTTGGTTAGGTCTACCCGGTTTTGGAATCATTTTAACTTTGGAAATCTTTCAGTGGTCAGGATAGTATTCAAGCCGTAAAATGGCATTAAAAATAAATAGCATGATTCTGACTGCAATACTGGGGAGCTCTTTCAACATTCTGTTACTTATACCGTCCATACTAGGAGATTTTTTCGGGTTTATCTCAAAAATTAACTTTTGAACCTCACGCAACCTAAACTTTAAGGGTCGAGGGGGTAATGCAACTACGCTCGGCAAATTAACATCACCAGTACATTTGTGTGGGGTGAATACATCTTTCAAGTATTTGGCAAACAAGTCGCCTTTTTCAGCGTCCCACGTGAACTGATTAGAAATAAGAGAAGGCTAAGAAGAGCATGACAATTAAGCCAATGTCCTCTTGATAAACGGCTTTTAAACCAAGCTACAAAAGCTCTCAAAATTCATTTGGCCAACCTTAAAAACGAATCTATTGGAAACTTTTTCGAAAATATAAATACCAGCCGCGATAATGGGCATAAACTTTGGGCGGCAACACGATATTTAAAACATCCAATTAAAAGGCATCTCCCCGTTTAGAGATATAGATGGGCAATGGTGTAGATCAGATTCAAGTAAAGCAAAAGCATTCGCCAAACATCTAGCTGAAACGTTTAATACCCATTACTGCGTAGACACTCCTTTTCATGAAAGCATATCAGAGTATTTCAATATTCCTTGTCAAACGAGCCTGCCCATTAAACACATCTCACCCAGGGAAGTTCAATTAGAGATTTTAAAACTGAATAATGAGAAAGCTCCAGGGCACGGCAATATAGATGGAAAAGTAAAAAAAAAGCTTACCAAAAAGGCAATTATTTATTTATCAACGCAATTCTCCGCACATATTACTTCCCGTATGTATGGAAATGCGCCGAGATCATTATGATTCAAAAGCCAAACAAACCAGAATCCCAAATAAAATCTTATAGACCAATAAGCCTGTTATGTACTTTTTCCAAATTATTTGAAAAACTCTTTTTAAGTCGCCTAAAGCCTATCATAGAAGAGCTAAACATAATACCAGAACATCAGTTCAGTTTTAGACATAATCATGGTATACTAGAGCAATACATAGCGTAGTGGATACAATTCGTACCTGTTTTGAAGAAAAAAAAATACTGTTCTGCGTTTTTCCTCGATATTGAGCAAGTCTTTTACTTCATTACAAAAGCATTTTTGGAAAACCGAACACATTACGTAAAAGAAACTTATGAGATCAGGGCTGGAGTGCCCAGGGCAGTGTTCTAAGCCCACTTTTATATATAATTTATACTGCTGACCCTTCGCGGATGATACCACATTATTGCCTACTCATGACTCACCTATATTGGCATCAAACTGAATTCAAAATGTGCTCAATATATTAGAGGTTTGGTTGGAGAAATGGAAAATCAAAGTAAGTGCTCAGAAATCAATCTATATATCTTTTTCATTAAGAAAAGGAGATTATCCAAGCCTTAGCATTAACAGTACCCAAATTCCAAAAAAAGATTCAGTTAAATACCTAGATATGCGCTTAGACCGCAAGCTCACATGGAAAGATCATATTAAAGCTAAACAACAGCATCTAAAAATAAAGAATAGAAAGCTTTCTTGGTTGCTTGGTCCTAATTCGCAACTGAGTATTGAAAAAAAGCTAAAGCTATACAAGGTCTTGTTGAAATCCACTTGGACATATGGAATTCAACTCTGGGGTACATCGAGCAACTCGAATGTCGAAATATTACAACGCTATCAATCAAAAACACTACGACTAATTACTCAAGCTCCATGGTTCATAACAAATGATGCAATACATAACGACTTAAAAATTCCAAGCGTAAAGGAGGAAATTAGAATTACAGCGATAGTTACTTAAACCGATTAAGCAATTATGTTAATACCTTAGCTATTTGCTTATTAGATGCAATTATCAATGTGAATTTATCATTAATGTGAACTTCAAGTTCAAGTGCTTGGAAGAAAACAATTACAAACTTAGTGGCAGTACAAATTTAAGCGTTTGGCCTGTGCACCACTAAAGAGTTAACATTTGGTGACACCACTACAGAAATTCACCAATATCAGTGGTAAATACAAGTTTAAAAAAAGTTAAACTTGTCTTATTTATTTCCTCGGCATTTTTGTCTTGTATCTGCACAACTTCTTCTAGGGTCGACATTGTAGCTGATGGTGGCTGTCCCCGATTTTGAGAAACCGGCACAAATTGATATGTTATTGGGTGCCGAATTTTGTGTCGACTTAATGACGGTAGACAAAATAACCTTATCACTGAAGTTGCCATCCAAAAAAAAAAAAAAAAGACACAAAACAAGGTTGGATAATAAGTGGAAAGGTGGGAAACCACTGCAGCAACTCAGCAACATGTGCGGTTTACAGCGGACGGTTTTGGAGGTTACACGACCTTCTGTCACTAGAAAACCTTACGATAAAGGAACAACGATGTGAAACACATTTTATCCAAACAACGATAAGAAATTCTGAAAGGCGATTTGTGGTACGTTTGCCATTTCTAGAAGAGCTATGATCAAGCTCTAAAAGAACAATATGTTGACTTTATGGAACAGTTCGAAAAACTAGGCCATATGTCTTAAGTAACTAAATCTAAAGTAGCGAATCTTCACTTCTATATCCCTATTCATTGTATACGAAAACCAGAAAGTAAGACCACAAAGCTGCAAGTTGTGTTGGATGCCTCTGCTAAATCTGTAACAGGTATCTCTCTTAACAACATATTTTGCATGATAAAGGCATGAGCCTTTATCAGCAAAGCTTAATGACCATTGGGCTATATTCTGTTAAAATTTATTACAGCTTAAAAATGTATCCACCAAAAGACATATTTTTGATGGCCAGCTGTCAAAACAAGCTCAGATACATACCTTTGTTGAATGCATCAGAAAAGGCTTATGGTGCTACAGTTTACATGCGTTCCATCTTAGGGAATGGTCGCATCATGGTCAGATTACTATGTGCAAGGTCGCGTGTCGCTCCCCTAAACAGAATCACTTTGCCACGATTGGAGCTATGTGCTGCCCTTTTCGGAACTGAACTCACAGTAAGAGTTAAGAAAGAACTGCTCGCTGAAAACAACCCATCATATTTCTGGACTGATTCTGAAATAGCATTGCATTGGATCTTTTCTACAGCATCATCTCTCCATACATTTGTCGCCAATAGAATAAGTAAAATTCAAGAACAAACAGTTAATGTGCAATGGCGACATGTCGCTTCAAAACACAATCCAGCGGATCTAGGGGTATAAACCCCGAAAAATTGTTGCAGTATAATATGTGGTTCTTTGGCCCAATCTTCGTACACGGCAATGAAAGGTTATGGCCTAAGGAATTCGATAAATTTGAACTCCTGCAAGTTCTGAAGAATTCAAGACTAATCCTGTAATAGCATTATCTACTACTCCACCCGGATTGGAAGAAATGATATACAACATTAAACACCATAACTCGTACAAGACACTTCAAAGAATAGTAATATATACGGAACATCAAAATACAGAAAGAGGAATGACCAGTAAACATGGCACCTACCCCGACAGAACTGCCTTTGGCACAGCTTATATCTAGAACTGTTCAGACTTACTGTACACTGAAAAGGAAACATGCACTCAATAAATCAAGTATAATCTGGACTTTCTCCCTTTCTCAACGATAACGGCATTTTACGAGTCGAAGGAAGGCTAAGCGCGTCAAGTCTGCCATATGACGCTAAACACCCAATATTTCTACCTTACAATGATCCAATTTCAAGACTAATAATAAAAATGCTACACAACGACAATCATCATTGCAGATCACAAACTTAGTAGCCATCTCCAGGCAGCAGTTTTGGATCATCAAAGGCAAGTCAATGGCCAGAAACATTGTTCAAACCTACTGCGGCCCAATTTGGGTTCACTACAAGGTGCGAAGTAAAAAACCCTACAAATGAACCATCCCAATCCAATAATGAACCATTGAAGCCCAATGACGATTAGGCTACAGTATTAACTAAATTTAAAAAGTAAACAAATATAGAAAACATTTAAGTTTTTAACATTATAAAAATCAATTTTCAAATGAATTATATATAATTATAAATTATTTTGTTGTTTTTGTAAATTGTTGTGAATTTTCTTAATTTAGATACTCATATTAATATTATTTTATAAGTATTATAAAATTGATATATAAAAAATTGTTTTCTATTTCTTATAAATATGTTTCTATTTTTAATTCATTTATTCGTGACTAAATTTAATAATAAGAGTTAAACAGAAATAAAAATTAACATTTAAAAATTATCCAATAAGAAAAAAGAAAAAATATCAGTTAAATAGAAATAAAAAAATTGTTCTGGGAACAAAATTATTGTAAAGCAAAACGAATATGTATAAAAATAATCAAAATTTGGAATTGAAGGTTAAATGCCGTGATTAAAAGGAATCAAATGGAATCCAGATTTCACTAAAGCTTCCGCAAATGCACTAGAAGCAGAGTGAAATCAACTCAATTGTGGAATGTCCTTATCCTGTTCTTATGATCAACAAATGGTTTTCCATCGTCGTTTTGAAGTTCCACATTATTATTATCAGGTAGTCCTATAACGGTATAGGGACCTTTATAAACAGCATCTAATTTACCACCAGCTTCATTTTTCAGTAATACTAAATCATCAAGTGATAGTGTCACTGGGTTAGCCTGTTCTTCAGAAAGGTAATGCCTTTGCAATTTAGCATTGTCTATTAGGCCAGCCGCTCTGCGATCCGCAACCTGAAGTCTAAATTTTACTTCCTTCTCGTATGAATCTATGTTATACAAGGGAGCTATGCTGTCCTCATGTATAAAGTCAAGTTTGGGTGGTATTTTCCCGAAAATAAGTTCAAAGGGACAGTATTCATGGGCTGTTGATGGAGTCGTAGTATAGCAGAATACAAAAAACCTTAACCATACATCCCAATCCGACTTGTCTTCGGATATATAGGATCTTAGGTATTCGTTGAAGGTTCTATGCTAACGCTCCACGTTACCCAGGGTTTATGGGGATACGGAGTGGAGTTAATTTTCTCCACTCCCATGAGACTGCAGAGCTCCTGTAGGATTTGATTGATATATTCGGTGCCCATATCGGTAACAATTTTCTTCATGGGGCCATAAGTTAGTATAAAGCCCTCTATGATTGCTCGAGCAACGCTCCTTGCTGATTTGTCACCGACTGGTACCGTCACTAAGTATTTAGTGACGTCGCACATTATAATAACGGCATATTCGTTTTGAGAGTTGGATCTCGGTAAGGGTCCAATAGTGTCAATAATGACAATCTCAAAAGGTTTCACTGGGGCTGGAGTCAGTACTAGGGATTCCTTAATCCTCCTTGTGGGCTTGTTTGCCTGGCATGCTTTGCACCTTCTGACATATTTTGCAATGTCTCTGGTCATGCCTTTCCAATAATATAGAATTATAATCTTCCCTAACGTGCGAGTTATTCCACTGTGACCTCCACAGATGGGGGTCATCATGATATTTACGTATGATGGATAATTTTTCCATTCCGTTGGATATTTTACTTATTTTGGGCAGGAGCACTAAAGTCAATTTCTTTAAGAGACCATTACCTTTATTTTTAAAGGTTTCCATATTTATTCCCGGGATGTGAAAAAGACGATCATCTTGTGAAAGTCGAAGGGTTGTAAAACCAATGTTATCGGCTATTTTTTCAAGCCTTGGAAAGAGGCGACCTAAGTCCACTTTTCCATTAATTTGGTTGTTTTGATTGTGCACACACAAACACATTTTCGAACATTTTTCAGTTTCTTGAATGTTCAACGCCTTTACAAAACTTAATGACATTTTAAATATGTACATATATTTAAACAATAGTTTTATTCAATAAAATTTATGTATCACTTTTCAATAAACACGGACAAAGGTTTATTTTATTTTTATTTATTAGTTGTTTGTATTGTTATAGTTTTTTTCCATTGTCTAATTTTGTTAATATTTTCATTTCATTATTTAAAGATTTGTTTTTTTTTTCAATACACTTTTCACTTTTATTTGTTTTTATTCTTATTTATTTTGATCAGCCGCAATGCAACCGATCAGTTCACTTGTTTTATTAATAATGATTATGATATTCTTACTTGTATATTATAACATTTAATCAAATAACTTATGCACTAATACAATTATATTTTACCTGTGGGAATATGCAGCGTTTGCACTTTGTCCGGATTGTGTGCGGTGCAAACGTTGCATATTCCCACATATGAAATAATTTCAATACGTATAAACGCAACACAACCAAATGTGGGGTGTACGATGTCATGTAGAAAACATGGCATACGCGACACAATCACATACGCTACAAATTACACACACTACAGCGTAGGGGAAAGTACTTTTCGAAATAATGTTCCGACTTGTTGACCAATCAGTTCTAGTTCCAAAAAAAAACGCACTTATATTCATAAATTCAGAAGGATGCCTTTTGGCGGATAATTCACAAAGAGATTAGTTCATTCCATTCATAAATTATGAATTAGCAACCTGTATCATGCCCAAAAAATATGTTTACTTATGTCCAAAGAACGCAAACAGCAATACCTGCGAAATCAACATCTTTAACAATAAATTCACAACCAATTTCAAACTCACTCGGATACCAGATGATTCAAAAAGTGGACTTTGGGTACCACAACAAGGGTGGAATTTGCTACGCTCTGCGGTACTAAAAACTCACAACATGATATAACAGGCACGGGGATAACGCAAATTGAGCCAAGTAAAGAGTGATCTGATTAAATTCTTAAATTTTAGCGGTTCAACTTGTTTGTACACATCATACATCCAACTTAAGCCCATAGACAACATAATTACACCTCAAGAAATCAATGGAGTAGTTAACATCACTAATATCGAGCTTCAAAATCATATAACTCAACTTAACAATCTTCAACAACAACTAAATCATGCAAACATTATACATCTGCCAAACACCATCAGATCCAATATTTTAGACCACCATGCGGTAAGCTGCACCCTCTCCATCATACTTCTGATAGCCATCTTGATATATAAACAATGTTCAAAGAGCCAAGAACGAAATACTCAGGAAACCATCCAGCTTAAGTCTCAGCCAATTCCATTACCCCGAGCTGTTACAATTGACATCATAGACACCTCGGGGCATGCAAAGGCAATACAACCATCAGTAGATTAACATTTATCTAATGCTTAACTTTTAATATTAAGTAGTAAAAAGAATCCTATGTTTAATATAATTTCATTTATGTAAAATACATAACCAATTGGAAAATTACATAAATAAATGGTCAAGACGGCGAGAATGTTGCGACCTGCAACATTTTAAGCTGCTTAAATTTAATTTTATTTTTATTTTAAATTCAAGTTCGTTGACCACTTCAAGGTTATTGTAAGCAAATTGTAAGCAAATTTGCTTATTATTTATTATATTAACAGAAATTCTTACGTTTCAATTTATTGTTTTTATTAGTATCTGATTACACACTTATTATAATTCATTCACTTTTATTGCACAACTAAGCTAAGTAAACACTTTGTCAATCATTTTGTTGTTATTGTAGTTTAAGCATTTTAGTATTAATTATTTTTATATAAAAAGGAAGGCAAAAATAAATAAATCTGGTCGTTATCAGTAGACATTCAAGTCTACTAATAACGGCTTTCTCCCCATCTTCAAGTTTAAGTGCTTGGAAGAAAACAATTACAAACTTAATAACTTAATAATAATAATATAATATAATATAATATAATATAATATAATATAATATAATATAATATAATATAATACAATATAATATAAAATAATATAATAACATATAATATAATAACATATAATATAATAGAATATAAAATAATATAAAAGAATATAAAATAATATAATATAATATACTTTATAATATAAAAATAAGTCGCGTTTTCCTTCCTGACGCTATAACTTCAGAACGCACGAACCGATTTCAACGGCTTTGCATTCGTTGAAAAAATTTCAAGAGAAAAGCAGGAAAACAGAGGAAATCATTTTTCACATACAGCGCCACCTCTGATACATAGCATGTACTACAACGGCACCAGTACGTGGTGTGTGAGTATCCCTTACGAAAATAAATACGATTCATTTTAAGTAGATGACGCCGTGCGCTAGGTCGCATGTATACTGTTCATCTTAGAAATGCGGAATGTTTTTATTTGCGACTGCTGATGGTAAATGTACGTGGACCAAAATCATTTGCGCATTTGAAAACTGTGAAAGGCCACCAATGCCTAACATATCGAGGAGCATGTCAACTATTGGGTTTGCTGGAGAACAATTCTCATTGGGATTTAACACTTACGGGTTCAGTTGTTTCACTAAATCCGTACTAAATACGAACGCTGTTCGCTATTATCATCACCACATGTTTCCCTGCACAACTAATTCAGTTATGAAACAAATGCAAAGACGATATATGTGAAGATATCTTGCATCGCTTGCGCATTCGAACGAATACTCTCGACATGCAAATAACCGATGAAATATATAATGAAGGATTGATTCTGATTGAGGATCAATGTTTGACTATCGCAAACAAGCTACTGATTGAAGTACGAATAATGATTGCGCCAAATCGATCGATGCACCATGCACTCAACCAACAGTTAAATCGTAAGCTGCAATACAATGTTGATACATTGCAGGAATTCGTTTGAAATAATGTGCTGAATGAACAGCAAAAACAAGTATACGAAACATTTATGCTAGCGGTGGACAATAATATTGGTGGTCTATTCTTCCTGGACGCACCTGGAGGAACAGGGAAAACATTTGTCATTTCATTGATTTTGGCCACTATTCGATCAAGATCTGACATAGCTTTGATGTTAGCATCATCTAGAATTGCGGTGACCGATCCAGTACAATGGGGAAATTGCTGATGCAATGCAAGTTCATTGTTTTGGGATGAGTGCACAGTGGCACATAAGAAATCACTTGAAGAACTTTACTTCACACTGAGGGATTTTCGGCGAAATAGCAACATCTTTGGCGGCTTGGTGATATTGTTGGCAGGCGATTTCAGGCAGACGTTGCCAGTAATTCCCTATGCAACGCCTGCAGATGAATTGAGTGCTTGCCTGAAGGCATCATCTTTGTGGAATAACGTAAAAACATTATCGCTAACCACTAATATAAGAGTTCAACTTCAAAATGATCAAAGTGTTGCACAATTTTCCAAACAAGTGTTAGCTGTTGGAAATGGAAAAGTAGCAGTTGATGTGACAGCTGGATTAAATACTCTTACCAACGACTTTTGCCGATTTGTAGACTCTCAATTAGCTCTTATTGAAAATGTTTTCCCAAACATTAGTGAGAATTATCAGAATTATGCTTGGTTAAGTAAACGAGCAATTCTCGCCGCAAAGAATAATGATGTTGTACATGCACTAAATTTCACAATTCAGTCAAAAATCGATGGCGATTTGGTGACATACAAATCCGTTGATTCCACAACAAATCCCGATGATGAAGTAAATTATTCAACAGAGTTTCTGAACTATCTGGAGTTACCAGGATTTCCACCACATAACTTGTTAGTTCAGTTATTATGATATTGCATAATTTAAATCCACCGCGACTTTGCAACGGTACTCGACTTGCGGTGAAAAGACTTATGCCGAATTTAATTGAGGCAACCATTATTAACAGAAAGTACGCAGGTGAAAATGTATGTATGATTTTTTTGACCCCTTCCTTAACTGATTATTTTTGACGATTCGAATTATTATGTTTGGATTATTAGTCTATTATTCTATTCTATTATTTTAATATTATTTTATATGTTAACTGCATTCATCATAAAATTTATAAAAACAGTACGCAGTTTGATTCTGATAACATGTTTTATTGAAAAGTTATAAGCTCCTAAATTCGGAAAATGTAAAAAACAGCTTTTTTAGGATTTTCCGGAAAAAAGGTGGTGTGCTATTTTGTTTATTAAATTGAAACTTACTTCAGTAGTAGAAAATATTTTGGACTATTTTAAAGACAATAAGTATAAAAAAAATTGTGTCAAAAATTGTAATGGTTCACTCACCAACTCTCTCCAAACACAGCTAGTTTTGAAACAAAATATAAGAATAACATCAAAATTTCTCCTAGTGCAAAGCACCGGTTGAAAGAAGTAAACTGGCTCTTGACTATATACTCCAAAAAGTTTTTGAAAAAATTTTCCCCGTTAAAAGAAGTTTTGTGTTAAAATCAAAAATTTAAATTTTATTTTACCATTTGGTTAAAGGCTCTTGTATATATTTCGGTTCAAAATTTTTTAATAATGTCTTGGCCCGTTTAGCCTTTGTGGCAATTTTAATTCTATATTATATTTTTCAAACAACCACATTAACGTAAAATTTAAAATTTTAAAGGTAAATGAGTGTAAAAAATGCGACGCGCAAAAAATTGTAATAAATTATTAATCTAGAATAAACAGGCTATCCTCTGATACCCTGCATAAAAAACATATCTTGTATAAGAATATGTAGGAGCTTCGCAAACCTTTAATATGTAAAAATGAAAAATGTCTAAAATTGGAAAATTATAATTTTTTACCCGTGCACTCTTAAAAAATTATTTTTTTTTTTGCTGTTGTTTCATGCGCATCTTTGAACCATTTAGGTGTTTATAGGTAAGGGATAGGTAAGCCAAGCATTTTTATTTTTACCTATGATCTAATAAATCTAAGTATTTTTCATAACTTGACTTAGAAATACCTCTGCTTGGCCTCTGCCTAGTTCATGAGCTACCAAAACCTTTTTAAATTACTGTGCGTTGTTTCAGTACCTTCTTCTCAAAATTAACAAATTTATTAAAAAGTATTTGGTGGTACTTTCCGAACAAAATGCTTACACTCAATTTAATTGCCATTAAATTTTAAATACTCCAAATTTTAAGATTATGAATTAATTTTAAAATTATGAATTAAAACTTTTAAAGAAAAGCCTGTGATTGCCTAATCTGATAAACTTTAATTTACTTTCCTTGAAATTTTTAATTATTTACTTTTATAATTTATTTTATTAATATTTTTTCGTAACTGAAACCGATTTTTTTCTCCGTTTAATAAATTTAAAAGAAAATGTAATAAGTTTAAAATAATTTAGGCTTTCTGCAATGGCTTTTGCGAAATTTAATTTAAATTAAATAAATATCACATTCATCATTGCGCATTGCGTCACCAATATTAAATGTATTTAACATACACTTCTACATCTAAAATTTTTAATTCCTCACATCAGCATTTGTTCACTCGTGCTTTTATCAAATACACACACACACATACATTTAGTCTATTGCTCTTTAGCCTTAAAAGTAATTGCATATATTTTGCAACGTCGTTACCTTTAGTTTAGTACTACAGCTGCCACTTAAAGGGCTTGCATGTAACTGAAACTTGTATATTACTAGAGGCACAAGACACAGTGTGTTTGCTGGAATTTTTTAAATTAAAATTAGTTTGTAGTGAGCAAGAAACATTTTTCAAAATGAGTAGTCTGTAACACTAACATTAAAATTTTTAATATGGCATAAAAATTTTGCGAATTATATAAAAAATATAAATAAATTAAGAAAAGAAAAATGTTACTATTTCTGGAATTTGTTTCACAACTGTCAGTGTAAACTTTCTATGGAATATCTTTTATTTGAAAGTGAGAATAGAAAATAGTTGTTAATGTCTCAAATGATGTTATAATATGCTATTCATTCTATCAAGAATAGCACTGGTAAGATTTCGTCTAGCAGGGTTTTTTATTTAATTTGCTTGTTACATTCAGTTTATAGTACTTTTATTCTGATTTTTGGAGAACTCTTTAGGGTGGTGGACTGACGATTATTGGATCGTCCTTCGGATGATCAAAAGTTTTATAAAGCAGCGTACTTCCTAAAATACAATAGCGTTAATATGTGATCGCCGCTCAATCATAAGTTAAAATTAAACCGTTTATTTTGGTTTAATCACAATTAGATTCTCATAAGGATTAAAATGTCAGCATTTTAATCCCAAAGAGGAGTAAAATGACAAAATCTATATATAAGTACAATTTTATAGGTGAGAACTGCAATTACACCAGCTTTTACTCTCTCCAGATTCAGATAATAATCGTGCAAATTTTAGTCTATCATATTGTGAAAAATTTTTGTCCACTATCTGTTTACTTCAAACGATTGCAATTTCCGGTTCGCCTTGCGTTCGCAATGACAATTAACAAGTCACAAGGCCAATCGCTTAGTGTTTGCGGGATAAATTTAGAAAATCATTGTTTTTCACATGGGTGGCTATACGTTGCGTGTTCACGAGTTGGGAAACCATCCGCTTTATTTGTGTTAACGTCAGACCAGAAAACAAAAAATGTGGTTTACCAAAGAGCACTTCAATGAAACGGTTAATTTGCGGAAACGTATAATGCTTCGATTCAGTATTTACTTTGGATTCACTTTCATTTTTTACTTAGAGAAGTTCAACTAAATTTCGCTTCATTTTTGTTATCGTAGTGAATTCATTACTGTTGTGCAATGACATAAAATTTTTCCTTTCGAAATATAAAACAAAAGAAATAATTTTTCTTTATCTTTTAATACCCAAACGAAATGTTACAAAAAACGAAGCCATCTGGTGGCAAACATGGCGAACGGAGTTTACCGGGTTTGCTAGTATAATATAATATAATTATATTATAATATGATATATAATATAATATTATATAAGATAATAATATATATAATATAATAATATATAAAATATAATATAATATAATATAATATAATATAATATAATATAATATAATAATATATATAATAATATATATAATAAAATATAATATAATATAATGTAATATAATATAATATAATATAATATAATATAATATAATATAATATAATATAATATAATATAATATAATATAATATGTTATAATATTATATAATATAATATATATAATAATTTAATGTAATGTTATGTAATATAATATAATTAGTATAATAAGTTGTATTATGTATATAACAAAAAAAATCAGAAGTTAATAATGGCACAATACCATGTTTCGTCAGAACTTGTAAGTTGCTCAACGAAGTTAACAATTTTGATCGCGGTAATCCAATTTGTCGTGGATAATTTTCTGACTTTTTTGTTCTTTTCTACTTTAAACAACCATCCTTTTAATTTTTGTAAGAAATGTATTATTAATTTATGAGCAGAATAATATTAGTAATATTCAGTTCGTTGTGAGAAGACTTAATTTGTATTTTTTAATATTTTTATTTATACATTTGAACAGTATTCGATTAAATTGAGTTGTTTTTTACGCGCATAAGAGTGTGTGGGACCTTAGTTAGTACAATTGTGCCATCTATGGTTTAATGACGTTAATAAAAGTTTTTCAATCAAAATATTTGCTAACTTCAAATTGATTCATTGTTTCCAAACGAATAATATCTTTTTTTTGTTTTAGATATATTTCAGCAAAACACGAAAAATTTCAAAAGATATATCAATTCATAGTTTGGACAAAACAGTTATCGATAGCGATCTTAAAATTAATAACTTATTAAGGAAAAAAAAAATTATAATGGATGAAAAAAAGATAAACCAAACAACGACTGCTGATTTAATCAACGAACTAACACCAGAGTCAAAAGCCAACACAATTCATAATAAAATTACCAGCCAGCCCACACCACAAAAAGTGGAGAAAACTATAAATTCAACAATGGAGTCGAGCTCTTGCACAGCAATACAAAAGTTCAACCCAAATGTGCGCTTTATACGTAAAAGCGTAGAGCAATCGGCTCGAAACGCAAACACAAACTATTTAGAGCTCGAAACAGAATTTCCTCGTGACTATGACGATAATATTGAAATGTTGTCCCGTGAAGCAGAACACTTGGAAGAGCAGTTTCGTACACCAACCCGAACAAGCACTACGGATTTAACAGGTCAGCATATTTCCTTGTCTTGCGAACCCATAGGGCGAATTAGAACTTTACACTCTTGCACCAGTCATAACACAATTTATGATACTGATAAAGAAACAAAATCAAAGGAAGGTGCTGGAAATATTAAACGTGTTGTTTTTAAAGTGGAAGAAAAAGGTGAAAGTTATATACCTGATAGTGGCATTATACCAAAGGACATTAAAAAAGTATCACCTAGAAAAGAAATAGGTGATGAACTATCTACAAAGCTTATTCCATCATCCGAGGAGAAAATTGACATATGTAATGTCTTAGGCACAGAAGCAGGAGAATTGAAGTCAACTCAACAAAGTTCTCTTCTAACAAGATCGTCCCCTTCAGTTTCTTCAGCCTCTCTTTTGTCGTCTACCACAGCTTCTGCCATAACAAAGCCATCTATTAAAGATGATGATGATGAACCTGTTGCCATGTCACCTTGTGGCCGCTTTTTCAAATACGATAAAGAAGTTGGCCGTGGTAGTTTTAAAACAGTCTACAGGGGTTTGGATACGGAAACTGGAGTTGCTGTGGCTTGGTGTGAGTTATTGGTAAATTAAAACTTTTATATAACTTATTTTACAACCAAGAGTTTTAAGCTATTGTTTTTTTAATTGCAAGGACAAACAAGTCAAGAAGAGTGAACGTAAGCGCTTTCGAGAAGAAGCCGATATGTTGAAAAAGCTACAACATCCCAATATTGTTCGTTTCTATACATATTGGGAATTCACTATTTCTCGTAGAAAAAATATAGTTCTAGTCACTGAATTAATGCTTTCCGGCACCCTAAAATCGTAAGAACTCGTAATATGTTTATAGACAACTGTGTTAAAAGTATCTTGAATATGACTTTTTGAGTTTATTAATATATTCATTTTAAGTGTGTAAAGCAATCTATTTACATTTGCGTATATTTTCAATGTCTTATATCATTATAGTTGTAGGTCGGTATAATAAAATAAATAAATTATGTTTTAGTCACACCTTAGTCTCTCCGTTTTTCATTAGAATTCAGATTTTTAATCTTAGACTCTGAGCGAGTTTCCAAGGTCAAAATCATTAATTAATATCATTAATCATTAATATCTCTTAGGTCCGTTGAAGTATTTTTTTGTTTTAATTCAAAATTTAAAATATTAATTCATGTGATTTGTTTTTTACCAGAATGAAAATCCGGTATGTGGTTGATCATTTATTTTTCTACTATTGCAGATGTGCAACATTGCAGATAACAGGTGAATTTAAAAAAAAGTATTACAATAAAAGATTTTTCTAAAAAAATATGCACTTCCTTTCATATCCAGAGATGACATGATTCTGCGAAAACATATTGGCATAAAAGTTATTTTGTTGAAATTCTTAAATTAGCTTAATTAGTATGTTAGAAATGTACATATGTATGCAAGCGAACCCTCGTAAGTTTGAAGATCTTATTGGATGGTGCTAAATTTGCGTTGAACATTTTCGTAGCTTGCCGTAAAGTTTTTTTTATGACGTGATTCGTCACATAAGGACACTTTTTAATTCATGGTTCATTTGTGGTTGAAAATAATAGACTGCGATTACTTTGCCCTGAAATCTTACTGAAACATTAAAACTACTTAAAATCTTTTTAAATAGTGCCAACTGTCGTATTAAATCGAAAAGAAAGCAAATCTGCATATTTCATTGAAGGGGCTTGTGACGAGACGCTAAAGTCGGTTTGATAAATTTATATTATCGGTGACTGTAACTAGGTACTGAATTATAGGCGAGACAAAACAAAACGCTGCTATAAAATTTTATGTAAATTCCTGATACTTTTAACGCAAAAAAATTGTTTGCAAACGAAAGTTTAATAAACATACTTTTCAGATATCTAAAACGTTTTAAGAAAATAAATCCGAAGGTTCTTAAGTCGTGGTGCCGTCAAATTTTAAAAGGTTTACATTTTTTACACACTCGTCAATTGCCTATTATTCATCGTGACTTAAAGTGTGATAATATCTTTATAACTGGTACAACTGGTAGTGTTAAAATAGGTGATTTAGGTCTAGCTACTCTTAAAAATCGTTCGCATGCTAAATCTGTTATTGGTACTCCAGAATTTATGGCACCGGAAATGTATGAAGAACACTACGATGAATCAGTAGATGTTTATGCTTTTGGAATGTGCATGTTGGAAATGGCAGTGTCCGAGTACCCTTATAGTGAATGTAAAGGTCCAGCCCAGATATACAAGAAAGTTATTTCTGGTATAAAGCCTGCAGCTTTGTGTAAAGTTGAAGATCCAAAAGTAAGAGAAATAATTGAAAAATGCATTGAACTAAAAAAAGAACATCGTCCAAGCTGCAAAGATTTGCTAAACTCAGAATTTTTTGAAGAAGATATTGGCATCCGCGTTGAACCAACGGCTACAGAGGCTTTTCTTAACAATCCCGACAATAATGTCATCGAGTTTCGTTTAAGATTTTTAGACCCAAAGAAGCGTTCTTCGAAACATAAAGAAAATGAAGCTATACAGTTTGAGTTTGATATTAAAAAGGATGATTGTGAACAGCTATGTCATGATATGAAGCAAGAAAATATCATATCTGAGGAAGATGCCAGAGCTGTTGTAAGACTACTTAAGGTTCAAGTATTTTCCTTGTTAAAAGAGCGTGTACAGCGTCAGACACAACTGCAATTGCAGAATGAAAAATCTCGTTTAGAAAAATTAGCTCTGCAAAAACAACGAGAAATGTTATCACCAAATGTTGAAGAAGAGGAAGAAGAAGATGAGGTCGACTCGGAAGAGGATGATGATACTAAAAAACTAAATCAGCAGGAAGTTCAGGCAGTACAAAAATTGCAACCATCCCTTACATTATTAAAAAGCGATGAACTTGTGCCACGAAGTATGGAAAGCAATGACCAACATAAACAAAATTTCGCCGGCTATCACCAACCACCAATTTTGTCTCAGTGTAATTATTCGACTTCTGGACACGATGTGCAATCTCCACAGCAATCGTTATCTCCGACAATAGTTTCCTCTCAAACTAATTATTTTAACTCTCAACCGTCTCAACAACAGAGTATGTCAAATTCTATTAGCACTCAACATCAAGTAAACTACGTAACGCAACAACAGAGTTCACAGCAGCCGGCAGCTATTTCTCAACCACAGGTAGGTTTACTTCTGTTTTTTTTTATTTGGGGGATTTGCATTAAACTAAACTAAGCCATTAAAGTACTAAACCATAATTGACTATTGGCTAATGCATTGCAGTAACAAAATAAATTTGTGTCACAATATAATTTACGTATGCATGACGTATATTCTGCCTGTTGTGTCCCTTCATGGGAAGATCATTAATGCTTTGGTTGCGACCCTACAACAAACTGCAAAAGACCAATAATGAACTACTCTTTAAACTTAAAATTATCGCTATTAAAGCAAAAATAAGCTTAAAACAAATATTATTACTCCACTTACCGTATAGTGTAAGGGTTTTAAATATAATATAAAGGATTCAATTGAATTTAAGAAAAAAGTTAAAAACTTTCATATACAAGACCATGAAAAATTTATTTCTTTTGATGTGGTATTGTTTCTTCCTAGTATTCCTGTTGATTTAGCTATTAATACAATAGAAAAAATGGAATGTTGTAGTACAAAGATAGAAAAATATTTAATTTTACTTATATTTCAGTTTTGTACAGAAGATAATATGCTTCTCCAATTATGGCAAAAACAGTTATGCGAAAAAAAATTGTATGTTAAACCAAATAATTTGTTTTGTGTTATATCTGAATTTTCAATTGACAAAATGCTGGAAACAGCAGAAAGAATTTTAACAAGTGACAAAGTAACGATTAGACATTGATTACCTGAAAATAATTTGCCAACACAAATAACAATATGAGCATTAACGACTTTAATAAAGCACAAAAACAAATATTTCAAGAAATGTAACAGAAACAAAAATATATAAATCGATAACTTATATACTAGTTTTATCGGAAAGGCTAGAAAAAGCAAACATATTTCATACCAATAAATACCAGATGGTTTATAAAAATGGTAACACATTAAATAAGCTGCTTAGCAAAACCAAAGACAAAATAAAATAATTAAATACTTTGTAAAGGTAATTATGAATGAGAATTGTGAATGTAAGTCAATAAACTTCACAGTGGAAAAATTAAACACGTTTTTTAAGTATTAATTCTTAATTACAGTTGTAATATCATATAAAGCAAAAATCAAATTCCACCCCAAAGTATATAAAACGAAATAAGTGTAACGGTATTGTGGTACACATTTTTAAACAATTAATAACAGAGTGTTTAAAAAGTACAACAACAGTAACTACATAGTGAATTTGTATTAAATGATTTGCTTTTACATGCATAAACATGTAAAACTGTTCATTTTTGCATTAAACGCTTTGGATGTTTTATTTAAATAACGAAGTACGAAGTTTCGCAACACCAAAATTATTTTTATGCAGATTGTAGTTGGACGGGTAAGAGCAATGTCTGACGTGTGGTTGTTGCTAGGTACAATAAACCACCCATTAGTCAAATTTCAAATTTTCCCGATCACAATGTTCATTTTCACTCTTAAGCAGCACGCTTCCTGATGGCAACGGTATTGATGCTGGTTTACTATTTATTATTTCCCACTCTCTTAAGAATTCTGTGATATATCGATGTTGATGTATTTTAAACTTTCTTCTTTCAAAATCCAAACCTAAGTAATAGCTATACAGTCACGATCGATGACATCAACGCATTGATTTAGATAGTTTCTCAATGTCATTAACATATATAGCGATGCAACATCGTTCTTTAAAATATCGATGTTTCTATTGAAAACATCGATGTTTAAAAACATCGGTAATAGCAACGATACATCGATGTTTTTTAGATGTTTTAATTTTCTTATCATTCAATGATTAAATATAAAAGTCAGAAGCATTTTAACTCACAAATTCACCACATTTAAACTAAAATACAAAATATATTCATCAAAATTTTATGTATATTTATATCAAGTATAATAAGTATTTTACAAAAACTAAAATTTGTTTTAAATTAATTTCTCTTCTGTTATTGAATTAAATTATACAGTTTATAGTTTTCTGTATATGTATGTATGAAAATCGTTGATTTGATAAAAAAAATTTTATAATATATTGATTTCGTACCAACGATTTTTATCCCCTGTCAGTGGAGAGTAGACATCTATGTGTTTATCTATGCCTTGGTATCTAATAACTTTGATATAGAATTAAGAAAAAGAAGTTTTGACAATCTAGCACCCAGAAGTCTGTTTCTGTCCTGAGTAATGGTTGCTCCAGCGTGATAACTATGGGGAGATATTTTATCGCAATCTTCGAAAGTTTGGAAAACAGATTTCATATCTTCCCAAATCTCAATAGCGTCACTTTTTAATGGTGTAACAGGAGATGACAGGTACATCTATATTTCCGTTTCACTAATAGTGTCTGTAACAGCTTTCGATGATTTATTTTTCACATTTTATTGTGTCAGCTGTTTATGGTATTTCCAAATATCAAATTTCGAATTATCTTCATCATCATCGGATGTGTCATTATTAGATGTTGCAGATGAGCGTGAAGTATGCTGGCGAATATATTTGTTTAAATAAGTGATTACTTTTCCTTTGGCAACAGAATTTTTTAAGTGCATAAACTTAAATCTGGTGTCAAGAGTAGTAGAGATTGCAAGAATTGGCGAATGTTCTATATTATCGAACCGCTTTGCTAATTGTATTTTATGTTCCAAACCATTTCATTTTTAGGTTGCGTATTTTCTACTACTTCCCGGACGCAGCTAATTAGTGGGATGACTTTGTTTGCCGTTACGTAACTATCTTCAGACATTTCGTTTCGTAATTTTTCATTAAAAGCGCGTTTAAGTCAGCTGAGCACAAACAGATTAAATGTCGATGTTTTTTTAGTTTGGACGGCGGTGTATCGGCCACCTAAACATCGATGTTGACATAGATATTTATGAACGATAAATCGATGTTTTTATAAAATCGATGTATCGTTTTCATCCCTACATATACATCGATTAAAGCCAATACTAAATAAAACTTCGTTTATTTTATCATTCCAGTCTTTCTCTCTGCCTGTTTGAGACCATAATGAGATTTATTTAATTTACAATCTTTGTTTTTATTGTTTTAGATTTCAATCATTTCCGGTTGACACATTAAGAACTTTCCTTTTAATCGCCACTTAGATAGGCTGAAAATATGCCCCCTTGTGTTGCGACCTGCAACTTATTAAATTGCTTATTTTTAATTTTATTTTTATTTTAAATTCAAGTTCTTTGACCACTTTCAAGTTTATTGTGCAGTAAGCAAATTTATGATTTAAATAGAAATTCTTACGTTTTATTTTTATATATTTTTATTAGTATCTGCTTATACACTTATTATAATTCATTCTCCTTTATTGCGCAGGTAAATTAAATTATTATTTAAGCTAAGTAAACACTTTCTAAATTAGGTAAATTATTTTATTGTTATCGTAGTTTAAGCATTTTACTATTAATTATTTTTATATAAAAAGGAAGGTAAAAATAAAAAAATTCAGTCGTTATTAGTAGACATCCAAGTGTGGTTTACTTTTGACGACTTCCCCCTTTCTTCAAGTTCAAACTTAGTGGCAGGACGAATGCAAGCGTTTGGCCTGAGCATCAGTAAGGAATTAACATTTGGTGATCCCGAGTTTTGAATGTTTGAATTTGCCAGTGGTAAGTAATTAAGGTACGCAACGGTAGGCAGGACGTCTGAAATCTCCTGGTCAACAGGACATCCTAAATCCATACTTCGAACAACGACAATGGTACATTACACAAATGTTTGTCATTTCAGAACACGAAACAAGACTTAAAACAAAGCAACCCGTCCACTAAAGGAATTCACCAATATCAGTGGTAAATAAAGTTTAAGCAAAGTTAAACTTGTACATCATTCAAGGCTTTACATCAACATTTTGAAAAGTAGTACACCACTGCACCACCATCAGCTACGATGTCGACCCTAGAAAACAAACGCCGCGGAAATAAATAAGGCTATTTCCAATAGAAATAAAACCCCAAAGAATAGACGATCTGTTGAGTATTATGAGATGAAGTCAAAGGAGCTCGAAGAACTGTGGATAAATTTTGAACGCTTTGACAACACAATCAGAAGTAACCCGAAAGCAAAGGAAGATCATCCATACTTCACGCAAAGGCTACATGTAATAATGAGCCAAGATTATAGAGAAGCTGAGGATGACATGCAACGGCACATTCAAGCCTTAAAAAAGGAAAATTTCAAACCATCAGGCTCGAAATCACAGCAGACACGGCAACAACTAGATGTTAAACTCAAACAAGTTGAGTATAACCTGAACAAAATCCAACAATGACAAGACAAAATATGTATTGAAGACATAGAGCAAGACATCGACGAATTTCTAAGTAAGCAATCAGAAATTGTAGAAAAGATCAGACAATTGCAAGTGTTGAAGGCTAGCTTGACGCCACAGAGAAACAACCAACAAGAAAATCAAACGAACACATTCCGAAGCTTAATGGGGACTATCTTAATTGGCAGCCATTTTATGACATGTTCAATGAAGTAATTCACACAAAAACGACGCCTTCCATACAAAAAATGCAGCAAGGTTGATACAAAATCTATCTCCAACAGAAGGCAGTTACAAGACAGCCTGGAATACACTCATAAATGGCTTTAACAACCCACAATATTTAAAACATCATAAACAGATTATTAAGTCAACAAAAATCTTTGAAGATCCCTTTGTTGTAGCTACATTTAAAGCCGTTGCACGACACAACATGCGAGTCAATAGCAGACGGAATAACTTGAACATCGACACATCATCCTGGGGCCCGGTACTGGCTAATATATAAAAAAAACTAGATCAGGGAACCTATTACTGTCTATTATTATTACTGAGATTGCAGTCACTAGAAGCAGTAGGCCGAATCCAAAATACACTAAAAATAACAGTGTCCTCCGTAACCGCCACCCAGGACAACCATCAATGTAAACTATGCAATACTGGCAGTCATACGTTTTATCATTGCAATTAATTCTTATCAAAGGCAGTCACTGAACGCTTCAACTGGATTCAACAACATCAACTATACGTCAATAGCTTTAAGTTTGGCCACCTGGGTAAACAGTGCACAGCAAGTTGCTGCAGGAAGTGTCAGAAAAAGCACCACACTTCACTTGATCTGGGAATACGTTTAAAAATTACCGCAAATAACGAACAGTCCGGATTTCTTAAGGCAATCTTAGATTCGGGATCATAAATGAACATTGTGAGGAGATGACTAATTAATCGATTGTCCATCGAACCAGCAGAAACATCTCTACGCATAGAAAGAATAGGCAATCAAACAAGGAAGATTGATCAATGCGTCAGTATAGGCCATCAATCCACAACAAGCAATTATAATAAAAGACTGGAGGCTTTCGTGCTTCCCAGCATTATTTCAGCTCAACCTTCTATTTAACTAGCTGACCCCGATTTTGAGAAACCGGCACAAATTGATTTGTTATTGGGTGCCAAATTTTATCTCGACTTAATAACGTCTGACAAAATAAGCTTAAAAAACACAAAACTAGGTTGGATAATAAGTGGAAAGGTCGGAAACCACTCCAGCAACTCAGCTGGAGTGGTTTGGAGGTTGGACGAGCGAACGGTTTTGGAGGTTAGACGACCTTCTATTACTACAAAACCTTACGATAAAGGAACAACGATGTAAAACACATTTTATCCAAACAACGATAAGAAATTCTGTAGGGCGATTTGTGATACGCTTACCATTTCTAGAAGAGCCAAGTTGTCTAGGCGATACTATGATCAAGCTTTAAAAGAACAATATGTTGACTTTATGGAACAGTTCGAAAAACTAGGCCATATGTCTCAAGTAAATAAATCTAATCCTCACTTCTATATCACTCATCATTCTGTACTAAAACCAGAAAGTAAGACCACAAAGCTGCAAGTTGTATTTGATGCCTCTGCTAAATCTTTAACAGGCATCTCTCTTAACAATAAATTATGCGTGGGTCCCCCACCTTTTGGAGATCTGTTTGTTTTCGAATACACCGATTTGTATTTTGTACCGACATAGAAAAAATGTATCGGCAGATTCTGATTGATCCAGTTGACTGGAACATGCAATTGATATTTTGGAGAAAGAATCCAAGTGGAGCAATTCAAACATATAAGCTTAACACTGTCACTTATGGAACTTCTTCCCCCCCATATGTGGCAACAAAATGTCTGCAACAACTAGGCGCGATCTCTATATGGTGTTCTCGACTCAGAGTATGCCATTTCAATACCGGACACTATTAAGCGAACTAAGGGTGAAACAGATTACCTGTTCCAATTATTTAAAAACCAAATATCAATAATTGATTCCACCATCAACATCATCAAACAGGATGAACTAAGTACCCAGAAACAATTAAGGGAAATCATGTAAAGAATAAACGTAGAGCCAAATGCAATAGACAGGCAGACTGGGCAAAAAAATCAAACGCAACTGATATCACTACTAAGCAGCCAGCTTGCATTAATAGCAATCAATTTACAAAGAATAGAGAGGGGAATTATGGAAGTTGTAATGGATGTTCATCATGGAAAAATTAGTCCACTTCTGGTGCCACCCAATCAACTAAGAAGCGAGCTTTCCATAATAAAGGAACACCTTCCAACACAACGTTCAATCCCAAAAGAAGATGACAATTTAATTCAACTCTATAAGTTAATGAAGGCCAGCGGAGCATTTACGAAGCGGGAACTAGTTTTCGAAATAATGTTCCCACTTGTTGAACAACAGGTTTTAGATTTCTTCAATGTAATTCTAGTTCCAACAATAAATATTACGCGCTTATGGATATAAACTCAGAAGGATCCCTTTTAGCGGTCCATTTACATAGAGATGAGTTCATTCCATTCACAAATTATGACTTAACAACCTGTATCACGCCCAAAAATATGTTTACTTATGTCTAAATAAGTAGTTCAAGCGTCGAAAGGACGCAAACAGCAATCCTTGCGAAATCAATATCTTTAACAATAGATTCACACCCAATTTTAAACTCACTCGGATATCAGATGATTCAACATATGGATTTTTGGTACCAGAACAAGGGTGGAATTTGCTGCGGTCTGCGGCACTTTAGAACAATTTACTTAAAATACAAGTCTTTACCTTATGGGGTTTAATTTTATACTGATTGACTATCCACTGAGACGATGCCCTTTTATATTTGTCCATTAAAAATCTAGAAAATTTAAGAATCTTCTACTCCCCTTGTATCACATTTTGTTGTTGTATGTTGTTTATTCAACACATAGGCGCCTGTATGTATATGTTTTTGTTTTTATGCTGATAAGGTTTCTGCTTGGGATTTATTTAAAAATATTTGATGTTGCTTTTGTAGAAAAGGTTTCGTAGAAAACTACGCAGATACAACAGCATGCAAGTTTGTTGTTGTCAAATTTGTTTTTGTCTTGCGCGTTTAGATGGTAAACAGCATATATTTTTTTCTTGCATGTCACGCAGTTAGTAGACAGCCTATCAATTTGTTGTTGTGTGTGTATAAAATTTCTACGCAGTTTGTAAATAGAAATTTTGTTGTTGTACCATAAGTTTTCTTAGCGAGCCACGCAGTTCATAAACAACATACCTAGTATTTCGCTTTATGGCTTAATTATTTTAATTTAAAACTTAAGCAAGACAGATTCGTAACACTGCCACCCACTTAAGCCTTTTCGTCCCAAACAGACTCAATATTCCCTCGGCCATATTTGGCCAGCTGCTCCAGGTGGACCACTTTCCTTTTAGACCTCGGATATTTGATATTTTTGTATCCGATAAACCACATCATTCAATTTCTTGATCATCTTATATGGTTCTTTCCAGTGGGTTTGCAGTTTGGGAGACAGTCCTTTTTTTCGTTGTGGGTTGTATAGTAGAACCAGTTGTCCTTCTGTAAATCCTTGCGTATATGCTGCTCGGCTTTCATTTTGTCGCTGGACATTTTAATGCGATTGCGGGCAAACTCATGAAGCTCGTGCAGGTCTTCTTGTATCTGAGGAAAATTTTTATTATCGTCGTGTACAGGAATCGGTTTAACGCCAAATTCTAAGTCGACTGGTAGTTTTAGCTCTCTCCCAAACACGATTTTTTCTGGACTGTATGATGTTGAATCGTGTATAGCTGATCGGTATGCCAGAAGAAACTTTGGTACATGCTTGTCCCAATCCTTTTGGTGTGTACTAATCACTTTTCTGAAATATTCTTCCAGGGTGCTGTTGATGTAGTGGTGTGGATATAGTGTTCTCGTTCTCCTCATATTCCTTGAATACGGCCGACTCAAAATTTCGTCCCTGATCGGAGTGAAGTTTTGTTGGAACACCATGTCGGCACACCCAATTGTTTACAAATTCACCTACCACTGTTTTGGACTCTTGGTTTGGAATGGGATAAGCTTCGGGCCGTTTGCTGAAATAATCAATTACTTCTAGCAGATACTGATTTCAAGCATTACTGGCAGGGAATGCGCCTGCGATATTCAATGCTATCCTCTCAAAAGGGGTACCTGCGTTGTACTGTTGTAGCTTGCCACGAATTTTCCTTGTTGGACCTTTGGACGCAATACATTGATTGCAATTAGCTACAGATTGTGGGCAGCCTACACAGTAAAACCGCTGTTTTACTGGGTAGGCTTTACCACTGTTTTTGTTACACCCAGATGGCCGCAGCTGGGACCATGATGAAACTGCTTCATTATACCTATTATCCGGAAACCTGGCACTACGATTAAGTCCGTTGTAGTTTTTCCATTTGCATTTTCCCAATTTCGATATAGGCAACCATTTAGCACTTTAAGGCTATTCCACTGTGCCCAGTACAATTTTGCCAACGGGTTTTCTGGTTACCGTCCGGTGTTATGTTCTTCATCATGGCCGATATAATTTTTAACATGATGGGATTCTCCTTTTGGGCCTCAGACCAATGTTCTGGTGTGCCATTTTGGATAAGCCCCACATCAATGATAGATTCCTTTTCCTCGACTTTTGTGCAGTGTCTGCATTCTATGTTGCATGGGCGTCTTGAAAGGGCATCTGCATTATTGTGTTTACCGCCCTTCCTGTGAACAATGCTGAAGTCATAGCTCTGCAGACGTTCAATCCAGCGTGCAAGCTGCCCTTCGGGGTTTTTAAACTGCAGCAACCACCGTAATGCGGACTGATCCGTCCTTATGGTAAAGTGTTGGCCATGTAAGTATTTGTGGTAATGTTTAACACACTCCAGTACGGCTAAAAGCTCCCGTCGTGTTACGCAATAACTTGGACATGGGGCTTGGACAATATTCTGCTATAGTAACCAATAACGTTTTCCGTCCTTGTGAAAGCACTCCTCCTATTCCGTAGCCGCTTGCATCTTTATCTAATATAAATTCATGTCCAGATATCGGATAGGCGAGGATTGGTGCTGTACATAAAAGCTCCTTTAGCTTCTGGAATACCTCTTCTGTTGCCCCACTCCAGTGGTATGGTTGCGATTTTCTGGTCAACTCAAGCAAGCTGACAGCCACTTGAGCAAAGTTTGGGACGAATCGCCTGTAGTATGTGCAAAGCCCCAGGACTACGTAGCTCATGAAGATTTTGTGGACGAGGCTAATTCTTTACTGCTAATATTTTATCATCGTCAGTTAATACGCCTTCTGCTGTTACACGATGCCCTAAGTATTTGACCTCTTTTTGAAACAGCGCACATTTTTTAACATTTAATTAAAGTCCTCCAGCCGCTATACACTTGAGAACTTCATCCAGGATTTTGAGGTGTTCATCAAAAGTCTTTCCCATCACAATTATGTCATCTAGATGTACTAAACAAGTATTCCAGTTAAACCACTTAAGCACACGTTCCATTAAGCGCTAAAAAGTAGCTGGGTTATTGCAAAGCCCAAATGGCATCACTTTAAACTGCCGCAAACCATTTCTTGCGCTGAAGGCAGTTTTCTCCTTCTCTGTATCGGCTATCTCCACTTGCCAGTAACCCGTCTGCAAGTCCAAGGTAGAGAACCATTTCGTTTCGGACTACGTTTCTATGGTGTCGTCAATTCTTGGTAGCGGGATAGATCGAACTGCTTCGCTTTATTTCTGTCGTGTAGTTTTAGTTCTGCTATCCATTTATCCACCTGCTCTGATAGCAAATCCTGCTCTTTAGCAGTTATTTTGGGACATGTTGAATGTATCGCACAATTAATTACGGCTCCTGCCGGCCATAGATTGTGGGAGCTAGCTCTTGCCCCCTAGTGGAAGCTCGTTTTAGTTTAATGGTGACTCGTGCGATTTGGTGTTGTTTCCACGTTTGTTGTCCCTTGGAGGTGAAGCAGATCTTGAACTTTTTTTAACAGACCTGCAGTTGCGCTGAAAATGTCCGACCTTACCACAGCTGAAGCATTTTGCACACGACTTACTTCTTTCTTCCAGTATTTCCTCAATCATTTGTCTTATCTCGCTTTGCTTGTCTCCACAACTTTGCATATCAGCCTCAAGATGTCGTACTTTGTAGATAACTTTGGCGGTCTCCTGGGTCAGCGCGTACGAGATAGTTTTGGTGAAGAATGCTTTCTGCGCTGCACAATCTGCATATTTAATATCTCGATCTCATATCCCATTCACAAATGCTTCAATTTTAAAGTGATCTAGGAATGGATGATGTTCACCTGAAGAAGTAAGCTGCACCAAACGTTCAATCTCTATGGAAAAATCTTGCAACGTCTCATTTGCCTTCTGCACCCTGCCTCGTAAATCTGTTCTGTTCTCTTATGCTCGCCGCCGTACTTGCGTTGTAAGGCCACCATTATATCCTCGTAAATTTTTCTGCCAGAATTAGCTCAATAGCTTTCTCTTCATTGTTCCAACTATTTTTGCTGGCCACTGTTTCGAACTGGAACTTGAATACTTGAAACGGTGCGTTACCGTCATAGCTCGGGGTGTTTATGTTGCTGGAATCCTCAGAGACGACTCTCACCGGTCCTTCTCGAAATGGAGGTCGTCCATTTTCGTTTTTAGTTCATGCAACTCTCCTTCTATTTTTCTCGGCAGGCCTTTGTTCCACAGCCCCCACTAGTTTGCCGAATATTTCTGATGTTTCTTAAAATCTCTTGTTTACTTCAGTAACAAGTTTTTCTCGGTTGTATTTAGAGCTTTCTTGAATTGCATCAATTTGCGCATTGCCGATTCTAGAGCTTTTGAATGACACCTAGAAGTTTGTCATTTGTGGCATCAATTTTTGCACTGTTGGCTCTAGTGCTCTCTTAAATTGCATCAATTTTCGCACTGCTGATTCTTGAGCTTTCTTGAATTGCCGCAAGTATTGCAACCAAGCTTGGAACGACACGTTTGCGCTGGTTGCTGGGATAGCGACAGCGGAGGCCAGGGTCGTTGCAATTTAGTTTATTACCTGCCTCCTTGGTCCGTGGAAGGAATGACACTCAATGCTTTATACACGTTATAAAACTTATCACCAAGTTTATTTAGCTAATTCTTACACGGTAGATGGTTACTAGTGGACTGTCGGGAATCGTAGCCGAAGAATAGGGCCGAAGAACGTAGCAGCAGTAGTGGTGGAGGCGGCAGCGATAAAGGCGGCTGCGGTACAGGCATCAACGGCAGGACCTGGTAGTGGTATTGGCGGCACCCATACAGGCGGCAGCGGCACCGGCGGCGGTTCCTGGTAGTGGTACTGGCGGCAGCGACACAGGCGGCAGTGGTACAGGTCGATAAGAGATTATTGCGGAATATAAAATTTCTCCAAAAGATCTCTTACCGGCAGGCGGGCTGTCTTCGGGCAAAAAGTTATTGCGGGATATAAAATTTCTCCAAAAGGCTTCTTACCTACAGGCGATCTACTTGCCTTGTTGATAAGAATTTATTGCGGAGTATAAAACTCCTGCAAAAAACTTCTTATCTGAAGGCGATCTTCTTGCTAATTCATCCAGTTTCATAAAATGTTCTGCGTGGGTGTACACGCTGCTTGAATTCATCAATCAACCTTCGTGGCAATTCTGCTTTACTTCCCGTTATTGGCAGATTCAACTTATGCAGCTCCTTCTTTAGCTGCTCAACTTTCAGTTCTTCCAACTTCATTGTAGTTTATTAATAACAATTTTATTTACTTTAACTACAAAGTACACAAAGTTGACTCTTCAGAATAATTTACTTAAAATGCACGCCTTTGCTTTATGAGGTTTAATTTTATACTGATTGACTATCCACTCAGACGATGCCCTTTTATATTTGTCCATTACAAATCTAGAAAATTTGAAAATATTCTACTCCCTTTGTATCACATTTTGTTGTTTTATGTTGTTTATTCAATGCATAGGCGCCTGTATGGCTGTGTGTATTTTTGCTTTTATGCTGATAAGGTTTCTGCTTGTGATTTATTTCAAAATATTTTTGTTGTCTTTTGTAGAAGAAAACTACGAAGATGGTAAACAGCATGCATGTTTGTTGTTGTCACATTTGTTTTTGTCTTGCACGTTTAGATGGTAAACAGCATACATGTTTTTTTTTTTGTCTTGCATGTCAGGCAGTTAGTAAACAGTATATAAAATTGTTGTTGTGTGTGTATAAAATTTCTACGCAGTTTGTAACTAGAAATTTTTTTGTTGTACCATAAGTATTCTTAGCAAGCCACGCAATTTGTAAACAACATACCCAGTAGTTCGCTTTATTGTTTAATTATTTTATTTTAAAACTTAAGCAAGACACAGTCGTAACAATATAGTATAATATAATCTCTGATATATAGCATGTACTACATGTATTATAGTATATAAGAAAAAAAATCAGAATTTAATTTTGGCACAGTACCATGTTTCGTCAGAACTTGTAAGTTGCTCTGACATTTTTATTGTTTTCTACTTTAAACAACCATTTTTTTATATTGTAAAAAATTTAGTTTATTAATTTATGAGCAGAATAATATTAGTTTATTATTTATATCAATTCATTCAGTTCGTTGTGAAAACACTTAATTTGTTTTTTTAATATTTAATAGAAAATACTAATCATCAAATGATGCTATCTAATACATTTGAACAGTTTTCGTTAAATTGAGTTGTTTTCTACGTGCACAAGAGTTATGGGACCCTAGTTTTTCGTTCAAAATATTTGCTAACTCTAAATAGAATGTTCCGAAACGAATAATATCTTTTTATGTTTGTTTTAGATATATTTCAGCAAAACACGAAAAATTTCAAAAGATTAATGATAAAGATAAATGATAAGTAGTAAAAAAAAGAAATACACATACCAAAAAATCAATTTATGGAAAACACATAACCAATTAGTAAATTAAATAAATGTGGAAATGGCCAACGCGGCGAGAATGTTGCGACTTGCAACATATTAAATTGCTTATTTTTAATTTTTTTTTAATTTCAAGTTTATTGTGTAGTAGGAAAATTGATTATTTAAACAGAAATTCTTATTAGTGTCTGCTTACACACTTATTATAATTCATTCACCTTTATTGCACAACCAAATTAAATTATTATTTAAACACTTTGTAAATTAAGTCAATTATTTTATTGTTATTGTAGTTTAAGCATTTTAGTGTTAATTATTTTTATATGAAAAAGAAGGTAAAAATAAAGAAATTAAGTCGTTATTAGTAGACATTCAAGTGTGTTTTACTTTTGATGGCTTCCCCCTTTCTTCAAATTTAAGTGCTTGGAAGAAAACAATTACGAACTTAGTGGCAGGACATATTCAAGCGTTTGGTCTGAGTACCACTAAGGAATTAACACCATTGTTAACTAATAATCGATAACGCGCAGGTAATACTAGACTAAAGGTACCTTGACAACCATCTCTCTCATATGTGGTTGTGTAATCTACACGGGGGTTTTGAAAAGTCTTATATCTTTATCTTTAGTGTGATGCATCCAGTGCTCGCTTTGTAGTAAATATCCATCTAAAGCCAATAATATTTTTATTTTCTGGGCGATCCACAAGAACTCAGGCGTTAGTGATTCCCATATTCTGATATTCTCTTTAGATTTAACGCTTTTCACCAACATTTTTATATACTAAGATATCGCTTTGAACTAACTTATTTTGTTCGGGTTCCTTTCCTACTGGTTATATATGCGTATCAAGTGTAGGTTCATCTGGCAAGCTGGAAGGATTTTCATTAGCGTTTTTTTTTATTGTTGTTTGACGTAAAATCATTGTCTCGTTTTTCACCATTTATGAATTTAAGCGATTTTTTTAAAAATATAATGTCTCTCGGTATGACAATATTCTTATGAACTTTATCGTGCCGTCGATAGCCTTTTGTAGTTGAAAAGTATTGAACAAAAATTAAAACATTTCCTTTTGGCAACAAATTGTTTCTTCGAGGATTTTTGCTTAGAACTATGGCATCACATCCAAAAGTTCTAAGGTATGAAGCGGATCGCGTTTTACCGAACCACTTATAGTATGGTGTGCTATTAATTAAAATTTGTTGTTTGATGTAAAATACCTCGTTCGTGTGTAAACTTTTTGTGTTAAATTTTCCGTACTGGTGTTAGTTCTTAATTTTTTATCTTAATTTATCTTTGATTTTTATTATAAAACGTGAAAAGTCATCAATAAATATTATGAAGCATACAGAACCGCTCAAAAAAGGAACACGAACAGGACGAAAACGGTTTTGTAGTAATTACACGCACTGCGCATATAATACACGGATATTCGCTTATAATGTTTTTATTAAATCAACGTAGCATTTATTTTATTTTATTATTATTTTATTAATTTATTCATGCCTCGAAAATTTAGGTGTCCATTTTGTTTATCCCATAATTCATTTTCCGAATTTAAATTTACTTTAAATATTCCACCGTTTAATTAAGCAATAAAAATTATTTGATCATTTAATTTTATTACATTGCTTTAAAATAATTCATAATTATTTTGCTTACTGTTAAAAAATTCGATTTAAATTCCGCCTCAAATAATACGTGAAATAGTGTAATGCCAGTAAGTACTGATTTTAATGTCACATTGCCGATAGCTTTTGTTCCGTCAAAAGATTTACGTTAGTACCGAGCTGTGTAAACCACAACCTGACGGTGGATCAAACCCCTGTGGATGATACGTAGCGTCACCGACGCCCTACGAAGCCTTTGGATATCTCTATCTTCCAGTCACTCCTAGCCGCAACTCCGAGAACTCGGAGCAGGCCAACGCCCTCATTCCTTCCTATCCAACTCCCGGTCCAAAATACATGCAAGTTTAATAAAATCTCAGAACACAACTGCAAGCATTCTGAATTAAAACCAATCATTGTGCTCATAGTGAATGATCCGACCCACGCAACTCAAACGAGGGCCGCGAAACCACAACCACCAAGATGCTCCCGAAGAGCCAACCAGAGAATAACGAAAAGCCTAAATAGCAAAAAAGCTGAACTCTGGGGCTTACTGATTCCCGTGAAAATAACGTGGAGTTGTCCAGTTGGCTCGTGCTAACCTGTCAGGGGACTGGGACTCGCTTTTACCTCCGGTGACACATGTAACGACGGTGAGATTCCATCAAGACATACAAATGTGCCCCCGGGGGAACTTTTGTTGCTATGCAATTTCCAGAAGCTAGAAAAAATTTGAAGCTGACCCTCTTAAGAGGATCTGTTAACCTCATTTTAAAATGAGGTTAACAGTTTTTGATTAATGCAAATGTGCGACCGCCAATCGTAGTCAATGGGATTTGATTCTTCATTCGTACATACCACAACGGGGGAGTTTGTGTAGTTTGAATTTCTACAATCTGATTTCCCATGACCTCGTTTTCCGTAACCAAAGCATTTTATATTATGACCACTTGTTTTAACATGTTCTCTTCTTTGGTTTGACCTATTGTCTGTTATGTACTGACGTTCCGATGATTTCACACTTAATAATATAACCCCCAACGTCATCTTATCAATAGCGTTCCATACTGCAGATTATTCAGTTTTTGAACCAATGGTGAACATGGGTTGACCTCTACGAAGCTTATGAAAACTTCTAATGGAAGTGGCCAACAGGATTATTAACTATGGTTGCGAAATTTGGGGTGATACGGTAAAGGTGAAGGGGAGAGAACAGCAGAGAACAACTGCACTGCGCATAACATCAGAATATCGCACGGTGTGGGCAACAGCGGGAATTATTTCGATAAACGTCTGTGCACTTGAGCGGACAAATTATGTTGAACCTATTACCTATTCAGCTTTGTAAAGTTAGATAGAATAAGACAGCTCCATTTGTAATAGATAAACTGCTATCTCCTACAAATTATAGATAAACGGCTAGACTTATTTAAAAAATCGACGTCTGGGTATTTAAAGAACATGGTAATGTGAACTATTACCTGACTGAGAGAGCTCTTGGGTAATGGCTGCTGCCGAAAACACCTGTACAGAGCTGGTACTGCCACACACTATATGGCTTATACGAACCTGAGGAGACATTAGATGACTTGGAGTACACTTATTCGATGTTCTCGCTGGGCTGAAAACCTTGTGCAGCTGGAGAATGTATGGAGAATTTCATGAACGTCATGACGTTAAGCAAAACTAATTGGCGCGTTTTATCTAAATACTGCGAAAAGACACTGAAAACGAAGAAAATTCTCCTAGTCGTGGCTAGGAATAAGGTATAAAAAGCATATGAAAAGCCGGAGTTTGGACGCAAATGTCAACGAAAATGATGGCACATCTGTGGCTAATACGGATCCACCCCGAAGTAACAACGATCCCAGGGTGGAGGATTTCTAAAATGGTGTGAGAGATACTTCACTCCATCCGATATTCTTACTATTTACATCACTTATTTCCGTTCTAAAATGGAAAACAACTTCATACATAGGCCGGCGCCCCAAAGTCTATAATGGAGTTGCTCGACCGCGTATAGTACAGGGTCAAGAGGCTAATTGGGGACAGAATGGTATCCAACTCTATTGATTCTCTAGAGTATCGACGTACTTCATTGTTTAATCGTTACTATAATAGTAAATTCTCTGGTGAAACTAGAGAACTTGTTCCGTTACTCCCACGATTATCTCGATTTTCATTGCGAGCGCATCCATTTGTGGTTTACTGGCCAGTGAATCGAAATAGGCAATATAGTGAAAATGCATTTTCGGGTAACAAGATTATTCAATAACTATTGTTTTTATTTTCCAACTGAAAATATTAATGCCAGCACTTCTTTTTCTATTGTAGGGTAATTACGCTTACTTTTGGATACAGATCTTGAAACAAAAGCTACTAGTTTAAGTCTGTCAGATAATAGGCAGTTTCAGATTATAATGTGTCATCACTTGGTTAGACGAAATGTTTTGTTTGATAATATCATACGCAAATTGACGTTTATTGTTCCATTTGTAAGCAGAATTTTCCTGCATTAATTGGTACAATGGATCCATTTTCCTTGCAAAATTATCATTAAAACGCGTGTACTGGTATACAGAAAAAGATCTTTCTTTATTTTTATGGAGACCGTTTTTGTCAATCGTAGAACCAAGATATGTAATTTTCTCTCTAAAAAATATAAATTGTATAAATTAAATCAGAAATTTTGTTTTCAAACGGTTTTCCGATTCTATAAATGCTGATATGTGCGTATATTGTTCGACGGGGTTTGATTTAATTGGGTATGATTTTATGTCAACCCGCGTCAAGATTGGTTTGTGAACATACCGGTTTCAGCTATATGCCATCTCATTGTTCTCTCTATACTAGTTGCATTTTATTGTGTTAATGTAGTTCGTCTGGTTCGTGTCTCTCTTCGTGTTATTCTTAGTACCTTCGTCACTTTTTCTCTTTTTTTCTGTATCTCTCTCTCTCTCTCTCCTTTTTCGTTTGTTTCTCTTTACCTAATTTGTCTCCCTCTTTGTCTCTCACCCTTTTCATTCGTCTCTCTTTCTACCTAAATCGTTTCACGCTCATACTTGTTATTCTTTTGTTTTTGTATGTGAGTCTATTGAGTTTTTTCCTGACATAATAATTTGTAATTGTACCTTTCTGAGGTTCCTTATTGCTTTGGTCGTGTGCACCTGTGTAACGTGTTTGTGTAAGTGTAATGTTTGTTTTTTTGTAAAAATGTTTCAATAGTTCAAATATCGTATCTGAAGCAGTGTACAAACTAAACCGTGGCTTGAAAATGATGCATACGCATCGAAAGCGCTCGCCATCATATACAAACCGGCCAGTTACGACGGGAAATGGCAATATTATTCAGTGTTTATTTGTTCATTTATTATTCGTCCGTCACAGAAAACATTGTGTTTATATTTCCATGTTGTTGTTTTTATATGTCGTGGTGTACATTTGTTGTTGAATAAATGGTTTGCAAAATTTGATTCTAAAGTTGATTTTGGTTCTCGTATTTTTTTGTTGTAGTCTCTAATGTGTTCCCTAAATCTGGTCTTAATTTTTCTTCCTGTTTGCCCGATACAATTATATTGGCATATACAAGTTAATTTGTACACTCTTTGTTTGGCTAGTATGTTTGTCTCGGTTGTTTTATTCTGTAGTAATCTGCCTAGGATGTTTCTTTTTCTGAATGCTGTATTGATTTTGTGTTTTCTAAAAAATTTTGCTAGTTTGTACGTTTAATAATAAGCCCAAAAATGATAAACAACAAATGAAGTGCAGTAATTGCGGTGGTAATCACACTGCGAATTATAGAGGTTGCCCGGTATATTCTGTGGTCAAGCAGTCCATGGTTAGAAAAACTAGCAACATTCCTGCTCAATCTAGGAGTAATTACCAAACCACTCATCCTCATAAGGCTCTTCTAACCTCCACCAATTTTTCGTATGCCGATGCTCTGAAGACAAACTCTGCTCATACACAAAAACCTGAGCTCTCAAAGGATTTACCTAATTCTACAACGAACTTTGGTACAAACAATAAACAGTTTTATAGTAAACATTACAGGCTTGATGCAAGTTAAAAATGCAAAATACTTTGTTGCAAGCGATGATTAATAAACCATGAACTGCTTAGCAATATGTTACTGGAACGCAAACGGCATTCGCCAACATAGAACTGAAATTGAGCACTTCCTTAGGGATGGGAATATTGACATTATGCTGGTCTCGGAGACTCATCTGACTTCGAGAAGCTTATTTAAAATTAATGGATACTCATTGTATGATACAAAGGACCCGAGGGGTAGAGCTTGTGGTGGCTCTGCGATCCTAATAAAGTCTAGACTTAAACATCGTCCTCTAGACAATATAGCTGAAGATTACGTGCAGGCAACAAACATTTGTGTTGAAAATTATTGTCAGAAGATAGTAATATCGTCTGTTTACTGTCCTCCTCGGTATTCTATTACCGAGAGTCAGTATAGATCACTTGGGACTTGTTTCCTTGCTGCTGGTGACTATAATGCAAAACATACATACTGGGGCTCTCGTCTCATTACACCAAAGGGCCGAGCGTTATTCAATTCCATCTCAGATATGGGCTTGGACGTCATTTCGAGTGGGGAGCCTACATACTGGCCCACTGATATACAAAAGATTCCAGACGTTATAGATTTTGGCGTCACTAAAAATATACCTAGAGAATGGATCCAGGTAGAAGTCTCTTTTGATCTATCTTCTGATCACTCTCCAACAATTGTAACAATGTGTAACCCACAAAGAGGGCATTTGTCCTCTTCAAACGTAGGAATAATCAATCGTGTAAATTGGCTTAAATTTAAAAAATACCTCAGTGCCCACTGCAATGAAAACATACGACTAAGAACACCTGATGAAATTGAATTAAATATCATCAGTTTCAATGAAAACTTGAAACAGGCAGTTGTACACGCAACTACTGCCCATTCACAGACTGGCTTTAAAAAAATTTATTCCGCTGATATTGAACGCCTCGTATGCGAAAAAAGAAGAGCAAGAAGGGAATGGCAACAGCGTAGATCTCCGCAAAACAAAATTAAATTTAAAGCGTGCACGAAACGTCTCAGAGAATTGCTTGAATCTGAAAAAACTGCATCTCTCATAAGTTATCTGGAGGGCCTCGATGCAACACCAGGCTCCAATTATTCATTATGGAGAGCTGCTAAAAAACTTAAAACGCCAGTCAATTTTAAACCTCCCTTGAGAAATTCGAGGGGAGATTGGGCGAGAAGTGAAGCTGAAAAAGGGAACTTGTTTGCCGAACATTTAAAAACGGTTTTCACCCCAAATGTTACTTCTGAAAATGTCGACTTGCCAAGTGCTGTAGCTTTACCGCCACTGCCATTAAGATTTTCGCTCCAAGAGGTTCAAAAATTATGTGCAGAACTAAACCCAAAGAAAGCCCCAGGTATTGATGGGATTAGTAACCAGATGCTGATGGAGTTGCCCAGTATTGCTACTAAGATTATGTTATTTATCTTTAATGCCATTTTAAGGATGCAATACTTCCCTCACACCTGGAAGGTAGCACTAGTTAAAATGATTCCAAAACAAGGTAAAGATCTTACTAATGTAGAGTCATACAGGCCTATAAGCTTATTGCCAACAATGTCTAAGCTATTTGAAAAACTGCTTATGGCTAAACTTTCACCTATACTCATGCAAAGTGAATGCATTCCGAATCATCAGTTTGGTTTCCGAAAACAACATAGCACCACGGAACAGACACATAGGCTGGTTCAGGTAGTTAGAAAAACGTTCGAGGAAAAGAAGTACTGCTCTGCGTTATTTATTGACGTTTCACAGGCATTCGATAAAGTGTGGCATGATGGTCTGCTATTAAAATTAAAAATATACTTTCCAACAAACATTGAAAAACTTCTGGAAAGCTATTTAACGCTTCGAAAGTTTTCTGTAGTCGAGGGTGACTTCAAAAGTGCCCCCCTATCTGTCTCGTCTGGAGTGCCTCAAGGAAGTATCCTGGGGCCAATTTTGTTCCTCATTTACACCGCAGACATGCCCGTGAGTAGTGATATCCAGACATTAACATTTGCGGATGATACGGCTTGTCTTAGTACACACACTAACCCGACAGAAGCATCGCGAAATCTTCAATACCATATTGTTAAGCTGCAACATTGGCTGAATCTTTGGAGAATTAAAGTCAACGAACAAAAATGTGTTCATATAACGTTCACGTTGCGAAGAGAAACATGCCCTCCAATTTACATTAACAATCAACTGATTCCTCATCACTCTAACGTGAAATACCTCGGCATACACCTTGATCGTCGGCTCACCTGGAAATTCCACATTGACGCTAAGTTAACTCAAATGAAATTAAAATTAGCTCAATTATACAAGTCGATCAAATATAAAAAGAATTCAATGTCGTCAAAACAAAATTCTACGAATGATAACTAAGGCCCCTTGGTATATTAGAAACACAAGCATACATAGGGATCTTAGCATACCACTTGTGAATAGTGAAATTGAAAAATACGCAGACAAATACTTGAAAAAGATTGGGTGCCATCCTAATCCCTTTGCACGTAATATTTTAAACTACCGTGGACATGTTCGTTTAAAGAAGAAAGACACTGCAGCTTTAATCGCTAACATCACAAATAATTGATAAAGAAAATAACTTTATTTTTCATACTTCAAAAATATTGTCAGAACTAAAACTAGAAAAAAAAGAGAAAAGAAAAAGAGAAGAAGGAAAATAATAATAATAATTGTTAACCCTAAGTTTGGATCCGACAATGGCCGGTTCTAATTGATTTCATTTAGAATTAAGATTTGGATACTTATTGATAGTTTAAAAATAATTTTGAAGATACAATAAATAAAATTGGAGTAAAAAAAAAAAAAAAGTTTGTACGTTGATTTTCCCATATATTTTAATGTAGCCCAGTTTTTCTTATCCTTCCCCTGTTCTTTGTTTTGTTCTTTGTTCTTTGAAATAAATGCTCTTTAAAATCTTTACTTGTTGGTACACAACTAACCATTAATGCTTCTCAGTAAATCTTCCATGTGCCTCTGGAAAATGCCAGCTGCTGACTTTACGTCATACGGTAAACGTTCCATTTTAAATATACCAATGTGACTATTCCATCAGCATAAAAGCTGTGCCTTATCGTTTACACAAAATTGATAATATTCGAGCACGGCATCGTCAACAAAGCGTATAGACTTTAATATCATTTTTCCATGCGTTCTACCTTTTTTTTCGGACCAGCACTCAGGGGATGACCCCTGCACATGCAATGCATTTTGCCAGAACTAGGAAATTTGGGTACGGAAGGAGGAAAGAGGGAGTAGTGTCTGTGGACATTCATTTTTAATTTTCCCAGATGGAAAGTGACAGGAAAGACCTCCGGAGGGATTTTATTTGACATACTGCTGCTAAAAAACGAATTTTGCTTGTAATGCGTACTACGATTCACTGGCCAATCAACCACAAATGAATGCGCTCTCAACGAGTTCAACGCGAAATAGTGCGTGTATCGAGTTCCCTAATTTCGTTAGAGCACTTGCTATTGTAGTAACAATAGAACAGTGGAATGCAACCCACATTGCGTCCATGCTCTAGAGAATGAATACAGTGGTATACCCTACTGTCTCCAATGAGCCTCTTGGCCCTCTCCTGTACGCGGTTGAGTAACCCCAAAGTGGACCTTGGAGCGCCGGCTAATAGGTGAGAGTTGTATTTCATTTATGGACGGATATAGGTGATATAGATAGTACGGAGATCGGATGGAGTGAAGTATCTTTTACACCGCTTTAGAAAACCAAGGCACTTTAGAAACTTTCTTTAGAAACCTGAAAAATCTGTTTAGTCCATCGAACATCACACTGAATTTTCATCCCAATAGTAACAGATGCAGAACCATTACCGAACCTAGATCTAATCACACGACCCGATTCCAAGATTGTCGAGAGATCGTGATTAAGCGTATTATTCAAGTTTTGCCTTTTGGAACTAACCTCAAAATGGCCTGCTCTATTACGAAATGAATACGAATGACGAATGGGATCAGCTAAAACCCTTCTAACAGCTCGAGATCGAAAAAATATCTTCGTCATGGTAACGGTACTCTGTCGAGCGCTGGCGGTCGTTGACTGCTTTCCGGTAAATAAGAATTATTTGCAAATATACCAGCTAAAAGGTTAGCTTTATCAACCGGGTCAGTAAATATGTGATCAGTCTTTAAAAGAGTCAGAGTTGAAGAACTAGCATTATACCTCTACTCTTTTAACAAACAACCAGAAGTTCTTACTGCCCCCAGAAGTAGCAAGAACCTTAGCATGAATGCGCTCTTCGAAGATTCTTTTCGCGTCTTAGTACATTGGCACACGAAGATCCCTCCCTTTTGCGTAGCTAATCAGTATCTGGGTTTTTGTTTCTACGCCAGATATTGAAAGCTTCCTCTCTTGTTCTGACTGCATTTTTGCACGTCTGATTATCTAAGAAACATAGTTTCCAATTAAATTGTCTAAAAAATTCGTTAAGCTCAGCCCAACGAGCCTTCTCACAAATATATTTGAGACGTTTGGTAGCTGATTTCGAAACGTCCTGAAGCTTCGAATATAAAAAGGAGGCGGAGATGGTACAATGATCAGAGTTGCCTAGAGGTGCACAAACATTAACTACATATTTTTGGGGGTGTAAAGTTATAAAAAGGTCGAATGTATTACTATGGTGCCCGTCAACAAAAATAATGTGGGTTGGTTCATTCACTAACTGCGCAAGGTGATTGTGCGCGGCAAATAGCTCAACATCGTAGTCCTTTGTAATTGTATGGTCTCAATGGCGAAGTCAAGAACAGTTGTAAACATTAAAATCACCAGCAACAACAATTTCACTGCTCGGGCATCTAACTGCCGAGAATCTTCGATAGGGAGTCGGAAAGAAAATCGAAGCCACTCATCCTCATAAGGCTCTTCTAACCTCCACCAATTTTTCGTATGCCGATGCTCTGAAGACAAACTCTGCTCATACACAAAAACCTGAGCTCTCAAAGGATTTACCTAATTCTACAACGAACTTTGGTACAAACAATAAACAGTTTTATAGTAAACATTACAGGCTTGATGCAAGTTAAAAATGCAAAATACTTTGTTGCAAGCGATGATTAATAAACCATGAACTGCTTAGCAATATGTTACTGGAACGCAAACGGCATTCGCCAACATAGAACTGAAATTGAGCACTTCCTTAGGGATGGGAATATTGACAGTATGCTGGTCTCGGAGACTCATCTGACTTCGAGAAGCTTATTTAAAATTAATGGATACTCATTGTATGATACAAAGGACCCGAGGGGTAGAGCTTGTGGTGGCTCTGCGATCCTAATAAAGTCTAGACTTAAACATCGTCCTCTAGACAATATAGCTGAAGATTACGTGCAGGCAACAAACATTTGTGTTGAAAATTATTGTCAGAAGATAGTAATATCGTCTGTTTACTGTCCTCCTCGGTATTCTATTACCGAGAGTCAGTATAGATCACTTGGGACTTGTTTCCTTGCTGCTGGTGACTATAATGCAAAACATACATACTGGGGCTCTCGTCTCATTACACCAAAGGGCCGAGCGTTATTCAATTCCATCTCAGATATGGGCTTGGACGTCATTTCGAGTGGGGAGCCTACATACTGGCCCACTGATATACAAAAGATTACAGACGTTATAGATTTTGGCGTCACTAAAAATATACCTAGAGAATGGATCCAGGTAGAAGTCTCTTTTGATCTATCTTCTGATCACTCTCCAACAATTGTAACAATGTGTAACCCACAAAGAGGGCATTTGTCCTCTTCAAACGTAGGAATAATCAATCGTGTAAATTGGCTTAAATTTAAAAAATACCTCAGTGCCCACTGCAATGAAAACATACGACTAAGAACACCTGATGAAATTGAATTAAATATCATCAGTTTCAATGAAAACTTGAAACAGGCAGTTGTACACGCAACTACTGCCCATTCACAGACTGGCTTTAAAAAAATTTATTCCGCTGATATTGAACGCCTCGTATGCGAAAAAAGAAGAGCAAGAAGGGAATGGCAACAGCGTAGATCTCCGCAAAACAAAATTAAATTTAAAGCGTGCACGAAACGTCTCAGAGAATTGCTTGAATCTGAAAAAACTGCATCTCTCATAAGTTATCTGGAGGGCCTCGATGCAACACCAGGCTCCAATTATTCATTATGGAGAGCTGCTAAAAAACTTAAAACGCCAGTCAATTTTAAACCTCCCTTGAGAAATTCGAGGGGAGATTGGGCGAGAAGTGAAGCTGAAAAAGGGAACTTGTTTGCCGAACATTTAAAAACGGTTTTCACCCCAAATGTTACTTCTGAAAATGTCGACTTGCCAAGTGCTGTAGCTTTACCGCCACTGCCATTAAGATTTTCGCTCCAAGAGGTTCAAAAATTATGTGCAGAACTAAACCCAAAGAAAGCCCCAGGTATTGATGGGATTAGTAACCAGATGCTGATGGAGTTGCCCAGTATTGCTACTAAGATTATGTTATTTATCTTTAATGCCATTTTAAGGATGCAATACTTCCCTCACACCTGGAAGGTAGCACTAGTTAAAATGATTCCAAAACAAGGTAAAGATCTTACTAATGTAGAGTCATACAGGCCTATAAGCTTATTGCCAACAATGTCTAAGCTATTTGAAAAACTGCTTATGGCTAAACTTTCACCTATACTCATGCAAAGTGAATGCATTCCGAATCATCAGTTTGGTTTCCGAAAACAACATAGCACCACGGAACAGACACATAGGCTGGTTCAGGTAGTTAGAAAAACGTTCGAGGAAAAGAAGTACTGCTCTGCGTTATTTATTGACGTTTTACAGGCATTCGATAAAGTGTGGCATGATGGTCTGCTATTAAAATTAAAAATATACTTTCCAACAAACATTGAAAAACTTCTGGAAAGCTATTTAACGCTTCGAAAGTTTTCTGTAGTCGAGGGTGACTTCAAAAGTGCCCCCCTATCTGTCTCGTCTGGAGTGCCTCAAGGAAGTATCCTGGGGCCAATTTTGTTCCTCATTTACACCGCAGACATGCCCGTGAGTAGTGATATCCAGACATTAACATTTGCGGATGATACGGCTTGTCTTAGTACACACACTAACCCGACAGAAGCATCGCGAAATCTTCAATACCATATTGTTAAGCTGCAACATTGGCTGAATCTTTGGAGAATTAAAGTCAACGAACAAAAATGTGTTCATATAACGTTCACGTTGCGAAGAGAAACATGCCCTCCAATTTACATTAACAATCAACTGATTCCTCATCACTCTAACGTGAAATACCTCGGCATACACCTTGATCGTCGGCTCACCTGGAAATTCCACATTGACGCTAAGTTAACTCAAATGAAATTAAAATTAGCTCAATTATACAAGTCGATCAAATATAAAAAGAATTCAATGTCGTCAAAACAAAATTCTACGAATGATAACTAAGGCCCCTTGGTATATTAGAAACACAAGCATACATAGGGATCTTAGCATACCACTTGTGAATAGTGAAATTGAAAAATACGCAGACTACTTGAAAAAGATTGGGTGCCATCCTAATCCCTTTGCACGTAATATTTTAAACTACCGTGGACATGTTCGTTTAAAGAAGAAAGACACTGCAGCTTTAATCGCTAACATCACAAATAATTGATAAAGAAAATAACTTTATTTTTCATACTTCAAAAATTTTGTCAGAACTAAAACTAGAAAAAAAAGAGAAAAGAAAAAGAGAAGAAGGAAAATAATAATAATAATTGTTAACCCTAAGTTTGGATCCGACAATGGCCGGTTCTAATTGATTTCATTTAGAATTAAGATTTGGATACTTATTGATAGTTTAAAAATAATTTTGAAGATACAATAAATAAAATTGGAGTAAAAAAAAAAAAAAAGTTTGTACGTTGATTTTCCCATATATTTTAATGTAGCCCAGTTTTTCTTATCCTTCCCCTGTTCTTTGTTTTGTTCTTTGTTCTTTGAAATAAATGCTCTTTAAAATCTTTACTTGTTGGTACACAACTAACCATTAATGCTTCTCAGTAAATCTTCCATGTGCCTCTGGAAAATGCCAGCTGCTGACTTTACGTCATACGGTAAACGTTCCATTTTAAATATACCAATGTGACTATTCCATCAGCATAAAAGCTGTGCCTTATCGTTTACACAAAATTGATAATATTCGAGCACGGCATCGTCAACAAAGCGTATAGACTTTAATATCATTTTTCCATGCGTTCTACCTTTTTTTTCGGACCAGCACTCAGGGGATGACCCCTGCACATGCAATGCATTTTGCCAGAACTAGGAAATTTGGGTACGGAAGGAGGAAAGAGGGAGTAGTGTCTGTGGACATTCATTTTTAATTTTCCCAGATGGAAAGTGACAGGAAAGACCTCCGGAGGGATTTTATTTGACATACTGCTGCTAAAAAACGAATTTTGCTTGTAATGCGTACTACGATTCACTGGCCAATCAACCACAAATAAATGCGCTCTCAACGCGAAATAGTGCGTGTATCGAGTTCCCTAATTTCGTTAGAGCACTTGCTATTGTTGTAACAATAGAACAGTGGAATGCAACCCACATTGCGTCCATGCTCTAGAGAATGAATACAGTGGTATACCCTACTGTCTCCAATGAGCCTCTTGGCCCTCTCCTGTACGCGGTTGAGTAACCCCAAAGTGGACCTTAGAGCGCCGGCCCATAGGTGAGAGTTGTATTTCATTTATGGACGGATATAGGTGATATAGATAGTACGGAGATCGGATGGAGTGAAGTATCTTTTACACCGCTTTAGAAAACCAAGGCACTTTAGAAACTTTCTATAGAAACCTGAAAAATCTGTTTAGTCCATCAAACATCACACTGAATTTTCATCCCAATAGTAACAGATGCAGAACCATTACCGAACCTAGATCTAATCACACGACCCGATTCCAAGATTGTCGAGAGATCGTGATTAAGCGTATTATTCAAGTTTTGCCTTTTGGAACTAACCTCAAAATGGCCTGCTCTATTACGAAATGAATACGAATGACGAATGGGATCAGCTAAAACCCTTCTAACAGCTCGAGATCGAAAAAATATCTTCGTCATGGTAACGGTACTCTGTCGAGCGCTGGCGGTCGTTGACTGCTTTCCGGTAAATAAGAATTATTTGCAAATATACCAGCTAAAAGGTTAGCTTTATCAACCGGGTCAGTAAATATGTGATCAGTCTTTAAAAGAGTCAGAGTTGAAGAACTAGCATTATACCTCTACTCTTTTAACAAACAACCAGAAGTTCTTACTGCCCCCAGAAGTAGCAAGAACCTTAGCATGAATGCGCTCTTCGAAGATTCTTTTCGCGTCTTAGTACATTGGCACACGAAGATCCCTCCCTTTTGCGTAGCTAATCAGTATCTGGGTTTTTGTTTCTACGCCAGATATTGAAAGCTTCCTCTCTTGTTCTGACTGCATTTTTGCACGTCTGATTATCTAAGAAACATAGTTTCCAATTAAATTGTCTAAAAAATTCGTTAAGCTCAGCCCAACGAGCCTTCTCACAAATATATTTGAGACGTTTGGTAGCTGATTTCGAAACGTCCTGAAGCTTCGAATATAAAAAGGAGGCGGAGATGGTACAATGATCAGAGTTGCCTAGAGGTGCACAAACATTAACTACATATTTTTGGGGGTGTAAAGTTATAAAAAGGTCGAATGTATTACTATGGTGCCCGTCAACAAAAAGAATGTGGGTTGGTTCATTCACTAACTGCGCAAGGTGATTGTGCGCGGCAAATAGCTCAACATCGTAGTCCTTTGTAATTGTATGGTCTCAATGGCGAAGTCAAGAACAGTTGTAAACATTAAAATCACCAGCAACAACAATTTCACTGCTCGGGCATCTAACTGCCGAGAATCTTCGATAGGGAGTCGGAAAGAAAATCGAAGCCAGCTAAGGTTTTATCCTTTCCTGTGTTTGGACTTCTATAGAGAAATCCGAAATGCGAGGGATGTGACCTGATCCTGAATTTAACTCAGAGATAGCTAAATTCAGGATCATTTGTGCCCATTGATTGCAGGCACTGGTAAACAACTTCATTGCGAATATAAATTGCACGACGTCGGTGAAAATTAAATACGCTGTCGGTGATACCCAGGTAACTAAAACCTCTGCGGATCTGCATCCTCGGACACCTGAGTCTCACATAAGGCTAAACTTTCCGGCCGATGGAGACAAATGTGAGCATATACGGAAAAAAATTCTCTCTCAGCCCGCGTATATTACAAAAGTCAATTTTTAATTTTCCCGTCATGGCAATGAAAGAAATTCAAATCTGACCATCCAACCTACTATACTGTGACCAGTGCACTAACCTTAGCTTTTTGAACCATTTTGTGACCAATGCTAGGCCTTCATCACCAGTAGTCCAGCAAAAATCAATACAATGGTAACAGTAAAGCAAAAGTAATTCTAAGTAAGAAAGAAACGGAAAAAGGAACAAATATCACCACAAGAGCCATAAAATCCCTGATCTGTTTTTTTTGGCTTTGAAGTGGCCCGTTGTGCGCCATCACTGTTATTTTTCTTATCTTTTTTATTTTCGTTCACTTTTCCTTTTTTACACTCCCGTTCTGTCGCTTCTCTTTTGATAATGTTCTGTTGCTGATTTGTCGATGTTATTGTTTTAGTTTTATTTTTAAAACATATTCCCGTTTTATTGTATTTTATTGCCTTTGTTGTTGTCCTTGTCTTTATTATTTTTCTTGTTTTTTGACTATATTTTTCTTTTCTTGTATTCGTTCACTATGTAATATATTTCTTTTCGTTTAGCAAATTGTCACTATTAATTAAATCGAGGTTAGCGGAATCCTTAATTGCTAACGCTACTTAAATTTACAATAAATTTCAATATTTTCCATCAAAAATGGTTGAAAATTAAATGAGAATAAATACATTTTCAAAATTTATCAGAAATATAGTAGAGGAGGATCATTGCAATTAAACTGAATTCCTAAACATCACAGAGTTTCTGGATAAGAACTGTAAATTAAAAATTACAGATTCGCAACTAGCTTGGTTCCCAGCGAAATTGTTGATAATTTAATTCACATCATAGCTGCTCGGATATCCAACATAAAATGTATTCATGCAGACTAAATAAAAAAATTAAGATTTTCTATAGATCCATAAAATTTAATTTATGACATCAGTTATCCATTTTGTAAATATTTTTGTATTATTTCATAATTTGATTTTATATAGCATTTAATAAACAAATTTTGTAAATGCCCTGCTTGGTTGTTCATTCGAAACTTTTTTAATCTAAAAACATCTGTTTTTTTTAATAGCAAGCCTATTTAGCTTTGTCAGCAGTCATTAAATTTATTATTAACAGATTTTTTATTCGTTAGCAACAGCCACAGTTTTCTACACAATCGCACCAGTTCTCTGCGCAGTATACGACGCAACAAACATCTCAAAAAACACAGCAACAACCGCATCTGACACAAGTTACACAACAAGTCATGCAGAAATCGTCTTCACCCCTGGAAAGTAATCAACTTTGTCAACAACAGCAGGTTCCACAAGGCCATACCAATACACACCAGCAGCAACAAAAAGTGCAGCAAATGACCTTGAAACAAATGAATACCCCACAAGTTCAACAGTTAAAGCAACAGCAATCCGCAGACCAACAGTCAACTTTATCGCAGCAGCGTATGATACAAAAACAACAACAACTGACAACACCAAAAACTACATTTCAACACGCAAAGATAGGGGAAATTGGCTCTCAAAATGTCCATAAACACTCTTGCAATCCATCTTCTTTACAATCAGTTCAGCACCACGGCGATGATAAAATATCAAAAACAAAGCCTCGCCGTTCCACGCGTAGTGGTAATGAACGAATACCAAAACTAAGTGTGACCGGGATCGACCACGGTACTGTCATTAATTGTCATATGGAAAACAAACAAAAAACAATAACATTTAAATTTGATATACGAGATGTAAATCCAGTGGACGTAGCTAGTAAATTGGTAAGCAATATTGTATATTAAATGTCTATTCCTTTTCGGATGATATCAAGAAAAAATTAGGAAATAAAAAAGAACGTTGTAAATAAAACAGCATGTATCGGAAATAATTTATTTTTTTATAATTTCATCAAATATTTTGCTTATTTAAAGATTTCCTCAAGTGCAACTAGGTAAACATATTTTCCCGTGTATCTGTTATTTGCCGGCTGTTGGAACAAAGAAAATGGGCAAATAAATCTAAGCACATGTGACCATCAAACAAATTCTTTATTGTTTTGATTATTTTTCACCATCGCGAATGATTATATACCTTTTTAGCTTGTTTTAAATTTCTACTTCTAATAATGAAACAAACGTGGCACTGATTGAAAAAAGAGTAGATGTTTATCACCTTTTTTTTTATTCTGACTATTTTGGTTAAATGTTTGTAGAACACTGTCCTCTGTTTTTATTCATTTTGTCTTAAATACTAATAATGCAAATCTTAAAACTAGTCTAGTGCGCATGCATACCTTTTTTATCAGTTAATTCCGACCATGAAAATCTTAAAATTAACTAAGCACAAATGCGACATTTCTGATCAATGGTAAGCAAATACAAAAACGATCTTTACCAAGTAGATATACATATAAATAATAGAATAAGTAATTAAAAATCAATATGTAAATAATTATAAAACAATTAGTATTTTCAGACTGTTGTCAAAAATGTTGCTATCGTTTGAGAAAGAAACTTTCTAAGCCGCAAATAATATTAACCCTGCTGTTAGATTAAAAAAAATATACAAATCATTTATTAGGGACCATTTGGTCCATAGTACATTTTTTACTAAAACTAAGCATTTAACACTCACACACCATATTCTGTTCATTTAATTTTAATGTATTTATATTAAAATAAGGTTAGTTAAGTTTTAAAAGAGCATTGACATATTTTTCTTCTAGTCGGACACTCACATGTGCTTATGCAGATATGCATTTTTTTTTTGTTTCCACACAAGCACAAAGTAAATTAAATTCGGGGACTCCCCATTTAGTATTTAGCGTGCAAATGTTCTCGTAATAACGTGTTGGCTTTAGTTTTTGATTTGCTTTCTAAACAAGTGCACGCATTTTTATATTCTGCAAATAAATGGAGAGACGAAGGTTTTTGAATGAAGATGAAATTTGCGAAATCTTAAATTCAGATAGTGATTCGGATATTTCAGATTTGGATAGTGATTTTATTTTAGAAAATAATGAGAGAGAATGTGAAAGTGAAATAGAAAATGATTTAGACGGTGAAGCAAACGAAAATGCAGTCAACTCTGATGCAATGTTTATAGCAAAAAACAAAATGGTATGGAGTGCTACACCACCACTACAAATGATTGGAAATACTGCTGAGAATATTATTTCACGCAAGCCAGGTCCAACTAGGTTTTCTTTGTCCAGATGCAATGATATATTGTCAACATTCTTGTGTTTTTTTCCACCTCAAATTGAAAGGATTATTATTGAGAATACGAACAATTATGGCAAACTTAAATTTTATGATAAATGGACTGATATCGATGAAGACACATTGAGAGCTTATATTGCTGTACTTATTCTTGCTGGGGTTTATCGGTATGTAGTTTACTGCTCTATTTATTTCGGAATGTGGTCGTAATAAATGATATTTTAAACTGCAGTGGAAAAAACGAAGATGTTCACGGGTTATTTGACGCATCTTTTGGTCGTCCAATTTTTCGTGCAATTATGTCTGAAGGTACTTTTCACAAAATTACGAGTGCGCTCCGTTTCGATGTTTCAAGTCGAAGACAAATGTCTAGTACCGACAAATTCGCTCCTATCCGAGAACTGTGGGAAAGTTGGCATCAACTACTTCCAATGTTGTACAACTGTCACGAAAACGTCACTATTGACGAGCAACTTGTTGGATTTAGAGGACGATGTTCTTTTCGGCAGTATATGCCATCAAAACCTGCCAAATATGGGTTGAAGTTTTGGTTATCAGTAGACTCTAAGACGGGATACGTTTGGAAGATACAGCCATATCTGGGAAAAGCTAAAAATGCAAAACCTGAGCAAAATCAAGGACAACGCGTTGTTTTAGAGTTGACTGAGGGGCTAAAAGGGCATAATATAACAGCTGACAACTTTTTTTCAACATTCGAATTGACAAAAAAACTACTTGAGAAAAAACTAACGTATGTGGGCACAGTTCGGAAAAATAAAACCTTCATTCCACCAAAATTGCTAGATGTAAAAAAACTCCCATTGTACACGTCTACATTTGCCTTCTGTGCCATTGGAACGTTAGTATCATACGTCAGTCACAAAAATAAAGCAACCATTCTGATCAGTACAATGCACAAAAATTCTGAAGTCGATCATAGTGATCCAAAAAAAAAACCACAGATTGTATCTTATTACAACTCAACAAAAGGTGAGTTATTTGTTCGGTTTTATTGATTATATTTCACATTATCCTGCTTTTTTATAGGGGGCGTGGATACTGCTGATCAAATGATTGGCTCTTACACCACAAAACGAAAAACCAACCGATGGCCGAGTATTGTATTTGCCAATATGCTAGATATATCCGCTTTGAATTCATATATAATTTTCTCAGACATCGATGCCTCATGGGCACCAGCGGATCAAAATCGCAGAAGACCGGAGTTCTTGCGAAAATTGTCGCTTTCTTTAGCTAATGCGTATATGATGAAACGGAGCAGAGTACCTCAGCAGCATTTCTCAGCTAAGTTGCTGTCTGAAATGCGAGCCCCAGCTTCATTAGATTCTGCGAGCTGTAGTACTGTGTCCCATAAGACCGTAGCCAGGAAGCGTGGAATTTGTAGTTGTTGCAACTCTAAATCAGATATCAGGTGTTCCAAGTGCGGCAGTTTCATTTGCAAACCAGGCAGAAAAATTTACTGTCTAGCATGTAACAATAAGTACTTTCAATAAATGAGCTATTTCTTTCAACTAAATACAATAAATGCTTATTATTTTTCATTCAGTTATATAAAATAACTCACTGGACCAATTGGTCCTTAATCCAAGATAAGTAATTTTTGAATTTTTTCGGTTCACTGATACTTTATAGACTTGAAATTATGAACATAAAGTCTTTATAGAAAATAAACACGTGAGTCGAAACCTTCAAGCAATATATGATACCATTAAAAAGTTATTACGACAAAGAAAAGAAAATTGGACCAAATGGTCCTAATCTAACAGCAGGGTTAAACACTTTACTTTTGCTTAAATATGCACATTTTGTGTTTTATTTAATATTAAGTTGACCGCTTTAAAACAGTTTGTTTTTCACAATATCAAGTTTTTAACTCCACATTCAATTACATTTTAACTTATATTGTACAAAAATATTTTTAAGTAAAAAGGGATAACGGTAGAAAAGAACGAACAAGAATAATATGTATGTTTTGATATACAACAATATTAAATAGAATACAGTGGCGGCGGTAACATTCTCCCCATTGTAAGCGAATTAGTTGTTTATGGGCTTACCATCCTTCATACCGACGTCTAACACTGCAACTCTGGCCACGGGCCTCTCATAAGTGCTGGAACTTTTTTTGACTTTGACTCGACGTACTTGACCATTCTTTGCTGGGAATACTTCCATTATAATATCCTTGGGCCAACTACATCGGGGAAGAGTATCATCGACTATAATGACTATATCTCCCACCGAAGCAGGCTCTACTTTCTCGAGCCATTTACTGCGTCGTACTAAATTCGGATCATAATCGTATTCCACTAAAGGCTTATTGCCGGCAGCAGTTCCGAGCAATAGATGATTTGGCGTCAGGGGATCGTCTTTGCATGATTCCAAGGCCACAAATGTTAGTGGGCGGGAATTAATGATGAATTCAATTTCCCCATAGAGGGCATCTTAGTGTTTCGTCGTTGAATTTAAATGCAGGGTACATAGCGTGAAGAATTGACTTAACCGTTCTCACCAATCTCTCCCAAGCACCGCCCATAGCTGGTGGATTGAAACACCATTTGATATCGTATCTGGAGGAGATTTGTCGCATATTTGAATTCCCTTCGCGAATGATTTTTTCCACTGCCTTGAAATTAGTGCCATTATCAGTCTATATTTCCCTTGGAGTACCACGTCGACTGATGAAATTTTGAATACACGAACTGGTGTAGAGGCTATGAGCCACTTCAATGTGTATTGCTCGCACTGTCAGGCAAGTAAACAAAACACTCCATATTTTTTCCTTTCGTCTGCCAACTCTTACACACAATGGGAAAAAAAAACAATACCAACGTATGTAAACGGACGTTCGAAGCTTGCTAGTTTAGCTGTCGGCAAACAGCTCATTTGTGGTAGCAGAGGTGCAGCTTTTTCATTTTTACAATATTGGCACTTTCGGCGGACACCTTTGTAGAGGGCTCTCAGCTTAGGGATATAAAATTTCAATTTAATTCTACAAATTACTGCTTCATGCATACAGTGGTGGTAATTTTCATGATAATATCGGACCACAAGAAATGTTGTGTAGTGGCTTTGATTACAACTTAATATTTTGGCTCTGCCCCAAGCTCGCATCAGACCATCTTTGTCCAGGAAAACATTAAGTTGTGTCAATTTACTCGTCTTGTCGATTTGCTTAGGGTTTTTAAGACTCCATATTTCCTCTGAGAATTCGCTCAGTTGTGCGTACTTGTGTAGAATATTTTTAGATTTCGTTGTACATTCAAATAGGACGTTTTCTTCCATTTTGTAATCTCGGACAACGGATTTTAACTTTTCAATATAGAATATAAATTGTGCCAAGGCTCTATAAAGTCGTCTCCAACTCGAAAATTATTCAATATTTATTGCGAAACATTTTGACAAGTTGATATGTAAAAAACGATTACGTACTTCTTCGTTATTAGGACTTCCTAGGTTTGAACATTTTGGCCATTTGCACTTAGCGAGTGTTAGAAACGTGGGCCCTTTAGTCCATATATTGTTGTCAGCTGTATCCGCTTTTGTCGCAAAATCCGCAGGATTTAAAATTGATGGGACCCAGTTCCATTGAGTCGTATCTGTTGATTCCAGGATTTCGCTAACTCTATACATTACGAACGACTTAAAACTTTTGAGATCAATAGACAGCCATTTCAAAACCGTTTGGAAACCAAAAAAACCACTCAGAACAACGAAGCAGTGTGGCATTTCGAATTTTTGCAGCCAAACGGGTCCCTACTAAAGCTGCTTGCAATTCTAATCTGGGTATTGATATTGGTTTTAAAGGAGCGACCTTTGACGTAGCAGCTACAATAGATATATCGACATCGTCGCCATATTGAATTCGAAAGTAGCTTAATGCAGCATATGCGCTTTCACTTGCATCAACGAATGTGTGCAACTGTACATCAACCGTAATTTCGAGTAGCGTAGAGTAACATCTGGGAATAATTATTGATGAAATTTTGCTCAAATTCGAGAGCCATGAGTACCAGTTTACGCATAGATCTCTATTTAATTCCTCATCCCAATTTATGCCTGAGCGCCAAATATCTTGCAGTAGAATTCTCAGGCCAATAGTTAAATAAGAAACGAATCCAAGTGGATCAAATATGGACATTAGTACCCGGAGAACTTCTCTTTTGGTGGAAACCACATTCGTTTGGAACACATCTCTTTTCAGCCTCGATAACCTGGAGTTACACTGAAAAACATCATCATTGGAATTCCAATACATACCGAGAATTTTCTCTACAGCTTGAAACATTTTCTTTGCGACTGACTCATTTTTGCATAAATGCTGTCTTACGAGAGAAGAATTTGAAGCCCAATTCATCATATGGAAGCCTCCCGAAGCATGGATCATCCTAAAGTTTGTCGCTAATTCCACGGTATCTTCTACCAAATCGACACTATCGATAAAGTCGTCCATATAGTAGTAACTATTGATTGCTTTAACGGCCCGAGGATATTTATCACGAAATTCTTCCGCATTTTTATTACGGACAAAATAAGCAATGCATGGTGCGCAGTTTAATCCGAATATTAATGCTTTCATTACGTACATAGTAGGGCGCTGACTTGAATTGCCACTTTCGGACCACAGAAATCGCTGTGCATGCATGTCCTCATCTTTGCAATTTGACCGACTCGGAATTCAATTAAAATGTCAAATAGTGATGTGAGCAAGTCGGGGCCAGATAATAAAAAATCATTTAGAGAGTGACCCTTCGCTTTGCTGCCGCATTCTACCCTAAATGAATTTTACCTAGTTTATTTGGATTTAGGGTCACAAAAACTGGAAGATACCATGTGCGACCGGAATAAGATAATATTTCTGAGTCAGTAGAACTTTAAGTAGAACTTTGTCAATTTCAGTTTGCATTGTTTGTTGTAGTTGTTTATCCTTTTTAAATTTTTTCTGAAGACAATTTAATCGATGGCATGCGACCTCGTAGCTATCGGGCAATGCTACTTCTTTATTTTTCCAGAGCAAATTAAATTCATATTGTTGTTCTTTTTTAGTAGCTGTGCTTTGGAGAATCTGCATTGCTTTTACATTGTCAGGTGATAAAATATTTTTTTTTTTCAGCGACTTCTAGACCAAAATACTCCTTTATTTCATCATGTAGTTCCTTATAACGGTTTTCGCACTCACATGTATGAATATTTAGTGAGGCTGATGTTTCGGAGATTTTTCCACCACCTTGCAGAGTCCATCCCAAACGAGCTTTTGTCGCAATTGGTAGCCCATGACAATCTTCACGTATTTTTATCGGGACTGCTACTCTCCAGTTGTTGAGCCCAATCAAAATCATTGGCTTGGCATTTGTGTAGGACCTTACCGGTAAACCTTTGAGATACGGATGGGCTTTTGTTATTTTAGCAAAATCGAGAGACTGTATAGGGAAATCAAGAGTTTTAACTGTGCGGACATCATATAAGGTGAATCTAGATTCCGCTTGAACGCTAGAAACTTCCACATTAATTTTCATTGAATCGTCCTCAGTATTGCCTGTCCAGCGTAGTTCTAATGGTTCACCTTTTCTTTTAAGTCCCAATTTATTGAAAAATGTTTTTCCATTAGGGTGACTGATAAGCCTTCATCCAAAAACGCATACGTTTGTTTAAAGCCACCGCCAAAACACACACGGATTGGCAGAATTTTGAAACACGACCTTTCTTCATCACTATGAGCATACACAATTTCTCTTCGTTCGAGCTCATTAGCAGCATATTTATGCAACAATGGGTGATGCTTGGCTGTACAGCCATTAATACCACATTGTTTATTTAAAAAACATCTGCGTTGATGAAGATTTAGGCACTGACGGCACAATTTGTTTTCTTTCACTAAATTCCACTTGTCTTCTAAATTTAATGACTTGAACTCACCACAAGTCTGGATTTTATGAGTCTCACTTTTGCATGAAAAGCAGCAGCCATAGCATATATCCAGTCACTAAACACCTTCACTATAGGGATATTGACATCTTTCGGGTGCATAGCCCAATTAAGCTTCTGATAATTTGGCAATTTATCGACCAACATTTTAACAAGCATTGGGTTATTTAAATGGGCCATCATATTACAAGATTCCATTGTAGCGCAAATATTTCGAATAATAAGCGCATATTCTATGAGAATCAATTATCTACTCTGGACGACTGAAACACATCCCTAAGGTTTGAATTATCTCGCTCACCATCGATACATTTAACCAACTCCAACTTGAAGTCGCATTAGATTTTCGCCATCACTGTAACCAGCTAATTCTGTGCTATTTCTAAAGTTACTAATAAAAAGCCGCCATTCCTCTTTATTTCCGTCAAAGCTGGGAAGTTCTTTAGGTATTACCTGCCTTGCAGCAATTTGTGCCGCTGTAGCATGAGGCGTCGAAAATATGTTCAATGGGGAACTAGCAACTTGCGTTGGGTCACATTGTGAAAGAATTTTATATTATTTTTCCAAATACTGGCATTTGCAGTTGCAGCTGCGAGGAGAGGTATTGTCCGAAGTATTTAAATTATGGACAAACGTTGTGGGTTTAGGCACATTAATTTGTCCTCTAGCGCTCTCTTGATTTGTAGGTGCAGATAATCCTTGTGTTCTGGCAGAAAATTCGGTTGTATTGATTGGTGGCAATTAAGGAGTTGTTTTAGGTATGTTCTGTCGGACCACTAGTAGCTCTTGGCATTCGGAACAACTCCAGCTTTCATTAGCAACATTTAAGTTTACCCCTACACATTCAAAATGGAACCACTTATCGCAAGAATCACACTGGATCATCTGGTCGGTGTCTTTTAATTCGCATTTATTACAATTAAAATCGGTTTGTGACATTTTATTTTTTAGTTTTGTTTTTCGAAACACGATTATTTATTTTTACTTAAAGGAAAAAAAATGTTTTAAAGAAATGTTGCTTTCGTTTGAGAAAAAAATTTTCTAACCCGTAAATAATATTAAACACTTTAATTTTGTTTAAATATGCGTGTTTTGTGTTTTATTTAATATTAATTAAGTTGACCGCTTTAAAACAGTTTGTTTTTTCACTATATTAAGTTTTTAACTCCACATTCAATTACATTTTAACTTATATTGTACAAAAATATTTTTAAGTAAAAAGGGATAACGGTAGAAAAGTACAAACAAGAATAATATGTATGTTTTGATATACAACAATATCTTAGCTTAAGTAAATGTAGAATATATTCATTAGGTATTTTAGTATAAGAATTTTATTCTTGCGATGAAATATGTTCAACTAATTGCACTTTCTGGAATGCATTGTTGTTGTACTTTTAATTTTTATTTCTTTCAATTATTTGAATTCTGGACATTTGTCCGACTATGTAAAGGTAATGGAGGAATTTCATAAGAATTACATTTCCTCTTAATAGCAAAACTTATCGAGTTTAAGACAATAATAACTACTTACGTAAAATATATATGCCCAGATGCCGTATGAATATGAAGCCCTGTTAAATCAATAGTGGTATTCCTCATATTCTGTACCTCGTCTTTAAGATGGTTTATGTCATCAGTGTTGTTGATAATAGCAATATCAAAGGGTTTAAGCAGTTTTAGCATGCATGAGTGAGCTCACTGCGGCCTAAAATTTTTTTGATACGGTTATTGTTATACCTTCTTATATTGCAGTACAACGAAACGATAACTTTAATATACCTTTCAACGGCAAAGTTATCCAACTTCGATTTCCATAAGCGCAATCAATACTAAATTTTCGAATGTAGCAAAAATCCATTATTTTTCAGAGAACAATTTCTCCCAAATTCCCTCTCTCGGGATAAGCCTCAAAAGTACACTCGGCGTGCCTGGATTGTTAAATGCTGACACTTTACAATAACATTCAGTGGCTGGTTTGCAAGGCATATCTTCCACACAGTAATATTGCCCCTGCAAACTCAAAAGGAGTTCTTTTTTCTGGGATTTGCCGCTGAACAACCCATTATTTAGTATCAGCAGATTGTACCTATTTTTCATAGTTGACATGAATATTTAGCAAGATTTTTCATACGTGTCTAATTTTGGGCACATATCTTTTACCTTTGTTGTAAGCTTTCCAATGTCAAGAAGAAGAATTCAAAGTACAACGACAAGTCGTAATACATTTCGCGATTATATCTCGAATTAATTGAATTTAATTTTTCAATATTATCAAACTAATAGCGGTATTTTGTGATAGTTATTCAATCGAAACAATACCGTTAACCCGAATAGGTAGACTCCTAATTTTATTTCTTCAGCAGCAACACAATTAACAATAACTGCGGCCATACTCTGGCCCAACTCAGCTTCACTCCTTCTGGATTCATAATTTTCGTTAAACAGCTATTCACTGGTGGTGAGCAATCTATTTTTTCATCTGTAGTAACTAATCGAATTATTTCATTAACAGACCTCTTAAGAGTACCATTTTGAAGTTTCAACCTGATACTCTTACTTCCCGTCTTTGCCGCGATTCTCGCAAGCGGCCAATTGGCTGGATTAGTATTTTCATCTTTTATCAACAGTATTGCACCTTTTTTTTCAAATTCTCTGTAGGAAACTTTAATTTATTACTATGTTGAAGAGTAGTCAGGTATTCATGGCTCCATCTTGTCCAAAAGTCTTTTGGATTATCTTCAATCTGCTTAGTGAACTTAAACGAGTTTCGTCAACATGCTCACGACAGTCATTCAATACATCTACCTGGCTAACATCCCCATTATTAAGACGTGGAAAATTCAGCACCACTTCAATTTGAGCTAGTAGAGTACTCATTTCCTCATAAGTTAATTTTGGTGCACCAATCTTTTTCTTCAAATAAAACTTGACTGATTATGCAGCAGCATTCCATATCCCATCAAAGTGTGGGGATGTCATCGGATTTTTTGTGAAGTAAGTACAGGAATTATTGATTTATTGTGAACTGCTATTTTAAAATCTTCATCCCATTTTCGACTTGCGCCGATAAAAACTACCTACCCTCTTCTTCCAAAAAATCACAGCAGCTAAAACGCCTCTAATGTTAAGTCGCTGACACTTTCAGATTAATAACATGAGTTATATACACAAACACTGCCATGAAGCCTGCTAATGTATAGTCATGCATTCGTACATTTATGATATTAATATTCTTGTTTATTTTATTTTCCTTGGTTTAAGTTTACACATTTATATATGTATAGGTAGTGTTGATAGTTTGTCTATTTTAGATTATAATCTAAAATCAGCACTTTCTTCTTTGTCTGCATTTTTGTGTTTATAAGTGTTTTTGGACAGCTCCCACGGGCGCGTTTAATTACAAGACTATTTGTTACCTGAACGCTTTGTTGCGTGAGAACTTGTCATGGCATTTATTGTTTTGTCAACACAGCACTTTTAATTCTGAAATTTAGTATATAAGTTGGAAAATTGAAATAATAGAATCACTTGTTTGTTTGGATCTTAAGAAAAACCACCTCATTCATTTAAAAGAAGGCGACTCGGTCAAAGTGCCGTTTTTCGCAAAGAAAAGAAACACACGGTTCGATTCATTTAAGTGCTGAATTTGAACAAATTTGACAAACGAGTCAAATTAACATTTTTGGTGATCTCATACAAGCAATGTCTTCCTTCGAGGAACTTATCAAGCAACAGATGGATGTCGGCGGAAGAATTGAAATTCTTATCCGCAGTTTCAAAATTGCTAGGAAACAGAGCACCAGCTATTTTTAGGAAAGGATCACGACCCTAGACGAAGAATAGTCGACATTTGAAACAAATGACAACCACATACGGATGTTGGAAAAGACACGCTGGATCATGATTATTTCACCAACAATTGCTACAATGCGATAAGGACTCTTGTTCACGAATACAGGCCTCTTTGAGTCATCAATGCTGAAAGTATCACAGGCTTCAAACAAGGGGCCATCAGCAACGGGAACAGCTCAATCCCTTGAAGATACAGGCACATTGAAAGTAGCAACACAGTCAGGTCAACTTGAGAAACTGATGCGCAGACAAGCAGCAATGATGGTTTCGTTGGAGAGATGCTTGAAGGATGGCTTCGAGAATGAAGAAGTACATATTGCTTCAAAATTGTGGCAAAACATCGAAGAGCTTCACTTCCAAATATCGGAAGTATGTGGCTGCCCAGAGCAGCAGGGTTACAACATGGAACGATTCATCACCTTGGAAGGCGAGTTCCGCAGAAATGTCAGAAGATGTCAGAGCAAATCAGCAATACCACACATTCAGTCAGAATCGATTCCAATCCCTAAAATTACATTGCCAAAATTTGATGGCAACTATATAAAGTGGCAAGAATTTTACGATTTATTTTCGTCATTGATCATAAGCCAACAAATTTTCAAGGTACAAAAAATTTGGTATCTCAAAACGAAGAAAATTTGTGACGCCGCATGGGCAATGGTGGTAGACCGCTATAACAGCAAAAGGTTGTTGGTCAACAAGTTGGTTCAAGAGCTGGTTGAACCACCTAGAACAGTGAACGATAATTATAAAGTGCTACATGACAAAACACAGAAGTGTCATTTAGCGCTCAAAAACTTAAAAATAGATACTACAACCTGGGACCCGCTATTGCTGCATTTGCTGCTGAAAAGACTTGATCGGTACGAACAATCACTGTCACAACCACGGGAGGTTCCCACAATCAAGGTGTTTTTGGAATTTTGGAAAGGCATTTCCAGTCAACGGATACAATAAAAAAATCACCTGAGCTTAGGGCTAAGGTGTGCGCGAGAGTTACAGCTGAAGGTAAAGACATGGGATCATGTATCATATGTAAAAATTGAAGACATCCGTTGCTTGCACGTAAGAAGTTTCTTCAGTTGTCGGTAGTAGAACGACTTCAGTTCATTCAAAAGCAAAAATACTGTGTCAATTATTTAAAACCCGGCCACAGTGCCAAAGCTTGCACATCAAGAAGCTGTATAAAGTGCAATAAAAAACACACTACCCTCCTACATCTGCAACTTGAAAACCAGAATATAAACAACATCAACCGCGCTCACAAGACAGGCAGAAGGCCGCAACACTCACTGCATATAACCACTCTAGAGCCAAGGCGTACTTCCTCCTGAGCACTGCAATGATCACCGTGATGGCAAATGGAACTGAGGTAGAGCTATTCTATATTCAGGATCACAATTAAATTTCGTCAGCGAACGCTTAGTCAAACGCGTGGGAATTCATCCTAAGGCAACTTTAATCTTGATAAATGGAATTGCACCTAGCAACACTCATATAAAACAACGAGTGAACGTCGCTTTACGTTCACGAATAAACAACTTCACCTAGCGGCTTGAGGCAGCCGTTCTCCTACATATTATTTCACCGCAACCATCGCAAGCAATCAATACCAACAATTGATCCATACCGAGAAATATCGCGCTTGCAGACCCCGAATTTAATCGCCCTGACATAATTGATGTCTTGTTGGGAGCAGAATTGTATCATCAATTATTGGCAATTGGGCAGATCAAGCTGGGCAATAAGTTGCCTACTTTACAGAATACCGTTTTTGGTTGGGTCATCGCGGGCAAGGTTGATGGACATCACTCTTAGACTACAGCATGTGGTGTGTGTACCGACAATGAAGCCAGCTTAGAGGAAGCTACCGCTCAACAATGGGAGTTGGACCACATAAGCACAACAGACAAAAGTTTGTCTGCTGCAGAAAGACAGTGCGAAGACCATTTCACACAAACACACGTCATGTGTGACGATGGAAGATTTATGGTAAGACCTCCGTTTTGCGAAAATCTTGAGGCACTGGGTGAATAACAAGTATAACTTTCATACTATTTCTGTCATTGGAACGTAGATTGTCAAAATCTCCAGAAATCAAAAGCCAATACATTGCCTTCTTGGAAAAATATGAAGCATTGGGACACATGACCCCAATAGATATAAACAGAATACCTCAACCAAATTACTTCTTTCCTCATCACTGTATATTAAAACCAGAGAGTTCAACAACTAAATTACGTGTGGTGTTTGATGCATCTGCGAAGACATCATCTGGTTTATCTTTAAATGTCCTTATGCATATTGGACCCACAGTGTAAAGCGAACTTTTCTCGATTTTACTTAGATTTAGACTAGCCCGGTTTGCCTTTACTGCAGACGTTGAGAAAATGTATCGTCAAATGCTCGTGCATCCAGAGGATAGAAGGCTTCAAATCATCATCTGGAGAACGAAACCAGACAAGCCAATAACATATTATCAATTAAACAAAATTACATATGGGACACGAGCTACACCATATTTGGCTACAAAATGCTTAGAAACAATAGCCAGAAAATACATCTCACAGTATCCGTACGGAGCTCAGTTTCTTCTGGAAAACTTTAATGTGGATGACGGAATCGGTGGAGCGGACAGCCTAACTACAGCACTGAGAGCTAATTGATATTTTGAAAAAACATGGCCTTAAATTACAGAAGTGGAGCGCAAACCATCCCCAACTACTTCAAAATGTCATAACAGAAGAAGAAGCGGAAGTCGATATTGACTTCAAAGGAAGCCAAACTTGACATGGATGCCAAGGCAGGTCAAATTCTGTGTAAAGGTATGTCTGGGAGAGATGAAACGTATCAACAAGCGAACAGTTAGCTCAGATTTAGCCAGACTGTTCAATCCTTTGGGAATATTAGCACCAATCACCGTCACGGCAAAAATATTTATTCAAGAACTGTGGCAAGCAAAATTGGCGTGGGACGAGACATTACCAGCAGAACTTCATACGCGATGGACAACCTTCCGCACTGAATTAAAAGAAGTCAACAATCTGTAACTTTCACGACATGTCTTTAAAGGACATGTTCCTTCAAAGATACAGATTCATGCATTCGCTGATGCCTCAGAAAAGGCATACGGCCATCTATCTTCGATCAATAATAAAGGACGGGCAAGTACTGGTGCGGCTACTTTGTGCAAAATTACGCATAGCACCTTTAAACCGGCACTCTTTGCCACGACTGGAGCTTTGCGCTGCTATGTTGAGTGCTCGACTAACGATGAGATTAAAAAAAGATCTAAAACTCGAAAATACATCCACATACTTCTGGAATGATTCAGAGATTGTTTTGGCTTGGATTAATTCCCCTTCATCCTCACACCTTTCTAGCCAATAGAATAGCGGCAATACAAGAAATATCAATGGGGACATGTAGGATCAAAGGAAAATCCTGCTGACGTCCTGACACGCGGTCTAGCCCCGGGAAAATTAGCAACATGCACGTTATGGTTGTATGGGCCGATCTTTCTACATGGAAAAGAAAAGATGTGGCCTTCATAATACACCAAGGGACTACCAGTATTCGAGAATAGCACTCAAATGGAACGAAAAAGGATGGTGGCAGTTACCACTTGCAGTTACCACAGCAAGTAACATTGTAGCAAGCACGATATATAATATCCAACACAAAGGATCATTTCTAACTCTACAATGAGTTGTGGGTTAAATGCTAAGATTTGTCTACAACGCAAGAAAATTGAACGAACAATTTAAGATCGCCCTAACTGTCCAGGAATTGGACCAGGCTCTTGTGGTGATCATTCGTACCATTAAGCAATCTGATTTTGAAGAAGACCTAAAACATTAAAAAAAATATAAGGTTGTCAGCAAGGGAAGCCATTACAGCAATCTCTAAAAGAAGACAAAAAATGATAAAAATTATATTAATAATAAAATTAAATATGCACTAATTTTTTAACATTGTAAGAAATATAATCATTATCCAAAGTTTGATGAAACATCAGCGTTAGATATAGAAAAAAACTACAAGAGACGTTATATGTTAGAAATGCTAGAAATTGTTAAGGAGATTAAATTGTAAGGAGATTAAATTTCAAAACAGACACAGACAATTTAGCGCAGAATTATAGATACTTAATACAAAAGACACATAATTTGTTATAATTATTTCATAAGAAAGAATTTGTTATTTAATTTCCGTTTCCTTGTTTTTGTATGTTTAAATATTTGAAATTTTAATTTTTGTATGTTTGTATGCATGAAGAAAATTATATTATATGTTTTGTCAAATGTTTTAAAAAAATTTTCTTTTCAAATTGTTATAATTTTTTGTTTTTGTAAAATATAAAAAATTAATTTCCTGAAGAAGCTTTCCACAGGAAAGCGAAATATCGAAAAAATAAAATCGTTAAAATATTTAAAAGACCGCTTAAAAGATTAGTGCATATATAATTAAATTAAAAAAAGGTCGAATAAAAATAAAAGTAATAATAATAAAAAATTATTATAAAATAAATAATTACGGCTGTATGCATAAAAAACTCTTACTTGAGCTTTAAAGTACACATTAGTTAACATACACTTTAAGGTTAACAAACGTTTGTTAAAAAATGGTATGCATAAACAGTACTTTAACTAATGTATGCTTTAGCAAGATTAGTATTTTTATTCTGGCAATTCCAATATTTTAAGTTGTCATTTTGTAGTTACTGATGTATAAAAATGAATATTATTTATCCGGGTAGTTAGAAATATAAGAAATAATCTTATTTTTTTCAGTAAAATTAACATATATTTTTTTATTTTTTTCTTATTAATCTTTTAAATAAAAAACAAAACACGAAAAAGTAAATTTGCAAGATTTACGAAGAACTTACAAATAATTTTTGTATGTTAATAAACTAAGTATTCGGATAACGAGCCTTGTTTTGATTATATGTACATCAATAAGCATTTGTGTTATTTACATTTTTGTTTTGCATTAATTCAATTCAATTTATTATCCATCAAATAATATTAACGTGTTCATCTTAAAAAAATTACATTTAAATATACAAGTTTTAATAACTTGTCCTGTGCGATTTCCAGCCTTTTTATATAACAAGTTGCACTTTTAGCCCACATAGGGCCAGCATAAAATAGTACTGCCTGAAAAATAAATTTAATAATTACCATTTTATTCTCAATACTTAAAGACGGGTTTCGGTTTATAAAAGGATAGATTGTGCGCGTCAAAATATTCATTTTATTGATTATATATTGTACATCCTCTTTGAATTTCATTCTTGGATCTAGGATTATCCCTTAATATTTGACTTTTTGTTCTCATATAACTTTCGTATTTAAAAAGCTAATATTTCGTTGAGGAATATAACAAGGATTTCTTTTCCTTGTGAAGTGTATAGCATGAGTTTTGTAAGAAAAACGATCGGAAGAAAAACAACTAACGGTTTATTTGGCTTTTTTATTGCCTTCTTAAAATCTTGATGGAAGTAGCTCTGTTTTAGACATGAATTAAAAATGGTGGATAGAAATTCAATTGATTTTTTTGGTAGTTGTTTAAGACATTTGTTATTAATTCCATCTATTCCTGGAGCCTTTCTTGCTTTCAACTTTATTTGAGAGATATTATATCATTGCGTTTAGTACAAAAAAATTTCATTCAAATACTGGTCTCAAAATGTAAGCGCTTTAAGCAGAAATATAGAGATGGTATGAATAATGGTTTATAACATCTATTCGGACAACCCGCCAAAGCATTGGTAATATAAGTAAAATACGTACATAATTATTATTTTTAAATACTGTTAACATTTCAGTCTGAACTGGAGGGAAAGATCGAAAGACGGCTAATGGCTTTTTAATATTGTTTTTTATTTTAACTGTAGCTGTGTAGTTTGGAATATCAAAACATGATTTTTGGTTTATATATATATATATATATATATATATATGTATATACTATATACAAATTTGATGTTTTTTATTCTTAATTTAATGTACAAATGTATACAAATAAAAAATAAATAGTAGCAACAGTCTCAAATAACCTTTTATATATTACATGGAGCATTTCTAGCTGGAAGCAAACTAGGAAACCAATAACTTCTTTCGTTGTCTTGATCATCAACCCAACAAAGACCTTGGCTTACAAACTTTACAAGAGATTGTCTGGCCATCTAAACAAACAAAAAAACTATTGTGCTTATCAATTGATCATTTAAATGTGTATGATTTTCTAATGCGTACCCCAATTTTTTAATTAACATCAAAAGTGTCACAAAACCGTATTCGTTATTAGAAGCTGCAGTAGAATAGTTGTTTCTTCCACACTTAATTCCCCTGATACGGACCGAACATATTTTCCTTTGCCAAACTTGTGAAAAACGCAACTGAAACAGTTGTTAATAATATTGTTGACACTTTCACCAAATATTTTATATAAAATATATAAAGAAAGTAAAAGTTTTTAAATACACATTTTTTTTTATTGTGAACACAATTTGTTTTGTTTTTAAATTTTTTCAATAATAAAATAGAACTGTCATTTTATTGTAGGTTTAAAGTAGGTTTTTGCCTACTTTAAAGTTAACAAAGGTTTGACAAAGGTATTTTAAGGTAAAAGCGTTTTATGAATACAACTTTAAGAAATTTTGCTTAACAACGGCAGTTAAACCTACTTTAAGTTTTTATGCATATAGCCGTTAGTCTTTAAAAAATAGCAAAATGCTCTGATATATCAAATCATAGGTAAAAATAAAAATGCTTGGCTTACCTATCCTTCGCTTACAAAAGGAAAAAAAAAATGATTTTGTTGTGAGTACAGAGGTAAAAAATACAATATTCCTATACACATTTTTACATATAAAACGACAAGGCCAGGTTTGCGAAGCTCCTACAACTTAAATATATGCTCTTTATACAAGTAGATGGTATCAGAGGAAAGCTTATGACTTATAGAAGAATAATTTATTACCATTTTTAGATGTCATTTACCTTTAAAACTGTAAATTTCTTGCATTGTCATGGCGGGAAAATTCAGAATTGACTTCTGCAACATTCGTGGGCTGAGAGCGAATTTTTTTGCTCACATTTGTCTCCATAAGCCGGATATTTTAGCCTTTTGTGAGACTCAGGTGTCTGAGGACGCTGATCCACAGAGTTTTCAGTTACCTGGGTATCACCTACTATCACTATTTTATTTTCACCGGGGTCTTGCAACTTATATTCGCAATGAGGTTGTGTACCAGTGCCAGCAATCATTGGGCATGAATGATCCTGAATTTAGCTGTCTCTGGGTTAAACTCAGAATCAGGTCACACCCCTTGCATTTCGGGTTTCTTTATAGAAGTCCAAATACCGGAAAGGATAAAACCCTAGCTGGCTTCGATTTTCTTTCCGACTCCATAACGAAGATTCTTGTCAGTTGCCCGAACAGTGAAATTGTTGTTGCTGGTGATTTCAATGTTCACAACTGTTCTTGGCTTCACCATTCAGACCATACAACTACAGAAGGCCAGTATGCTGAGTTATTTGCCGCGCACAATCATCTAGCGCAATTAGTGAATGAGCCAACACACATTCCTTGTGTTGATGGGCACCATAGCAATACACTCGACCTTTTTCTAACTTCACACCCCCAAAAGTATGAAGTTAATGTTTGTGCACCTCTCGGCAACTCCGATCACTGCACCATCTCCGCCTCCTTTTCATATTCGAAGCTTCACGATGTTTCGAAATCAGCTACCAAACGTCTAAAATATATTTATGAGAAGGCTCGTTGGGCTGAGCTTAACGAATTTTTTAGGCAATTTAATTGGAAACTATGTTTCTTGGATAATAATGTCAATGCCATGGCGGAAATGGTTGTAAACATAATTTTGTTTGGAATGAAAACCTTTATTCCATCCAAAACAATTTCGATTAAAACCAGATCAAAGTCTTGGTTTAATCAGACGTGCAAAAATGCAGTCAGATCAAGAGAGGAAGCATTCAATATCTGGCGTAGAAACAAAACCGCAGATACTGATTTGCTACGCAAAAGGGAGAGATCTTCGTGTGCCAAAGTACTAAGGCGCGAAAAGCATCTGTACGATGAGCGCCTTCGTGCTAAAGTTCTTGCTACTTCTAGGGGTAGTAAGAACTTTTGGTCATTTGTTAAAAGAGTACGCGATAATGCTAGTTCTTCAATTCCGACTCTTTTTAAAAATGATCAAATATTCACTGACCCGGTTGATAAAGCTAACCTTTTAGCTGGTATATTTGCAAATAATTCTTTTTCGCCGGAAAGCAGTCAACCACCGCCAGATCTCGACAGAGTATCAGTTACTATGCCGAGGATATTTTTTCGAGCTCGAGCGGTTAAAAGGGTTCTTACAGATCTCAACATAAACAAGTCTCCTGGGCCTGATGGGATACCAGCACTGGTCTTGAAGCAGTGCTCGTCGACGCTATCGCGTCCATTAGCAGCCCTTTTCAGCACATTGTACCATGTCGGAGAATTTCCGAAGTGCTGGAAAGTTGCTAATGTAACACCGATCCCCAAAAAGGGGGAGGCTAATAACCCTGAAAATTACCGCCCAATCGCAATTTGTTCTACACTTTCTAAAGTATTTGAAAGTATGATTAATTTCCATCTAGTGAGATACCTGGAGTCCAACAGCTTGCTTAGTGACCGACAATATGGTTTTCGTAGGGGGCGCTCTACGGGTGACTTGTTGGCATTCTTGTCGGAACAATGGTGTAACTCCATACATCATTTTGGAGAAAGCAAGTTGGTGGCTCTAGATATTTCCAAAGCATTTGATAGAGTGTGGCATGATCCACTTCTGTCAAAACTTGTTGCTTTTGGTGTCGGTGATAATTTTTCCAGATTTATATCGAGTTTTCTCAGAAATCGCACTATACGAGTTGTTATAGATGGGATTTCATCAGACGAGTTCATGATGAATTCAGGGGTACCGCAAGGCTCCGTTCTTTCTCCTACCTTATTCCTTATATTTCTAAATGACCTTCTTTGTCGAACTTCCAACCCTATATATATTGTTTTGCAGCTGACAGCGCCATTTGTCACTCATATTCATTTGGTAATAGACCAGGCCATTTGGATGTTACTTCCAAAAGGCAAAACATGAATGATACGCTTAATCACGATCTTGCGACAATCTTGGAATGGGGTCGTGCGAATAGAGTAGAATTCAATGCTCGTAAGACACAATGTTGCATGCTTACGCATAGATCTTTGTTTGGTAGTGGTGCTGCATCTGTTACTATGGGTGATATAGGTATTACGGAATCGGAAGCTCTTGATGTTCTTGGTATGAAAATTCAGTGTGATGTTCGTTGGACTAAACACATTTTTCAGGTTTCTAAAGAAGCTTTCAAGTGCCTCGGTTTTCTAAATCGGTGTAGAAGATACTTCACCCCATATGATCTCCGTACTATCTATACCACCTACATCCGTCCGAAAATGGAATACAACTCTCATGTATGGGCCGGCGCTCCAAAGTCTATTTTAGGGTTACTCGACCGCGTACAGGAGAGGGCCAAGAGGCTCATTGCTGACAGTAGGGTATCCAACTCTATTGATTCTCTAGAGCATCGACGCAATGTGGGGTGCATTTCACTGTTCTATCGTTACTACAATGGTAAGTGCTCTAATGAAATTAGGGAACTTGTCCCTGATACTCACACGTTTTCACGTTTAACTCGATTTTCGATGAGAGCACATCCTTTTGTGGTTGATTGGCCAGTGAATCGCACTACGCATTACAGGGAAAATTCGTTTTTCAGCAGAACAGTTCGTATGTGGAATAAGATCCCTCCGGAGGTCTTTCCTGTCACTTACAATCTGAGAAAGTTCAAATCGAATGTCCACAGACACTACTCCCTCTTTCCTCCTTCCCGTAACCTAATTTCCTAGTTCTGGCACAATGCATTGCATAGGTAGGGGTCATCCCCTGAGTGCTGGTCCTAAAAAAAAAAAAAAAAAAAAAAAAAAAAAAAATTTCATGTTAAAGTGGTTGTTTGAAAAATAAAATATATAATTAGAATTGCCACAAAATTTAAATTAAATTTGTAAATATTCTTATAAAATTTTGAAGCAATGTATATAGAGAAGCCTTTAATTAAAATTAAGTTATATTTTTTTTTTATTTTAACACATAAATTCCTTTAACCGGGAAAAAGTGTTCCTAAAATATTTTTTTTACATTGCTATCTACGGGGCTTCCTTTGTAGAATATGTGGCAAAGGGATGGAGCTTAAATAATCTGTTTACTCTTTCTCAATCGGTGTTTTGCACTTCGACGAATTTTGATGTAATTCATAAATTTAGTTTCGAAATTAGCTATGTTTGGATAGTACTGAAGGATGAACCGTTAAAATTCTTAACGCAGTTTTTATTGTATTTGTATTTGCTATACGTTGTCTTTAAAATAGTCCAAATAAATTTCTTAGTACCGAAATAAGTCTCATTTATATAAGCAAAAAACTATACCACCTTTTTTGGGGAAAATTCTAAAAAACGGCTGTTTTTTTACATTTTCCCAAGTCAAAGGCTTGTAATTTTTTTAAACGAGAAATACTGTCAGAACCAAACTTACTACTGGTTTATTATAAATTTGATTTAGAATGCAGGAAATATATTAGAAAAATAATCCGACCATAAATAAGCTAGGGTCGGTCACAAATTTAAAAAAATTTCTAACCCGATTTTCTCCCAAACTAAAACCTAGTCATTTAAGCATATTTTTGTAGATATTTTCAAGGTCTACTTAAGTTCGAAAGCTCTTAATATTTGATCTCACTTTTTCATTGCATTGTCAGCACAATATTCTTTATTCGAAAGATAATTTTCTGAATTTATAATTTCAATATGACTTCTAGCATATGATCGCTATGGTTGGCGGTAAAATTTTCGATAACTTTTTCCAAAATTGGTGACCTTCTATGGCAATAACGCGGCGGAAATTTTCTTCCAAGTGGCGAATCATTTCTGACTTATCGGCGTGGATTAGCGACTTCACATATCCCACAGAAGTAGAATAAACCAAACTAAAACCTTAATCACTTTACATTTGACCAAATGGACGCCAGTTTTATCAACTTAAGAATTTACATTGAAAGCAAATGCAAAAAAAACTATTTTCTTTTGATTTATTCTAATTTTATAAAGAGTTGAAGGCATTTTTCTGCAGATGCAAACAGTACGGCAGTGTATTTAAAAATAATAATAATAAATACCACACTTTTACTTATACAATATTTCGATTTGTTTTAAACAGAGCCAGTTAAAAATTGCGTCTGTTCTCGGCAGAGTTTCCATGCACTTTTGAACCAAGCATGGAAGTTTATACTGACAAATGTAATATCCAAAACTTCTTGCCTATTCCAAATTATATTCATTTTTTCAGCATTGATGTTGATGACGGAACGTGCAACGCCAATGGTGTTGTCTTTATGTGTTTGAAATAAGCACAGATTTGGCAGCGTCAGTCGTTGTGTATGACAGTCATCATATATGCTTGATTGTTAATAGAAGATCGACTCGTAATTTTAGGCATCGACAGAACTTTTGAAGGTTAAATTTTGATGCCAATATATTAAAGCGACAAGAGAATCTGTCTGTAGTACTCAACGCATATGTCATTTCAATAAATAAGTTATCTTGCCAAATCAAGAGTTTGCACCCTTTTTAGACGCCTGTGGCCCTCAAACAATAACAAGTTCCTCGCAAGCGGATTGAGATGATTGGTGATTTTTGCAACGTAGTTTGTGCATGACTTTCTAATTTCCTCTCGGATGGTAGGAATATTGAGGTCCTAGTGGATGTTATTATTCCACATGTACAAGGGAGCACACGTAATCATTCTCAAGATCTTTGATTGCCCTCTTTGTAGTTTTTTAACATTTTATGGGGAGGCGGCCCCCATAGCTGGATTCCATAGAACCATATAGGTTTTAAAACCACTATGTATAGGAGCACTTTGAGCCCCAAGACAAGTGAAGATTGTGGCCCAATTAGCCAAAGAAGTTGGCTGGTTTTAGTTTTGAACTGTGTGATTTTAACTGCAATATGATGTACCCAAGTGAGACGCCGATCGAGGTGTATTCCAGGTCTGCTCTGGGATGCTAGCTCCATTTATTATTATAGCTGGTCAATTATTCTTTCTTAACGTGAAAGTTAAGTGAACACATTTTGTGGCATTAACATTTATTTTCCACATATGTAACCATTTCCCAACTCATTTATGTGGGTTTGGAGTTGTTGCGATGCCAATTCTGGTTGTTAATGAATACTTAGAAATGCTGTATCATCTGCAAATGTCAATGTGTGTGTGTGTTGGAACATGTGGGAAAATCTGCGGTATAAAAAAGATACAGGAATGGCCCGAGTATGCTTCCCTGCGGGACTCCAGCTAAAATTTGTTTACTCGATGAATAAGTATTTTTCGACCTTATTACAAAAGATCTATTTGTTAAACAGTTCGCAAGCATTCTAAGTACGTTTGACGAGAGAAATGTTAAAATTTTATAGAGAAGCCCTTCGTGCCAGACCTTGTCGAATACTTGTGATAAGTCTATAAATAGTGCAGAACATGCGCCGCTAATGATTTCAAAATCAACCTTTCGAATATTTTAGAGAGAACAGGTAATAAGCTGATTGGACGGTATGATGATACCCGCGTAACGTCTTTGCCAGGCTTGGGGATCATAACTATTTCAGATTGTTTCCAAGATGATAGGAAGTAACCAGTTCTTAACATTGAATTTAAAATAAACATAACAGTTCTTAGTGTCGAATTTGGCAGATTCATGACCATAGTGTTGGTGATTTTGTCACAACCAGGAGCTTTTTTTCGGATTTAGTTCATTGATAACTGCTTTTAGCGCAGGTAAGCAAATTTTTTGTTGGATTTAACACAGATTCTTGAATAGCAACTGGTGTTATCCTAGAGTCTGTTTCATTTGGGATAAAAACCTTCTCCAGGTGGTTAGCAAACTCTTCCACTTTATCGTTGGAATTTTTGGCCCACTTTCCATTTTGTAGGCGAATAGGAGCTTCATAAGTAATAAGGCATTTCATTTTTCGCACGGTCTCCACAAGCTTAGTCAGTCTTCTCGGTGGCATCTAAGTTTTGTAAAAAAAATTTTAGATTCAGCTTTTTTTCTATCTTAAGTGCTTTACGCAGTCTCTTTTGGCATTGTTTCAGTTGTGTCTTCAAAAATGGGAAATGAAACTCCTGCATTGGCGCATTAATTGTCTCTTTTTCCCTTATTAGAGATTGAACATTGCTGGAGACGTTGGTAGAACTTTTTGTACGTAAGCAGGGCTTGGGCTTGTTACTCTAGCAGCGTCAGTCAGAATATTTGTAAATTGGTTTACAGCCGACTGAATTTCATCCTCTACTTTTAATGAAATATTTTGCGGCAGGTGTGCACTTATGTACATTTTGTACTTATGTCAATTTGTTTTTTTACTTGAAAATAAAATACAATTTTGGTCCACGTTCACTTCATTATGGCATAACGTTACCAACGTAGGCGAATGATCTGATGAAAGATCAAAAGAAGGAGCCAAAGAGATATGTTCGCGTTTCACATTTTTAGTTACAGCAAAATCAATCACATCGGAAATTTTTTTTTAAGTCCGTAGGCCAGTAGGTAGGATGTCCTCTTGATATTGCATCCAAACTGTTGCACAAGGCTGCATCAAATAGCTGCCTGCCTCTTGGAGTAATAAGACGCGAGCCACACAGCGTGTGCTTAGCGTTAAAGTCTCCAGCTGCTAAGAATTTTTGACCTAGCGTCGCAAGTAATTATGAAATTGCTCTTTTTTAATGTTGTGCCCTGGAGGGCAATATACTGCCAAAATGGTGAGCCCTCTGGCAGGTATACTAATAGTTGTGATCGGTATGTAATCTGTTTGATATGCCGGCATGGGGAAATGATCAATATCTTTGTGAACAAGGATTGCTGATCCTCCACAGGCTCTACCACTTGGTTGTTGTGCATCATAGGTATAATACCCATTTATTCGAAAGCAATTTTTGATCGAAAAATGAGTTTCTGAGACTAGTAAAAAATCTATTTGGTGTGCGTACAGAAATTGTTGAACTTCGTTCTTATGTTGGCTTAAGCCGTTGGCATTCCAGAAACATATTTGCAACTGGTTCATTTTTTATTATTTAGTAAAATCTGCCTTAGCATACTTTGATTTTGCAACATTTTGCTGGAACGTACTTTCCATGCTTGCCATGAATCGATCCATTGTTTGTATTAATTTATCAATGGAGTTTTGATTATTTTGATTTTGCTCGGAATAAGTTGAATGTTTGTTATCGTTTTCACTGGTTGTGTTTGTAGGGGCAGCTGCACCCTTAAAGCCTGTGCTAAGACAAATGCTGGTGATTTACGTTTTTGTCACCACGGGTTTGTTGTTGCGAATTAGTTGTAAGAATTGGAAATGAGTTATTACGATACTGGTTATATACAGGTTTTTTTTTATCAGTTGTTTGCTTAAGTTGCAAATAAACTTTACAGTCAAGATAGTTTGCAGTGTAGTTACCATTGCAATTGCTGCACTTAAGAACTCTGTTATAATATTTTGCATGCGGGCAATCCTGACTTTTATGGATATTTCCACATTTGACGCAGACTGAAGGCAATTTGCAAAATGTTTTTGTATGGCCTAATTCTTGGCAATTTTTGCATTGTGGAGGCCCTTAAGTTTAATAGGCTCTTCCACTACAATTTTACGATTGAGGAGATATGTCAAGTTATAAATTGGGTGAGGGTCGCCCTTTTTTTCATGTGTGAAGAGTTGAAAGTAATTTCAACTCTAAACATTGGTTGCGGAATTTTGTTCTTGTTCAGTATATTGTGAACTGATTTCACCTCATAGCCCTCGTTGTTCAGGGGGTCTTGCAAATCTTTTACCGGCACCGTACTATCAATGCCTTTGATAACAACTATTAAAGAATTAGCGCTTTTTATCTGGTACGTGTAGTAATTCTTATTCTTAGAATCGAGACTATTCACAAGTTTTCTATACATCGTTTCATTATTTGCCTGAATTTTTGCTTCAAGTACGTTGCCTTTTTGCAGAGATGCAACGTAAAAATTGTCTTTACCGATTGCCTTTGTTAACTTGCTCACCAATTCGTTGGTAGTGGTCTCTCTTAGGTATAGTGGAGGCGGTTTAAAATTTTTTGTAGACACAGCTACAGTTTCAGCAGTTTTATCATTTTTAAGAATTCCAAACCGATTTTGGGTCGTTGCGGAGTTTTTAGGCTGCTTAGAGATCGGCTCAAATTTAGCTGACCGAGGGCTTAACTTACGTTTGGTAATTGTAATATAACGATCCATGCCAATTAACACTTTTTCGTTTGGTTTATTTATTGTAGCTTTTGGTATTGTACCCGTTTCACTGGTTGTTTTTTTTGCTTACCGTTAGCGAAGCAGTTTTAATATTTTTATCATTAAGTTCAGGAGCACTTGCACTAAAAATTGTGTTTTTTGTTTTTGCACTCAAATTGTGGTTATTTAACATCGGATCAGCAATTTTTTTTCACTGTTGTATTGAGAGTTTAGCAGAATATATGCATTTCTATTGTTTATGCTGAGTCTTCCCTCCCTTTTCGCAGAGTCGCCTAAACTCATCTGTTATTTATTAAACTTTTTGCTACTATTTACTGATATTGTTGTTTTTGCCGCTTTTGCTGTTTTATTTTATATTTGTGTATATTTTTATTTTTTAAATAAACAAAGGGATTAACTCTTAATTCCTTTAGACACTGTATTGTTGTATTGTTTTTTTTTTCTTCTTTTTTTCTTCTGTTTTGGTTTGTGATTTCAATGTTCTGTGTACGTCTTTACTCAACCGAGTTTAAATTCACACCAACTCTAACTCTATGAGAAAACAATTAGATAGTGTCAAAAACCATCCTGAAGCCTTAATTAGAGAAAAAAAGTAGCGCCGCGTATGGTAGTCGTATTTACGATAGCTACAGGGCCTAATTGGTAAATCAAAATGTTATAAGCTGGGCTACAGTTTGCTTGTTTATTCAAACATCAATAAAGTATAAATCTAAAAATTAAAAAAAAATTGTTTGCGTGCTGGTTTTCGTAGTCGTTAGATCATCCAAGTGTAGAACGTTTGCTAGGATTATTGGGAAAGAATACTATGATACTAGTGGTAAAGCAATTTATTGTAAAAATTTCAAACATTTCGAATGCTTTAAGGACCTCGAATGAAATAGTGGCTCTAATGGCCGAGGATTTTACTTTGAGTATGTGGTTATAGGGAATGTGTTTGTGTACTGAGCCTAAAAAAGGCGAGTGCAAAATGTAGAGTTCCTTAGTGCATACAACACTGCTTTTTTATACTTTTAACAAGGAGTGAATCTCTTATTACTTTTTAAAATTTTATCTTAAATATTTTTCTTAAAAAACGACCCACTGTCTCACTTTTACTGGAAGATTTGTAGGTGTAAGAATGTCAATACACACCATTTAAAAAATCACTGCATGACTTAAAATTCAAAATATATTTCATTGAGCAGGTAAATCGGGTTAATCTTAATCATCCTATTTTTGTTAAAAACAGGATTTCAGTGCAGAGGGTGAGTTTCACCTGATTGCCTTGAAGATTATATAATTTAATAAACGCTGGGTGCCTTCAGCTTTGAGTTAAACTTATTCTTTCTTTGTTTAACAAAAGTTTGGATGAAATTGTTTTTGTTTAATGTATTACTTTATGTCTTCGAAGGTATAAGGACTTATAAAACTAAGTTCTGAACTTAATTTTAAAAGATAAGTCATGACTCTTCTGTTAAATTTCTGTTATATAAGATTATCACTGCGGATAATAACTACTTTTCTCTTTTATTTTAATTATTTTTAATTACCTTTTGCGTTATCACATACACTACTTTTCTCTTAATATTTTAAAAATATTGTCTTTAATGTCGTCTATACGAATTTCTCTGATAGATATATTCCGAAAGGTGTTTGGTCAATTGTTAGTGGAGGTCTTGTAAAAACTAATAATTTTTATTTAAATTGTCAAAGGCTTTCCTTCTGTTTTGATTAAATATTCCTAGAGCTCCTTTAGTTAGAGCTTATAAGTCTTTCTACTTTATTCAAATTAATTCAATTGTGTTTATTTCTTAATTTCTACGGCTTATATACTAACAATGAAAATAACCTAGATTTTGGGTTTGAGTGACATAACTCAATTCTTATTTCTATAATTACAAAATATACTATTTTTAAAATTGCTAGGCTATCAAAAAATATAGGTCAATAATTAAATTCAACATTAATAAACATATATACAAAAAATTCAAAACAATTAAAAATAGATTAAAAGTGAAGTGTACCGGTCATAAAGTAACAACAATAAATTTTGCTGACTTTTAATAAATTGCTAACCCAAATAATTTGGTAATTAAACACCTTGCAATTAAGACTGTTTGTTACTCTACTTATGTGTCCATTAAAGTAAATGGTTGTTTACACTACACCTCCGCTTTTTATAAGAATGTTCATATAACGTGAGTTTTATGGACATTCTTTTACAATAATGTTAAATATTTATTTATATTCAGTTAGGATACAATTCTTTATAATTTATTTATGATATATCTTAACCCTTTGACGACCATAGGCAAATATGCTTGCCCGGGGTTCCTTAGATTATATATTTGTCCAGGTAACAGATACAGCAAATTTGTCAAAGACTGTTTTATAGAAGAGGATTGGGGCAACAAGAATGTGGTTGAGTACGAGTCCCTATCGGGCCCCACTTGTTCCCTACGAGGCTCCAAATTTGGCCAAAATAAGTATTTATGACGAGGGCTGCCAAGGGGTGAAAATAGGGCGCAAGGGGATAAGAGTCAATTATGTTTTGGATTCAGCCTTAATCTATCAAAAAATATAATGGATAAGTTTGCGTAAATTCCAAGCTGTCTACAACTAATCAAATTATGTTTGGCAATTATGTTTGCCTATGGGTTGAAATGAAAATAAACGTTTTTAAAAAACTTTACAATTATAACCTCTAAATTCGAACTTTTGAGCGCTTTTTCTTAGCTAATGTTTAACACTGAAACAGCATGCCTGTGTTCGTTTCTCTTTTCTTCGACCAGAGCAAATCGAACAACTTTTACTTTGCGATTTTAGTGATGACGACGAAGAAGCTGTTACAAACTTGGACACAGAAGATGTTTTATTTCTTGAAAATGACGCTTTGGGAATGCAAGATGATGAGCCCATAGAAGTTATCATTGAGGGCAGTATGCACGTTGACCATAACCCAGCTGGCGCAGTAGATGAGCTAATTACATCGAATTGAAATGTTGTACAAGCGCCAATAATACCAACGTTATTCATACCACCCGAAAAGATCTTCCGCTTTAGACAGACTCTTCACCAAGCTCAGATCGCGGGTGTCATGCCACGGCTTCGATTTGAGGAAATTACAGCTAATCTTCAAATTAGCGACAACAATAAAGCTGATGTTAGTGACCGTGGGCATAAAATTCGGCCAATCATATTAACAAGGCTATGCCGGATGCGTATACCTATTCAAAAAAGCTGTCAACCGATGAACATATGGTAAAGTTTAAGGGACATAATGCTATGAAACAGTACATGAAGGACAAACCTATTTCGTGGGCATTCAAACTTTGGTGTTTATGTGAGGCAGAAACCGGGTACTTATATAATATTGATATTTACACTGGAAAAAAACCATAATCTTAAACTCATTTGTTGAGATAAATTCGAAAATATTTCAATTTTCTTATTAGTAAAGAAATCATTAATTTGCATATATGCTATAACTGTTTTCCACGCCCAAAATAACATTTTGCGGGTATAATCCTTAATTTAATATATTTTCTGACGTCAGTATTATTCTAAGGTATATGTATATTGGGCTTTTCATCTCTTGTGACTTTATGCAGATTATTAATTTCACTGCTGTGGTTTTTCCTCGACTCGATCGATGACAAATAAGAACATTATTTAATTTCCGATTTATGTCCTTTAATTCAGTAATTGTAATTCATAACAACGCGTCTGCGATGTAATTGTCTTTTCCCCTAAGATATTCTAAAGTAAAATCGTATTCTTCAAAATCTAGTAGCATTCTAGTTAATTTAGAAGTTGGATTTTTCATAGAAAACAAGTAAGAAAGTGGTCTATGATCAGTGCGAACAAGGAAGTGTTTTCCGTATACGTACGGTCGGAAATGTGTAATAGTCCCATGTATGGCCGCTAACTCTTGTTCGATTGTATATTTATTACTCTCACCTTTAGTAAAGGTTTTTGATGTGTATGCAATTGGTAATTGCTTTCCACTATATTCCTGTGTCAGTACTGCTCCACAAGCATATTTACTTGCATCGGCTGTTATACAAAATTCTTTTGTGAAATCTGAATATTGAAGCAGTGTTGGTTTCATAAGTGCCTCTTTTAGATATCTAAATGCACGATCACAATCTTTACCCCATTCAAATTGTACTCCCTTTTTGGACAATCTTGTCAGATGTCTGGAATATTCTGAAAAGTTCTTAATAAATCTGCGGTAATAGTTGCAAAATGCAACAAATCGTCTTACGCTCTCCGCATCTTTTGGTGTTGGGTAATTTTCGATTACCGAATATTTACTATCATCAGGTAATATTCCTTTATCCGTACATTTATGACCAAGGTATGTAACCTCTCTCATAAAAAATAAACATTTTCAAGGATGTAATTTTAGATTGTACTTTCTATATAAGTCAAAGACATCTTGGAGATTTGAAAGCATGTGTCCCTCTGAACATCCCAACACAACCAAGTCATCCATATACAGAAAAGCTTGGTTTGGTTTTAAACCACTAAAAGCAAGTGTCATCATTCTTTGAAAAGAGTTTAGAGCTATCTTTAAACTGTAGGGTAATCTAGTGAAACTATACGAACCATTGTTAATGGAAAATGATGTTATATCCCGTGAGTTTTCTTCTAAACTAATTTGGTGGAATCCGGACATTAAATCTAAACATGAGAAATATTTCGCACGACGTAGTTGGTTTATAATATCATCTATTCTTGGCAAGGGAAATTTATCTGCCATTAACTTTTTTTTAATTTGTCTATAGTCTATTACGAGCCTGCACCTTTTGTTTTCCGAGATTGGATTTCTTCGGTACTAATAAAATTGGACTATTGTATTCCGATTGTGATTGTTCGATTATTTAATCATCAATTAGTTTCCTTACTTGTTTATCTATGTCCTTCTTATGTGTATGTGGTATGCGATAGTTCTTAATATATACCGAATTTTTATCTTTAACTCTCAACTTTTGTTTGAAAAAATTATTAGTTGTAATTGTTTCTGTTTGCAAACCGAAAATATCTGTTTATGTTGAGCAAAGCTTAGTTAATGTTTCCCGAAAGTGGTCAAGAAAATTTTGTTTTAATATATTTAATACTTTAGTTTTTCTATGCTTAGTGTTTCCAATATTAGTTTTGTTTGCTAGTATGTCATAATCAGAGATGCTTTCGGTTTTGATTGTTTAATTGTTGTGCTATTACTGGTAGGGTTTAGAATACAAATAAATGCTCTGTTTGCTCTCACCAACGTGTTTGCAATAAAAATACTTTTCACAATTTCCGGGTTAGGAATTAAAAGTTCTGTATCTGAATTGTGAATTTTTATTTCACGGATGACTTCAGATCTGAGAGGTAAAGTTATATCGGAACAGTTATTCGCAATTTGTATTTTTATTGGCTATGGCAAATTATAAGGGCGTAGGATAAGGTAATTATAATCTTCATTAAAATCTAATATACACTTGTATTTTTTAATGAAATCCATTCCAATGATTCCATCGCATGGTATTGGAAAATTATTATGTACTACTTGAAAATTGTGTGGTATTGGAAAACTATCGAATTTTAAATCAAAAATGTACTTCCTATTGATTTGATTTCACCTTGTCCTATTCCACTTAGGGTTGTTGTTTTGTTAATATTAATATGTTTAATTGTTATATGTTTAAATTTTATTATTGAAATATCGGCACCTGTATCTACTAGTAGGTGTTAAATTGTCCTGCCTCCATAACGAGTTTTACCCTCTCAATGGTGCAGTTCTTTGTAATCGATAAACCTTCCGCAATGTAGGCATTTTCTAAGGATTCTGTAATTTGTTCTATTTCGTTACTATATTCATTAGCGGTTTTATTTCCTTGCCTTATGTTCATAATTTTCGCTGACAGTACATCAACTGATTCTCCCTTTACAGTATTTTTCAATTTGTCAGTAATACTTGCTATTGTTTGCTCATTACTAGTTAAATTCCTTGCAGTACCTTTTAGTTTCGTCTTAATGAGAGTTATGGCTATTTGCCAATAGTTGGAGTGAATCTATAATGGATCGAAGATTTTCGGCTTTGCCGTTAAAATCACATACTAATTTTGAGATTGTTGCCAGGAATTCTGCGGCCGTCTGAGGCATTTTCAATGATATTTGCTCCGAGTTAATATTATGGTACCTGCTGCAGGAAATTGATTCATGCAGTGAAATTGGCATTTCTATCTGTAATTTTAATTATCCTGTCTCTAATGTCAGAAAAAAATGCGTCTGCTGCTACTTTATGTGCCGCTGTTGGTCTATTATAATTAACATTTAGCACTACTCTTATTTCCTCAAAACAATTCAAAAGTGTCTGTATATGTTTATTTAAAGTTTCTTCCTTAGTTGGTCTATCTATATTCAAACTCTTATAAGATTTATCAAAATCTTAATATTTCTAACTTTTTGTAAAATTTCTTGCCATTGCATTTAATTTTTTTCCTTTAGGATTGTATTTCTATGATTATATATATAATAACTATTGTAGAAATTTAATTATTAATAATTTCGTCATTGTATTTTTATATTAGAAAGAATAATAATTTTTGTCTTGTATAACTTAAAATAATTTATAATTTTTCTTTTACATATGGCTAAAATTGATTTAAAGTAAAGTTTAAAAAAAATTCTTTCATTTATATATTTTATTTTGCGTGTCAAAATATCCATAAATAATTCGTTCATCACGACTGCAGCGAGTCAATTAAATATCCTTAAGCGTAATATTAACATGCTTGGCATGGACAGCGCAGTTTTACACACTGAGCATTGCATGGGTATTTTGCAGTAACGGTGAGGGTTTTTAATATCACCGGTGAAAAGCACCGCGATACGAGGGGCTTTTCCACCGGCTGATTTGTGAACCATATCCTTTATATGAGCCACTTCTTTTAATTAATTTTTTTTCTATTACTCCGTTTTAATATTTAAAATTAGAAAGGACATTTTGCCTCGAGCGGTTAACGCCTATACGCTCTAAGCGTGAATATATGACTGCACTGCTATTTTAAATTTTAATTATTATTATTACAAGTATTTTTATATAATTAAATCCTCTGGCATGGATGTTGCTTAAAGTGATGTCCTCATTCAGAGATTTTAGTTCTTATCTTTTACATTTTAGCCAGGCGGATCTTCTCCTATGCCTTCTTAAAGACTGCTAGGGTGCATTTTGGCTAGGCGGACCCTTTTTTCTTCAAAAGTTATTATTCCTTAGGGGTGCTTCTTATCTTCTTGCACTCCCTTTAGGTCCTGGAAAGGTGGTTTAAATTTAGTAGCACACCTTGTATCTAGTTTGGCAGGATCGCCATGTAAAAACTAAAAATGTTTAAATTGTCAAAATCCTTCCTTCTGTTTTGATTAAATATTCCTAGAGCTCCTTTAGTTAGAGCTCATAGGTCTTTTTACTTTATTCAAATTAATTCAATTGTGTTTATTTCTTAATTTCTACGGCTTATATACTAACAATGAAAATAACCTAGATTTTGGTTTGAGTGACATCACTCAATTCTTATTTCTATAATTACAAATAAACTATTATTAAAATTGCTAGGCTATCAAAAAATATATGTAGGTCAATAATTAAGCGTAAACTTAACATTCATAAACATATATACAAAAAATTCACCTGTCAGTGTTTGTGTAAAATAAAGTAACAACAATAAATTTTGCTGACGTTTAATAAATTGCTAACCCAAAGAATTTGGTAATTAAACACCTTAAGACTATTTCTTACTCTACTTATGTGTCCATTAAACTAAATGGTTGGTTACACTACAGTCTTTCCCATATCAATCTGCGTAAGAATTGATTTAAAAACTAGTTTTAAAACATATTGTTCGTTAAAAAAACTGTATTATTAAAAAAAAATATTTTTTCATGCTTTTCCAGAGATTCTAAAAAATTTATAATTATTTTTTATTTGCAGATAGCACAGGATTTACTTTCACAATGTCAAAACAATTCTTTTATAGAAATGATTAATGATATTATACGACAAGTGAAGTCAAATCCAAACAAAATTCCGGTTCCAGCAATGTACAAGCGAAATATCGAAATGGTAAGAATTTTTTCTACTAAAAACTCATTATACATACTAATAACAAGGCATATTTGTTATAGTTGTTATAAAAAATATTTATATACTTTTTACTAACAATATTAAATTTATAATTATTGTAAACTAAAAATTCAAAACTAATGTCAAAGTTTTTTTACATGTACTTGTGTTCAATGTTAAGGGTAAAAAATGTTGCAACACCTTTTCAAGCTATTGAGAAATATAACAATTTTATATATTTTAATTTCGTTTACTTTCAATATATATTCTATGTTAACAAGCGGTAAAAATTTTTTAGAGAAAATATAATTTAATATTAATTTCCATATATTTATCGACCGGGTTTGCTTTTCTAAAATTTGGCCCGTTACTTTAAAAATGAATCTAAACTGAAATGCACTTTCCGTCGTTAATACAAATTCAAACATCTTTACCAGACCGAAAGTGCCGGAAAATTAGTATAATTAGTAATTAAAATTAGTTATGAGCAGATCGATTGAGTTGAAAATTCCCAATTCATTGTTCCGAGATAAATTTTAAATTAACTTTGGATACAAAAACACAGCTAAACACTTTTTTTTATCGATTTTTGAATATAAATTATACAATTCAACACTCAGTACAAGCAACATTGATTTTAATGATGAAACAGGTTGCTGAAAATCCGCTTTGCAATTATTTTAAATTTAACAAACAAATAGCATTATACACTAGACTAAGCAAGGAATTATTTATAATGCAAAATAAATATGTTTATTTTTTATAGAAAATCAAAAACACTAAAAAGCCATTTAAAAAATCTCTCCCATTTTACAAAAATTACAAAATAGAAAAAATTACACGTTATTATTATAAATAGAATGCAACTCTAATGTTTGGTGCGATGCTCTAAAGTGTTGCTTGAAGCTATTGGACCTCATACTGAATAGAGCGAATGAGCTTATCAGTGATAGAGAAATAAACTTAATCTATTTAATCAGTGAAGCACGGACTCAGAGTGGGATGTGTGTGTGCGTTACTATATCCCCTCTGGGATTATGCAGTCTTGTTGGACACCTTCCTATCTTGAAATGCGCGGTAGAAGACGGCACCAGTCGCCTAGACAAGAGTCTGAAAGTGGAAGAATTGAACGTCCGCGCGGTGATTTACCAACTGGTATCACGGGAACCAGTTGCTGAAACGGCTACTGGTTCTCTTTGTGTTGTCTGTAGTTTTAACCTAACGTGTTGTCTGTAGTTTTAACCTGAATCGCGAGTTTAAAGTACACTTTAACAAAATATCTCTTTCTTGTGGGCAAGAAGTAGAGTACCGCCCTTCTTATTGTGCTTCTGAAACAACCACCTGTTGTGTGTTATACGCGTATAACACACATTATAAGCATAGTATTCACCCAGTGTTACGACCGCTAGGTTAGGGCCACATGACTAGGTACTGACGTTAATCGGTATCACAATCAGTTACTACAATAATTGTTTATGGCCACATCATGTGCTGTTTATTTCATCAGCTGGGTTCATGCCGTAAGTACTGATCCAACATGATACTACAAAAATCTAATTGGGTTAGTGAAATCGGTAGATAATTTATCCTCGGTAAACAAGTTTGATATTTTTATATTTTCTCAAAAGTTAATTTGAGTATTCTATTAGAAGTTTAAACTTACCTAAAATCTTAGATATAATGCTACAATATCCGACATCATTCGTTTAAGTAAAATATGGAAGAAAATCGTGCTTCTGCTTTGATAAATATTTATTGTTATATTTTTTAAATTTGAAGTTTTACTTATTTTTTGTGGATTATTATCGCCTTGAAGCAGGTGAATCTACATTTGAATGAGCAAAATAGAGTGTTTTTGGTAACTTTATGTGTTTCTTTTGCTTTGATATTCATGAAGGACTTTGATATGCATGTTCCCTGACAAAATATATTTTTTTAGGTTATTTTGTTTGCTTCGGTATGTACTTTTATAGAAGCAAAATTGGACTCAGAAAAACTAGGGACTTAAATTTATTAACTAAAAAAAAGGTTACAAAATCCTCACGAATGTCACAGGGTCAATGTTTGGTTTCTTTTACTCGTATAGTTGTGTATTGGTTTGCTTTGATAAATAGAAAAAATACTTATTAGACATTGAAAGTGCCATAAGGCCTTAAGGTACAATGAGCGCAGACCAAGCACTAAAAACATTTTTTTCAGATTTTGTACTTTTCTATTGCTTTGATTAGTATGAAAGGTCACTACATCAAGAAGAAAACGGTAGCTCTATACGAGTGATCATTATACTTTAAACGATTTTAAATGAGGTCTACGTAAAGGACAAACCAAGACATTGTGTAGTTCTTAAGTCAACTAACCTCAATGGACTCCTAAAGGACTGCAGAAGTGAATATTGGCTCTCTTTTCAACCAGTGTGGTACGGTTTTGTATCAGTTTTTTATAAGTACTGGTCTTCATTCCAATGATTAGTTGATGATATGTAAGCACACCCATTGTTTTATGCCATAAGCGTTTTTGCTGTTATCATCAAATAACATAATCATAATTCTTTGTTCTCCTCAACTTCGGCTTTTTGTAGTAAAATAATATTGTTACGTTTATACCTTTTATAAACGTTTTGTTGTGAGTTCTTTATTGCAAAATAATTAACACCAATTTTTAGAGTTTTAAAATAATAACAATTTTATTAACTTTAGCTACACAAAGTTGGCACTACTGTACAATTCACTTAAAATGCACGTCTTTACTCGATGAGGTTTAATTTTACACTGACTGATTACCCACTCAGACGTTTCCCTATTTATACTTGTCTATTTAAAGTCTAGAAGATTTAAGAATCTTCTACTCCCTTTGTATCGCATTTTGTTGTTGTATGTTGTTTATTCGATGTATAGGCGCCTGTATATCTGTGTGTATAGTTATTTTTATTTTTATGCTGATAAGGTTTCTGCTTAGGATTTATTTCAATACATTTGTTGTTGTTATTTGCAAAAAAAAGGTTTCTTAGAAAACTACGCAGATGATAAACAACATGTTTGTTTGTTGTTTTAAAATTAGTTTTTGTCTTGAGCGTTTAGATGGTAAACAGCATACATGTATTTTTTTTCTTGCATGCCAGACAGTAAACAGCATATCCAATTGTAGTTGTGTGTGTATAAACTTCTACGCAGTTTGTAACCATTAGTTTGCTTTATTGCTTAATTATTTAGTTTTAAAACTTAAGCAAGACATGTTCGTAACAATATTTTTTTTTTCCACTCTCAAAATTATTTATTGTATCTTCTATGAAAGAACTAACAATAAGTATTAAAAACTTAAATTCTAAAAAAAGTTAGATTAGTCCCAACCATGTCAGGCCTAACCTTTGGGTAAAAAAAAAAAATTGTCATAAAAGAAACAAAGCAAATATTCCTAAGATGTATCGTCTATAGCATTGAGGATTAAAGCTGCGGTATCCCTCTTTTTTAATCGGCTATGTCCACTATAATCCAAGATATTGCGAGCAAGGGGATTAGGATGGTCTTCGAGCTTCATCAAGTATTTGCCTGCGTATTTGATGATTTCTGTAGTCACCAGCGGTATGTCTAAATCACAATGTATGTTTGAATTTCTGATGTACCATGGTGCGGAAGTTATCAACCGTAAAATTTTATTTTGCATACGTTGGATTCTATCTACGTTTGAAGCTGAGGCAGTGCCCCAAAGCTGGATTCCATAAGACCATATTGGTTTCAGAATACTCTTGTAAATTAGAAGTTTGCAATCTAGGCCAAGTCTCGAGTTCCTGCCAATGAGCCAGTGTAATTGTGTTAGCTTAAGTTTCATTTGTGTAAGCTTTGAGTCAATATGATGTTTCCATGTAAGGCGACGATCAAGATATATACCAAGATATCTCACATAATTATGGTGAGGAACAATGTGATTATTGATTTGAACGGGTGAACAATTATCTCTTCGCAGGGTGAAAGTCACATGAATGCACTTTTGAACGTTCACTTTAATTCTCCATAATTTTAACCACAACTCCAACTGAGTTATATGTTGCTGAAGATTTATTGAGGCTTGATAGGAGTTTTCGTGCGAACTTAGACACGCTGTATCATCAGCAAACGTAGAAGTGTGGACAGTTTCACTTACAGGCATATCGCAGGTATATATCAAATAAAAAATAAAACTGGTCCAAGAATGCTACCTTGTGGTACACCTGAGGAAATTGGTTTGGATACACTTACGAAGTCTCCTTCAACAACAGCAAATTTTCGTCCAATTATGTAGCTTTTCAGTAGGTTGCTCATATTACAAGGCAAGTGAGCGGCCAGTTTTAGAAATAGACCTTCATGCCAAACTTTGTCAAAAGCCTGGGAAACATCAATAAAAATAGCTGAACAATACTTCTTCTCTTCAAAAGTCCTTCTTATCACCTGAACCAATCTATGGGTTTGCTCAATTGTGCTATGTCTACTTCTAAAACCAAATTGATGGTTTGGGATACACCCACTCTCCCTTAGCATTGGAGACAATTTATCCATAAGCAACTTTTCGAAAACCTTTGAAATAGTTGGTAATAGACTTATGGGCCTATATGACTCGGTTTTGGTTAGGTCTTTACCCGGTTTTGGAATCATTTTAACTTTAGAAATCTTCCAGTGGTCAGGATAGTATTTAAGCCGTAAAATGGCATTAAAAATGAATAGCATGATTCTGACTGCAATATTGGGGAGCTCCTTCAACATTTTGTTACTTATGTCGTCCATACCAGGAGCTTTTTGTGGATTTACTTCAGAAATTAACTTTTGTACTTCACGCAACTTAAACTTTAAGGGTCGAGGGGGTAATCCAACTACGCTCGGCAAACTAACATCATCAGTACATATGTGTGGGGTGAATACATCTTTCAAGTAATCGGCAAATAAGTCACCTTTTTCAGCGTCCCTTCTTGCCCAATCTCCACTAATATTACGTAGGGGTGGCTTGTACTCAACGGGCCTTTTAAGGTTTTTTGTAGCACGCCATAAAGAATAATTGGAGTTTGGTGTAGCATCGAGACCTTCCAGATATTTCTCAAAAGATGCAGTTTTTTCATATGCTAGTAAGTCTCTAAGCCGCTTTGTGCATTCTCTAAGTCTCTGCCTCTGCAGGGGCGATCTGTGTTGTTGCCAATCTCTCCTAGCTCTTCGTTTTTCCGCTACGAGACGTTCAATGTCTGAAGAATAGATGTGACCTAAAGCAGTCTGCGGATGTTTAGTTGTTGCAAGCTGTGCTGCTTGTTTAATATTTTCACTAAAAGTTGCAAGGCTACACTCCACATCCTCCTTTGTTTCTAGCAAAATATTCTCCGAACAATGGCTGCTGAGATATTTTTTAAAACTCAACCAGTTGATGCGACTGATCATATTTGTATCAGGAAAAAACAAATGTCTTCTAAGCGGGCTGCAAATAGTTACAATGGTTGGAGAATGATCCGAAGATAAATCCATGGAAGATTCTACTGTGACTAAATTTCTTGAAATATTTTTTGTGACAGCAAAATCTATTACATCCGGAATTTTTCGTCCGTCGGTAGGCCAGTATGTAGGCTGACCACTCGAAGCAACATCTAAATTATTACTGCTAATAGCGTTGTACAATGCTCGGCCCCTAGGTGTAATTAAGCGCGAACCCCAGTAATTGTGTTTCGCATTATAATCGCCAGCTGCCAGAAAACATGGTCCAAGACCTTTAAAAAATTTTTCATACTGCTCCTCGGTTATTGAAAACCTGGGAGGAGAGTAGACCGATGATATTACTATATCATTAAAAAGATTTTCAACACAAATAGTTGTGGCTTGCAAATAGTCCTCACGCTTGCTGTCTAGAAAATGGTGTTTCAGTCTAGACTTTATTAAAATTGCTGAGCCGCCGCATGCTCTTCCTCTCGGATCCTTTGTATCATAAAATGTGAATCCAATTATTTTAAAAATACCTCTTGTAGTCAAATGCGTTTCAGCGACCAGCATGATATCAATGTTATTTTCCGTGAGAAAGTATTCGAGTTCGTTTTTATGTTGGCGAATGCCATTTGCATTCCAGAAACATATTTTCAACGAATTCATTTTCTATTTACGATTGCCTGAAGCAAAGTAGTCTGCATTTGCAGCATTTGTTGCATCATGCTAGTCATACTAGTTGTGAAATTGTTTATTGTCTGCACAAGGTTGTCAATAGTAGCTGCAAGACGAGTAAAATTGAAGCTTGAGTTGGCGTCTGCATTGGTATTTGCTGATGGAACATTTTTTGGTGGAACAGTGTTGATTTTTACGGCGTCGGCATATGATACATGAGTATTGATTGGTCGGACCATTTGGGGATACGAAGTAGATAAAATATGCTGTTTTTGGGCCGATGTAACTTTAGGTGCCGGTGTTGCACCCTGTCTTATGAAAGAATAAACGGGGCAACCTCTGTAGTTTGCAGTGTGATTACCACCACAATTACTGCATTTTTTAAGGTTTGTTTCCCCTTTAGGTATATTGCAACTAGCAGTTGCATGCAATTCTCCGCATATAACGCAAACAGATGGAAGTTTGCAGTATGTTTTTGTGTGCCCAAACTCTTGACAGTTGTGACACTGTATGGGCCCTGAACGTTTGCGTGGTTCTTCTACCGTGATTTTTCTATGCAGAAGATATTGCAAATTTTAAATTGGGTGCGTTTCATTTTTCTTCAGTTTTACGTCGTGGGGCTCCAATTCTACTCGGAACAGAGGTTGTGGTATTTTCTCCCTATTAATTATGTTTACGACATTTTTAATTTTGAAACCTTGATCAATGAGGGCACCTTTGGCACGTTTGGTAACCGTTAGATATCTGTCCATTCCCACTTGGATCTTAGGTTTTTCGATGACGATAGCAGCTGTAGCAGCTTCGTTAGCTGAAGAGTAGGAACCCGACGCGGATGAAGTTGCCGATTTGAGTGGCACTGGAACCGATAATAATTCACTGGTTTGCGGTAGTGAACTAGTACGAACGCGAAAGTGTTGCTTTGCTGTTAGATACAGACTATCATCAATTTTTTTCGTTGTGTTGTTTTCGTTTACGTCTTCAGCGCTAAGGGTTAAATAAGCATTTCTGCCGTTAGTACTTACTTGACAGTTTTTTGCTTTTGAGGTACTCATAAGAGTATCTCCCAGCTTTCTTGTTTATTTGAATGTTTTTGTTTAACAATTTTCTAGTACAAAAATTTTTGTTTTTCCTTCCTTTTTTTTTTTTTTTTGGCTGTATTTATTTTAAATTTCACATCTGTTTTGGCCGTAACAATATAAAAATCTCTTTTAATCCCTTGTTCCATTAACAATACGATATCCATTTGGTTCGATACACTTTATTCTTCATTTTTAATATATTAACCTTCCCGAAATATAAGCACCTTAACATTAATAGTCACAAAATGTAGTTATAGGTCACAACAATAATTTACAATGATTTAAATTACCAAAACAAAATCATTCTAGGTTTTTGGTTTTTGTTATGCCTACAAATGTTAGTGTAAATTCATGTTTTATCAATAGTTATATACATTTGGATTGTTGGTTTACGTGAATCCAATAAAACTATGTAATCTTGTGAATTCTTATTTTTCTTTATTCACTTAAATTAATGTTAAAATAAAATTTATTATTTAAGACGTGGCCAACACGTCTATCATAGTTAACAGCACAAAACGGAAGAGAAAACAGAATGCATGTGCAAGTTGTTCTAGATCAGCAATGATAATAAATACCGGTTACTTATTAATGACACAAAAGGGCTGCCACATTACTCCCCTCGCTGGAAAAAGGTTATCTAAATCTAACAGGAAGCTTCACCTTTCTGCCGCTAGACGTAGTTTTCAAAATCGTTTCGGATGTTGTTGAAGTGGGTTCTTCTGGTGTGGCAAGAAGAGTTTCTGACTAGTAACTTCTGAAGCAGGTGGCTGAGGCATATAACTTTGGACTTGTTGTCGATCAGTTGCAGGATCGGTTTGTATAGCTGCTGATTTTGACGGCTCGTTCGCTGGTAAAAAACAAGGTTTAAGTCTATCGATGTTAATATTGGTTTTTCGACCCCGAATATTAATTGTAAAATATTTTGGAAATTTTTTCAAAATGTCATACGGACCATCGTATGGTTGCGTTAGTGAAGGACGTATTGAATCGTTGCGTACAAAGACGTGTGTTGTCGACTGGATATCTTTACAGATGAATGTGGCGTGTGGCGTATGGTGTGCTGTTTGCGTTGGCCGAAGATTTTTCATTGATGTTGGAAATTCTTGTAGTCGATGTAGGGGAAAACGAAATCCATTGCTGTGAATATTTCATTAATTAGACGCTGGAAAGTTTGTGCGGCATTGCACAAGCCGAAGGTCATAAATTTGAATTCAAACAATTCAAACGGTGTGCTTTTGGCTGTTTTAGGTATGTCCTCTGGGTGTATCGGAATTTGATGGAATGCTTTCTGCAGGTCGATTTTCGAAAAAATTTTCTTACCTTGCAGGTTGTTGGTAAAATCCGTGAGATACGGCAAAGGATACCGATCAGGCAACGTCTGAGCATTAAGCGCACGGTAGTCACCGCATGGCCTCCAAATTCCATCACTTTTTAATACCAAGTGCAATGGACTTGACCAATTGCTTTTAGACGGCTGGCAAATTTGAATGTTGTTGAACGTTTTAATGACGGCGATGTTGGTTATCGATTGTGACGTAAGCTTAGAGCTGAAACCAACGGTGTTACAAATAATACGTAGATCAATTAGCAGATCGTAAAATTTTATAAAATCGGAGCCAATTATAGGTGTTGTGACGTAGATCAATTAGCAGAGCGTAACATTTTATAAAATCGGAGCCAATTATAGGTGTTGTGACGTAGATCAATTAGCAGATCGTAAAATTTTATAAAATCGGAGCCAATTATAGGTGTTGTGACGTCACGCTTCGATGTTTGTACTGCACGTTTCGGGAAATGGTAATCTGGCGTTAATTGCGAATACGGAAGCATTATTATCTGTGCCGGTAGATTGACCATTTCCATTGTTGCCTTTGTCTTTTTAAGATGCGTTATCTTCGGTGGTTGTCATGGCAAAAATTTTTTGACGTTGTGTTGACCAAAATTTTCTAATCAGCAATGTTAAATTAAAGATGTCTCGTTCATGTTTCACTAAGACTTTTTTTAATCGTAAAAAATCCACAAGATTACGTCGGGTCACCAATTTGGATTGGTGGGTTTACGTGAATCCAATAAAACTATGTAATCTTGTGAATTCTTATTTTTCTTTATTCACTTAAATTAATGTTAAAATAAAATTTTTTATTTAAGACGTGGCCAACACGTCTATCATAGTTAACAGCACAAAACGGAAGAGAAAACAGAATGCATGTGCAAGTTGTTCTAGATCAGTAATGATAATAAATACCGGTTACTTATTAATGATACAAAAGGGCTGCCACATACATATATACATATGCACCTCCTGCATCAATCATTCAATTACTTGTAAATCTTTTTTTGTGACTAATATTTATTCAAAATTAAAATGAAACCATAAAAATTATAAAAAATTTATTATTTGGAATTATTTTAAAGTTAATCTATGTTAATTGTACTAGATTCCTTTGAACATAAATTCTTTATGATATTTTCATAAAATAAATGGGGAAAGCATATCTATATGGCCATTTTACTACTGATCATATAAATCAGCAGTGGATTTCAACACAAATTTTGTATAGAAAACTCAAGAGTATCATATCTGAAACCATATGAATTAAATTGGAATTGAATTCAACCAAAAACAGCAAAACCCAAAAAAATTGTATGCAAAAACACAGAAACCATTAAAAAACTGTATTTTTCCAATCCAACAGCAATAAACCCACTTTACACGTTAAGTGACCTGCAGTAATTTTTGTATTTTAACCAGTGCTTACTTTATCTAGCAAGTATTTGAAAACGTTTGACTAGCAACTTTTGGCTCTGTTGAATAGTGCTATTTGTCTGCACTAAAATATTAGTTATGTATTTTAAGAGGCATGAATTTGTATAAATATGTATATGTGCATTTTGTATTTAAATATATAAAAAATTCTTCTCAGTAAAAGAGAGTTTAAAACGAAATTCCATTTGCACAATAAGACGAGTTTTTAAAATTTCTTAACGCCAAGAACCTAAGAATTTCGGGACGACGTGGTGTCTCTTGAATAGGCGGAGATCTCAGGCAAACTGGCAACTAAACGATGGCGGCTGCGGTGAGCGTGACAAAACATTTGTCTATATGTTAGGAAGTGAAGCAGCTAAATGAATAAAGAAAATCGTAGCCTCATTGTGTGTATATGAGACATTAGTGGGGCACATTTATATGTCATGACGGAATCTCACCGTCATTACATGTGTCACCGGGGGTAAAAGGGAGCCCAGTACCGTAAAGGCTAGCAAGGACTCACTAAACCCCAGAGCTCAGCTTTTTGGCTTTTTAGCCTTTAAACTGTTCTCTGACTGATTATTGAGGTTAGGCCTTCGGGAGCATCGTGGTGGTTGTGGTTTCGGGGCCCTCATGAATTTGATTAAGGGGCCAGGATCATCTCACCTCTACTCAGAACAAGGGGTGAATGATCCGGATCCAGTGAGCATGCTTGTCATGTGTTCTGAACCAGGTGTTGGATAGTCTCCAACTCTTCAGCAAAGAGTGGGGTTTGGTGACCCTGCTCCGAAACTGCCGAAATTGCAACTAGGAATGACACGCACCAAATCACCCCATTGGTTTGATCACCGTTGAGTTAAGGCATACATACCCACGCTAGATACCGACGTAAATCTTATCACGCATATGAGACATTAGTATTTTCGGATCTTCAGAACTACTTGAAAAATTCAGCACATAGTCGAAGAAAGACGTTCGACTATGAATACGGTCCAAATGGCGCTTCAAGCCAACCTTGTGGATAATTATGAGCCCATACAAGGTCTCCTCCTTTAAAAAAAATCCTAGGCAAGTAAAAACTCAACACCGTTCGGAGCAGTACTCAGAGGATGACCCCTACTCATGTAACGCATTGTACCAGAACTAGCAAATAAGGTTATGGGAAGAAGGAAAGGGGGAGTAGTATTTGCGGATATTCGATTTGAAATTTCCTACACTGAAAGCGACAGGAAAGGCTTCTGGAGGGAGTTTATTCTACATACGAACTGTTCCGATTCTACATACGAAACCGATTTTCCATGTAATGCGTAATGCGATTCACTACCCCATCGACCACAAATGGATGCAATCTCAACAAAAATTTAGTCAAACGCGGTCGAGCAACTGCAATAGGTGGTAGATCACCCATAGTAATAGATGTAGGATCATTCCCGAGCACAGATCTATGCAAAAGCATGCAACATTGCGTCTTACGGGCATTAAAGTCGACTCTATTTCCACGACCCCATTCCAAGATTATCGCGAGGTCGTGATTGGGCGTATAATTTATCTTCTATTGGAACTCTCATCCAACTGGTTCAGTCTATTACTAAATGAATACGAATGACAATTGATGCTGTCATCTGCGAAAGAGTAAATAGAGTTGAAAGTTGAAAATAAGAAATAGGGTAGGAGAAAGAACGGAGCCTCGTCTGATGAAATCGCTAACAACTTGTAAAGTGCGATTCTTGAGAAAACCTGATATAAATCTAAAGAAATTATCACCGACACCAAAAGCAGCAAGTTTTGACAGAAGTGCATCATGCCACACTCTATCTAATGCCTTGGAAATATCTAGAGCCACTACCTTATATCTCCGAAATGATGTATGGAGTTACACCATTGTTCAGATAGGAAACACAGCAATTCGTCCGTAGTGAGCCCCTTACGGAAACCATACAGTCGATCGCTAAGTAAGCTGTTGGACTCCAGCTACCTCACAAGATGAAAATTAATCATACTTACAAGCACTTTAGAAAGTGCAGAACAAATTTCGATTGGGCGGTAATTTTCAGGATTGTTAGCCTCCCCCTTTTTGGGGATCGGCGTTATATTAGCAGCCTTCCAGGGCTTCAAAAATTTCCCGACATGGTACAAGGTGCTAAAAAGGGCTACTAACGAACGCGATCGTGTCGAATTGCACTATTTCAAGACCAGTGCTGGAATTCCATCCGGCCCAGGAGACTTGTTGATGTTAAGATCTGCTAAAACCTTTTTAATCACTCGAGCACGAAAGAATATCTTCCGCATAGTAACGGATACTCTGTCGAGCTCCGGCGGTGGTAAATTGCTTTCCGGCAAATAAGAATTACTTGCAAATAGACCAGCAAAAAAGGTAGCTTTATCAAACGTGTTATTGAATATTTCGCCATTCTTTAAAAGAGTTGGAATTGACGAACTTGAATTATTTCTTACTCTTTTAACAAACGACCATGAGTAGGAGTAGCAAGAACTTTGGCACGAAGGCGCTCATCGTACAGATTTTTTCACGCCTTAGTACATTGGCACATGACGATCGTGCTCTTTTGCGTAGCGAATCAATATCTGCGTTTTTGCTTCTGCACCATGTACTGAATGCCTCCTCTCTTGATCTGACTGCATTTTTGCACGTCTGAGTAAACCAAGACTTTGATCTGGTTTTAATCGAAATTTGTTTGGATGGAATAAAAGTTTTCATTCCCAACAAAATGATGTTTGCAATCAATTCTGCCATGGCATCAACATTATTATCCAAGAAACATAGTTTTCAAATCATTTTCTTAAAAAATTCGATGAGCTTATTCCAACGAACTTTCTCATAAATACATTTTAAGCGTTTAGTAGCTGATTTCGAAACGTTTTGAAGTGATGAATATGAAAATGAGGCGGAGATGGTGCAGTGGTCAGAATTGCCGAGATGTTAACAAACCCGAATTTCATACTTTCGTGGGTGTGAAGTTAGAAAAAAGTCAAGCGTATTACCCTTGAACACAAGGAATGTGTGCTGGCTCATTCACTGACTGCATGCGGTGGTTGGGCGCAGCAAATAACTCAACATACTGGCCATTTGCAGTTGTATGGCTCAAATGGCGAAGCCAATAACTGTTGTGGGCATTGAAATCACCAGCAACAACAATTTCACTGTTCGGAAAACTTTCGAGAATATTGTATATGAAGTCGGAAAGAGAATCGAAGATAGTTAACGTTTTATCCCTTCCCGCTTTGAGGCTTCTGTAGAGAAACCCGAAATGCAAGAGATGTGACCTGATCCTGAATTTAACCCAGAAGAAGCTAAATTCAGGGTCATATGTGCCTAGTGGTTCCTGGCACTGGTACACAACTTCATTGCGTATATACAATGCAAGGTCCCGATTGAAATAAAAAGCGACAGTAGCACTCTCAGACATCTGAGTCTCACATAAGGCTAAAATATCCGACCAATGGTGACAACGGTAAGCATATATAGAGAAAAAGTTCGCCCGTAACCCGTGAATATTGCAGAAGTCAATTTTGAACCGCCCTGTCATTTCAATAAAAGAAATCCTAATCTGACAGTCTGTTTTGCTATACTACAAGCAGTGTAATAATTTTCACTTTTTGAACTACTTAGTGACCAGTAGTAGGCCTTCATCACAAATAATTCAGCAAAGGTTGCCAAAGTTGCACTCAACAGCAAGTTTTCTTAAAGCGGCATTTATTCAGAAAAATTTTCGATTGTTAGTCTTGTAAGTGAAATTTAAAAAGCAATACAATTTCAATTTCTTAAATATTTAGCTCACTATCTTTGTTCGGAAATACTAATAATGCAGGAGATCACCAACACACGCCAGGAAAATTCCTTTTTTTTTTAATGACCGACACGTAATTGTCAAAAAGTAAAAACTGGAATCTTGCGTAATATGTTGACCAGTTTTTAGTATATTTGGTGTCAAACAATTTCATTGCATTCATTTGCATTCTCAGGCAGAAAAAAAAGTATTACCAAGAATAATTAAAAGCAACTTAACTTTTTATTAAGAATATATAATCCTCGTTACCAGTATTAAATCTTCATCCATTTAATACACTAGTTATTATTAACGTTAAACATTTTTTAGTAATTAATTTAAAGCACTAGGTCAATTTTAATAAAAAATGTTAAAAAACTTTTATTTTTTTTTATTTTTTTATTAATTTTTCGATATTTCGCCACACCGTTGGTTGGCATCATCAGGAAAAACAAAAATAATAATAAACAAACAAATTGAAAAAATTTTTTGATTAACAAATCCAAAATAATCAAAATTTTTTTTTTTTTTTTTTTTTTCAAAAAAACAAAACAAACAAAAAACAATAAAAAACGACAAATTGAAAAAATTTTTTGTTTTACATACATACAAACAAATTTTCAATACTAAAAAATTTTTTAAATGAAAAACAATTTTAAAAATACATAAGACATTTACAAAACAATAGTATTTTACACATATATTTTAAAACATAAATTTAATGACCAAACGTTACAAAAATTAAAGTATTAATTATTAATATTATGCAGATACAGAGTTTTGTTTTATAATTTTATGCACTAAATATCTATAATTTTGTGCAAGATTCTCCGTATCTGCTTTAAAATTTATTCTTTTCGTTAATGGTACTTTAATTATTTGTAACATTTCTAACATATAACGACGTTTATAATTATTTTCTAAATTTAAAATTGAAACATTTTCAAAAATTAGGATAGTGATTAACTTTAGAGCAATGCGAAGATAATGCTGTTTTTGGTAAACTAATATTATTCCTGTATTTCTGGTCTGACCTATGTCCTGCGATTCTAGTTTTCAATTTATTTTTTGTTGTGCCTACATAAACCTTATTACAATCCTCCTTATCATTACCGTTACAAGGAATTTTGTACACTACATTGGACATATTCAATTTTTGAATTTTATCCTTAGTTTTACTAAACAACCTATTTAATGTATTTGTATTCTTATATGCCATTTTGTATTTATTTGTATCATAAATTTTTGAATTCTCTATTCTTTCAGACAAGACTGGTATATAAGTTATCGATTTATATATTTTCGGTTCCGTTCCACTACTTATAACTCTTTTCCTCCTAATATTAAATTTATTAATTAACCTATTAGTTAATCGTATTGGAAAATTGTTCTCAGTTAAAATATTTCTAATCTTTTCTTTGTTCTTTCTATGGAATTCTATGTCACTAATTGTTAAAATTCTCTCTATTAAATTATTGGCCGTGTTAATAATAATTCTTCTATTTTGTTTAGAATAATAATTAATAATTCTACCTGAAGCAGTTGGTTTTTGGTACCAATCTATAACTAATTCTTTAATCCTTCTTATTATTAAAGTGTCTAAATATGGAAGTTTAGCATCACATTCCCTTTCAATTGTAAATTTTATTGAAGGGTCAAATTCATTTAATGTTTCTAACATTTCGTTAATGGCAGATTCAGATATAATACAAAACAAATCAGGTTTTGTCAACAGATTCAAGTCTGTAGGAGGCAAAATCATAAAAACGAAAGCGGCAATAACTTTTCTAACCAGGTGTAGAAATAAAGGAATCATACCAAAATTTATTTCTAACTCCACGAAGAATATTCAAAACATTTTTAAATCAACAAAATTTGGAAAGATGAGAAATTTAATTGACAAGCATAATCAAGATTTCCATAACAAAATTTTAAAGTTAACATTAAGAGAAAAATATGTGATATTGAAACATTTTCAAAGGGAAAGGATAGATATAGAGAGAAATTTAAGAAATCTTTTTGGAGCAGAAGAAATGAGGGAATTTTTATATTATGAAAACGTATTGGCAGAATCATTTAAACAAAAGGTAAAAAATATTCATATTAAGAAATTTAATTCACTTTATGAGTTACAAAAGAGGACTTTTAATGTAAGACTAAATGATAAGTGGTTTGTTAACAAAATTGACTTAAATATTCCAACGGACGTTAAGTGGATTTTATCATTAGGACATAAACATGCCTTACCAACTAAGAAGGAGGATATCCCAATTTTAAAGATTATTGCAGATGGAGAAGATTTTGTACAGACATTTCAGGGAAAAGAAGATCAAGAAATAGCAAGAACAAAATTAACTACAATTGTAGATAATCATTTGAACAAAATGATTTTGACAAACAGAGATAGGTTCATTTTAGATAAAGTTAAAGAAACTGAAAGGTTTTTGAAAAATAATAAAGATTTATTAATTTTAAAAGCAGATAAAGGCAACACTACTGTGGCTTTAAATAAAACTGACTATAACGTGCGGATTGACAATATTGTAGGAGATATAACTAAGTACATCCAAGTGAATAAGGACCCTACTACCAAACTGCAGAAGATTAATAATGATATAGTAGAAGAACTTTTCAAACTTAAAATTATCAATATTACAGAGAGAAATAAGCTTAAAACTAATATTGCTATTGCACCTAGGTTATATGGACTGCCAAAAATTCACAAAGAGGAATATCCTTTAAGGCCAATTTGTTCATTTGTTAATTCACCATCTTATGAATTATGTAAATATGTTACTAACATATTGAAGAAGATCACCGAGGGTTCTACGTATAATATAAAAGATTCAATTGAATTTAAAGAAAAAATTAAAAACCAACATGTGCAGGATTATGAAAAATTAATTTCTTTTGATGTAGTATCGTTATTTCCAAGTATTCCTGTTGATTTGGCGATCAACACAATAGAAGAGAAATGGAATGTTTTGAAAAATTTTACAAAGATTGAGAAAGGTTTATTTTTTCGTATTCTAAAGTTTTGTATAGAAGAGAATAGATATTTTCAGTATAATGAAAATATATATATCCAGCAAAAAGGACTTCCGATGGGCTCTCCAGCTTCTCCAATTGTGGCAGATATTGTTATGGAAAAATTGTTAGATAATGTTATTGAAAAATTAAATGTTAAACCAAAAATTATGACAAAATATGTAGATGATTTGTTTTGTATTATATCTGAATCTGCCATTAACGAAATGTTAGAAACATTAAATGAATTTGACCCATCAATAAAATTTACAATTGAAAGGGAATGTGATGCTAAACTTCCATATTTAGACACTTTAATAATAAGAAGAAATAAAGAATTAGTTATAGATTGGTACCAAAAACCAACTGCTTCAGGTAGAATTATTAATTATTATTCTAAACAAAATAGAAGAATTATTATTAACACGGCCAATAATTTAATAGAGAGAATTTTAACAATTAGTGACATAGAATTCCATAGAAAGAACAAAGAAAAGATTAGAAATATTTTAACTGAGAACAATTTTCCATTTTCCAATAGGTTAATTAATAAATTTAATAATAGGAGGAAAAGAGTTATAAGTAGTGGAACGGAACCGAAAATATATAAATCGATAACTTATATACCAGTCTTGTCTGAAAGAATAGAGAATTCAAAAATTTATGATACAAATAAATACAAAATGGCATATAAGAATACAAATACATTAAATAGGTTGTTTAGTAAAACTAAGGATAAAATTCAAAAATTAAATATGTCCAATGTAGTGTACAAAATTC